>BCLF01000047.1:601637-619060 GCA_001602275.1 Zoysia japonica | reverse complement strand
CCCCCCCCCCCCCCCCCCCCCTCTCCTCGCCGCTCCGGCGACGCCCGGCGCAACTGCTCGATGTGCGCGCGCCGGAAGACGTCCACGTACGCGTCTCCTGATCCCGCTCCTCACCCGCACGCCACGCGCGGGCACGTGCCAGGCCTGGCTACCTTGCTGTGCCCGCTCGCCAACACCCAAACCTTTTCGCCGGGTCGTACTAGTACTCCTGCACGTACATAAGCGCCCGTTGCTCGCTCGCTTGTGTATATATACCGCGCGCGTACCGGCTGCCTCGGCACTCGTATCCGTCGTCCCGTCACACAGCACATATATCGTTGGAGCTAGCCATATATCTGCGATTCGATAGCCATTGATCAGTATGGCCGGAGCGCACGTCCGCGCGGCGGCGCTGCTCGCGCTCGGCTGCGCGCTGATGGCGGTCGTCTCCACGGCCACCGCCCAGACGTGGTTGCGCGCGCACGCCACGTTCTACGGCGGCGCGGACGCCTCGGGCACCATGGGTAACTAACCTCTAATCCACCATACGCATTTCATCTAGTTTTCGCGAACACGAATCATAACATACGACGTGGTGCAGGAGGCGCGTGCGGGTACGGCAACCTGTACGCGCAGGGCTACGGCACGCGGACGACGGCGCTAAGCACGGCCCTCTTCGGCAACGGCGCGGCGTGCGGGGAGTGCTACAAGCTGGTGTGCGACCGCAAGACGGACCGGACCTGGTGCAAGCCGGGCGTGTCGGTGACCGTGACCGCGACCAACTTCTGCCCGCCGAACTGGGACCTGCCGAGCGACCGCGGCGGGTGGTGCAACCCGCCGCGGCCCCACTTCGACATGGCGCAGCCGGCGTGGGAGAAGATCGGCGTGTACCGCGGCGGCATCATCCCGGTGATCTACCGCCGCGTGCCCTGCGTCAAGCGCGGGGGCGTGCGGTTCGCCGTCAACGGCCACGCCTACTTCAACCTCGTGCTCGTCACCAACGTCGCCGGGCCCGGGTCCGTCCGCGCTATGGACGTCCGCGGGTCCAAGCCCGGAAGTGACAGCTGGATGCCCATGGCGCGGAACTGGGGGGCCAACTGGCACTCGCTCAAGTTCCTCAACGGACAGGGCCTGTCGTTCAGAGTCACCGTCACCGACGGTCAGACCCTTGCCTTCAATAACCTCGTCCCGCCTAGCTGGAGGTTCGGCCAGTCGTTCGCGAGCAACCTGCAGTTCCATCTCTGAGCGAGCGATGAAGTTCACGTGGAGTCCTGCCTTCGATTTTAAATTATTGATACAGTTGATTTTAAATATCAATTTGATCATTTGTTTTATTTAAAAAATTTGTTAAAATGTGTAAAATTTTGTTATTATTTGATTTATTGTTAGTAAAATTTAAATCATGACTAAAAAATTTACACATTAAAATAATTTTTTAAATAAAATAAATGATCAAAATTGATGTTAAAAATAAAAAATATCAATAATTTAAAACCGCGGAAGTAGCATGCTACTGTGAACTGTATGCTACGATCGATGGCTCTCGATTTGGTCATTACCCGTTGAGTACCAAACCAATAGGTCTGCTCTTGATTATTTTTTGTAAAATTTACTGAAAGATACTACTACTTGTGAGTTGCATATATATGCGCTTTTACATGAGGGTATTTCTTGGCCGTTCCATGCTTCAATGAAAAAAAAACTGAAAAGAAAACCTAGCTTGAGTGGTAAGTGCAGTGTTGACTCTGCCTGCCTATCCGTATAAGCAACTTGCGTATTTGAGGACTCCGGCATCCTTCCTGGGAACTTTACGTGCGTAGTCCAACAACGCGATAGGAAGCAACGGGCGCGCCTTCGTTCCTCGTCTACCTTGACCCTGCATGGCCGCTCTGTTTTCATATCAGGTAACGGCGAGCTTGTGTGTGCCTGCATGCGTGTGAACACGGGTAGAGGTTCGTCAGCTCCACTGCCGCGCGATGCCCCAGCGGCGCCGGGCGCCGGGCACAGCTCCCCGCCGCGGCCGGCGCGGCTCTTGGTGCACGGTGCACGCACGCAAGGTACGGCGGTGGGCTGACGATGGTTTCCCGCCGTGAGGCGATGGCTCAAAACCGGGCCTTCAGTTGGACCATAAGTATAGGCCCAAGTTCATGTAGATGGGCTGTGCTTCGAAGAGAAGGCCTGGTACGCTCTGTAGATGATGCGTTGGGACGCGAAACTGGGCTAGGCCAACGTATGAGTTTCAGCAGAGTACCATTTTTTTTAAAAAAAAACTTAGTCTCAACATCACTTCACTGCTACTTTAAAAAAAAAACATATTTTTCTTTTCTACGTACACACGGTAAAATATCTTCAACAGAGATAGATTAGACTATATGCACACAGAAAATACACTTAAAATTATCTTTTCTTGTAAATCTAACATATAAAATCGCACTGCATACATACCTTACAAATGTAATTGATGAGCTATTCTAAATATCTTTAGCTCATAAAAACTATTATTAGTTAACAAAAACTCAAGAATCTTGCGCAAAAACGAAGGAGAGAGACCTGCCAACACGCGCTTCTACCGCTATGCCGTTCATGCTGTCGCTAATCACGCTAATAACATGCTGATATTAATGCTAATCACGCTGGCAGTTAATGCATGCCGCGTATGCATGCTGAAACATTACCCAATGCATGGCTTCGTTGATTCCTACATGCATGCATGCGTTGGTATGGTCAATTGTGGAAAAACATTTTGGATTAGATGCTGGTGAAAAGTAAATGAAAGGAGTATTTTTAAATTAATATTTTTTTTAGCTCATAGCATTAGTACGATTATTAGAACTATAGTTAATAAGAAATTTGCCCTTATAACAACCGCTTGTTATGTAAAAATTATTTACTCAAGTGGGTGAAGGATACAATTCTTCCAAAACTGTCAACGTAACTAGCACAAACCAACGACCCCCAGTCTTGGACGGTCGGAAGTCCAGTACAAATTCTTGCCTCACAACTAGGGGTAAGAAAAGATTTCCCTTACGTATGTTTTCACAAATTATTTTGATTTTTATTAAATTTTAGTTTAAAAATAAATAAAAAATTGGTCCGGTCTTAATCTAATCCAACCTTCATTATTTTTAGTTTATTTTCTTTGACCCGTTTTCACCCCTACTCTTAGATGGCCGGTACAAGAAATATCATGTAGCTCTACCCCGCAGTTCCTCCCACTGTGGAGATCAATTAATCCATCCGGCGCCGAATCCTTTCCCCTCACTGTCATCCATCCGCTACGTCTCATACCGCCGCGTCGCATGAAGCTTAGCTCGGCCGCACTACATTGCTTCCCACCGAAATCGATCCGCTACACCCCGGTTCGCCGCGTCGCGTCACCAACCTGCCATTGAGCGTGCGATGCGTCGTCGCTTGAAGCAGTTTTAGATATGACGCATATAACCTTTAAATGATTAATTTGTATTTAACTTTTTATGATAATTATTTTTTAAATTAATATTTTTTTAGACCGTAGCGTTAGTACGAGCATCGAGACTAGTTAAATAGAAAACAAAGACATTACGATGATTCGTGCATTACAATTTGATGGCGCAGCTGCAGTTGCGGTTCAGATACAGGATTATTCTTGTGCAGAGTTCCCTGCGTAATTCGCGGAGGTGGAGTGAGGTTTACGATCAACGGCCATGACTATTTCAATTTTCAACCTTGTGCTGGTGACCAATGTCGCAGCCGCTGGATCGATCAAATCAATGGACGTTAAGGGTGACAATTCGTCGGACTTGACAACTCGTCCAACCCATTTTTTTTATATTAAAAAATGAAAGTCCCAAGGGTACATGTAAAGTCTTATCATGAAATAAGAAACAATCAAACAAACACACTACGATAATTCGTGCTTTTTAAGCTGATGGCGTTGCTGCACTTGCGGTCCAGATGCAGGATTACTCATACGTATCGCTGAAGAAACACAGAACACCCTTTGCTGCTCCTACACGTACTGAACTTGGAAATAGCAAGCCGTTAATTCAGCTCTAAAAGCCATGCAAAAAACCTCTAAAAAAAGAGTGAAGTCAAGGATCTAATTAAGAATATACATCAGTCATACGTGTCTGCGCGAACATATTTTTTCTGTTTAGATTAGCCTCAAAGCCATGCATGGTGCGGCTGCGTGGCGGCCATGCACATGTGCACCAATCAAGAGCACGTAATGATCCCACGTAAGCAGGTAATTAGTCGCCCGATCGATATAAACATGAGCCACCAACCAAGTCGTTCATCATGCAACCATGTTGTTTAAATTAGTGTACATGTGCGCTCATATTATTGTGCGTGCAACCGCGTATTTGGATATTCAACGTACATATATTAAAAGAAAAAACTATGACGATGTGACAATACATTCCGAGTAATGAGAGGTTTGGAGATGATGCCATGATGGGGATGTTATTCATGGGAATACGGAGAGGCTGAGTGAGAAACTAATTAGCGCTAGAATTGGAGAGATTTTGTGAGGAAAAGATAGCTTAAGTATAACTTCTACTACTACTACAAGGTAGATATAAGGATTTATATCCTAACATTCTTAACTAGTACTAGAAGAAAGCTTCTCTGTATCACTGCTTTAGAAGGACAGAGATACATAGACTAACTCAATCATTATGCATGAAGTTGCTTTCAAGATGTCCCAGAATCACAGACAATGATCACTCGATTATTATAAGATTATTATACCAAGACAATGGATGATGTTAGTAGATGCCTTCAAAAAGTCTTAGGTAACTTATGTGTTCAGGGTCTTTCAAGTAATTAAGGTAAGCTAAAGAATCTCAGAAATCTGTAAAATTATAAAATGTTTAGTTAGAGCAGTGCAAGCATGAAGTAAAACAAAGGTAAGGAGGTATGCAAATCAAAATAGGTTCACTGCAGACATCATGCAGCCCGATTCTGATCAGTATCAATCAAAATCGGCTCTGGTTCGATAGTATCACTAATGCTTACCTATAAATGATTATAGAATCGATTCTAGGGAGAGGCTTGGGGATCCAATTTTGGCAACTGCAGTCCAAATTTAAGAGAGAGATTGTCGAGATAATATACCCTGAGTACTTGCGGACCCGGCCTACCCACGAAGGCTCAGCTGTGAGTTACGGCCCACGAGTTAACTCGCATCCTACGAAGGACTTAAGCAAATCAACCATTAGAACCACGATTCGGCCCCCAAGGATCGGAGGTACCAAGTGGACCGCTTCCAGCATTTACATCAAAATCATTCGAAGTCATAGACCCGACCATCGCAGGACGGGACCGGATGATGACAAGACTTGGCCGCCCCTCCGAAGGCCAGCAGCCGCCCTAACGGTCAAATCTGACAGACGCAGAGATTCTTGACGACGTACAACAGGCGGTAAAGTTGGTCAGAAGATGGTAAAGCAACCAGACGAGGTGGTAAAGCAATCCAAAAGCAAGTAATCCGGCGGCAGATAAAGCTGTCCGCCGGGTGGTAAAGCCAATCGGTAAAGCCACTTTTGTTCCCCGACGATGGATAGAAGGATGATCGAAAGACGGTGGATAGAAGGATGATCGAAAGACGCCGACCGTCTGCTCCAGAGCCAGCGAGCGCCAGAGTATCAAACTCACAGAAGACCGCAGCCTCACCCATAAGACGCCGACCGTCTGCTCAAGAGCCAGCGGGCGCCAGAGAATCAAACTCACAGTAGACCGCGGCATCACCCATAAAGGGGTCATCTAATTCCGTAGACGCCAAGCCATGTAACCCTAGTCCGACCCTATATAAACGGGTACTAGCGTTAGTCGACAAGGTCCTTCAGTTCTAACACACACACCACCCACGAGTGCAGTGGTTCCTCTCCGTTCTCCGCCATTATACTCGTGTTTTTGAGTTCATACGATTCGACCACTCTCTCCTGGACGTAGGGTATTATGTCTCGACGGCGATTCGAACTAGACTAATTTTTTAGTCTTCATAGATTAGGCCACTTCGAATACGAAAAGCGCACCGATATTTCTTTCAATTACGTAAATTTTACTATGTCGATGGTCAGAACACCGACAGTTGTATTGCAAATCCTGCCCAAAATATACAGCTGAGGCTGTTGCTCTGATCACGTTCCATAGAAAATTAATAAGCACATTGCTTAGGACTGCTTACTTGGCTGATCGGCCTGTCTCTTATTTTTCATTTTTCTTTGGAAATTCTATTGTTGTTAGCCGGCTTATTGCCGTATTTCGCAGATTGGAACCCATCATTTAATGATTACGCGCTGCTGATATTCTGATCTTCAGGTGCATGAATATCACAGCAGTATTTCGTACAACTAAAGGCACACACACGACATACTTCCTTGGGCAAAGGAACGGCCGGACTTCCCTGAATCTGCAAGGAAATGCAAAGCCGTCCATTTCACATTAACAGGTCAATTAGAGCTTGATAATCATCTAATTAAGAAATGCAAAAAAAAACTGATACAAACAATGACCAACTTAAATATTGCACATAAGCTGGCCACGTATGACACGTCCTGCTTTTGATTGCCACCTTACGCCATGCAAACGCTGCGGCGGCTGCACCGTACCGCCATGCGCATCCGCACGTTAACTACTGTACTCTATCCCGCTTGCTTCATTCCGTGCCCTAAATCTGTTGATTAACTAATCTTGTAGCGCCTAATATATCTACCGTGATCACTAAGCCATGGGCCCATGGCAATGTGTATAGTGTATATATACACACCCAATCATCGAAACAGAATCATTCATCCAACACACGAACAAAACCAAGTTCTTGCAGCAGACTACTCACTACAACTCAAAATCTTTCTGAGTGGTAACAAACAAATAGTCGAGTTCTTCGTGAAGTTATTCAGGGATCACGGAGAGAGGAGCAGTTGGCAGAGATGGCCCCGCGAGCTCGAGTTTTCGCGTCGTTACTTCTGCTAGCAATCGGTTGGGAGCTGGCCGCTGCCGATGACGCCGCAGCGACTTCGTCCTCGGCGCCGATCCCTTGGCTGAAGGCGCACGCCACGTTCTACGGTGGAGCCGACGCCTCCGGCACCATGGGTACGTAACTACCTACCTTGGATTACTTCAGCCACTACACAAACGCACATGCCAGAGACAGGATTCATGGGCATGCAGCATGTTCTGTACATAATTCGATTTGCGTATCTATAATGCATCGCAGGTGGCGCGTGCGGGTACGGCAACCTGTACTCCGCGGGGTACGGCACGCGAACCGCGGCGTTGAGCACGGCGCTGTTCAACGACGGCGCGGCGTGCGGGCAGTGCTACAAGATCGCGTGCGACCGGAAGAGGGCGGACCCGCGGTGGTGCAGGCCCGGCGTCACGGTGACCGTCACCGCCACCAACTTCTGCCCGCCCAACCGGGCGCTGCCCAGCGACAACGGCGGCTGGTGCAACCCGCCGCGCCCGCACTTCGACATGGCGCAGCCGGCCTGGGAGAAGATCGGCGTGTACCGTGGCGGCATCATCCCGGTCATGTACAGAAGGTGCTTATACATGCATATTTATCAGCTATATATTTCATTGGTCTGTCTCTTAATACATAAACAAGGATCGAGTAGTAACAGCTTCGTCTCCGTGCTACATTAAGAGTTCCATGCGTTCGCAAAGGCGGAGTGAGGTTCACCATCAACGGCCACGACTACTTCAACCTGGTGCTAGTGGCCAACGTCGCCGGCGGCGGCTCCGTCAAGTCGATGGCCGTGAAGGCCGGCGATTCCACCGAGTGGCTGACGATGGTCCGCAACTGGGGCGCGCAGTGGCATTCCTTGGTGAATCTCACCGGAAAATCGCTGTCGTTCAAGGTGACGACCACGGACGACCAGACTCTCGAGTTCACAAACATCGCGCCACAAGGATGGAAGTTCGGCCAGACTTTCGCGAGCAAGTTACAGTTCAAATGACCGGTCCGGCTGCTGCGGAATTTCTTCACTTCATGGCTATCTGATTTGGGTTGGGTTGTGGGTATCTGCAAGTTTCTACAGTTGCCTGCAAATTATAATGGGCGTTGCGATCTCATGCTAGGGGCATGTAGTGCAGCGCTTGATCGATGTGTATAGCCAATCCGCCAATGGGTATATGGATTGTTCATTTATTTTTTATTGTAAACCTATGTTCACATTAATTGTTATGCTGTACATACATGTCAAATTATCTGTAACACTGGTATTGATGCAAATGGGCCATAGTTGCTAATATAATCGTATGGAATATTACCGAATGAAACTGAGATATAGCTTGTATTATTATTATGAAGGATATGATCCTCATCCAGCATGATCGCAGAATTCATGAGCTCGTGGCCTTAACCAGCATATTCGCGGTATTCATGAATCACAGATTCACAGTTCAGATACAGCAAAGTGTGCTGCACTCACATTTCCAAGACTTGTTTCAAGCATCTCTAATATATTAAACGTGGTGCGTTTCCTAGCAAAATAGCACGCCACGTTACTCGAATTATTTCTCACCATTAGATCATTCCGCAAAGAAATATGTACCATTAGATTCACTCTATCAACCCTTTTGGAATCATCAAATAAAATGTATTGTAACCCGATCCCTCCACCTAGACTCAGCACATATATATATATATATATATATATATATATATCTAACACCTTCCACAAAATTCAATTCATATTCTGAGTTCCTCCCACCCCACTCATCTCGCTCTCATCGATCCCATTCTGCATCGTCTAGAAGATGAAGCGGCTGCACCACAAGCGCCCTCGGGCCGCGGCAGCCAGAGCGTGGTCAGCGACATCGCACACCTCGGGCCCGCGCGACAGGGCGGTGCCACCGGCGCGAACGAGGCACAACGCATCGATGAGCTTGAAGGCCTTGTACACCACCGCCGAGTCTGGCGCCGGCATCGTTATTTGTTTTCGGCTGCTCCTGCAAGGACAACCTCGCGCGTGGCCATTGGTTCAAGATCAGAGGCAACAAGTACGTGAAGCTGCTGGTATTTCCAGACGTAATTCTCTTTGCGACCACTCTTTCCATTTGTTGGGAGTTCCCTGCGACTGCTACCTGCCTTTGTGAAATTGCTTGTCTATGAAAACCATCTTGGAGCGAAGGGTCCTGTCCCTATCGATGGGCATGGAGTATCAATGATTTGTGATGCACAAAGCACGCTGTGGACACTGCCAATGAACAACCAGGTACATTTCTGTTCCGTCCTCTCCTCTACTAACCTTTCGATAGCTTCTGCTCTATCGGTACTCGGTGAAATGCCTAAGAGGACTGTACAAAATTCTCAAGACAATCAAAATATCACTATACAACAATCTGATTCTATCAATCACTGCCTTGGCTATCAGTTTTGAATCAAAGCTCACCCTGGCGTAGAAAGGGGAATTAAGATGCTGTGCATTTAATTAAAAAAAAGGGAAAACGTAGTCGTTGATAAATCAAAACAAGATCTTCTAATCATGATTGATTCTTGATGCTTACATATGATTTCATAGAATATAAATAAATAGGCTGGAAATTAGGCAACTCACATACAGATTTGTCACATTATTATTGGATTGATTCCGGCTTGTGTCAGTTTATTACTCCTACCTGAACTAGAAAGCGTGTATTGATTCATGCTTGTTGATGTATTTGGTAAGCAGAAACACATGATTGAGAAATAACACACTTATGATTTAGGCTAAAATTACTTTGGTGGGTTCACTTTTGGATTGTTCTTTAAGTATCTTTGAATTAGAAAATAGGATATGACATGTCGCGTTAAATAATAAGATATTATTATCAAATTAACAATTATCATAAGTGCAAAACAGTAGTATATGATGGCTAAACAGATGGCCACAGTAATGACTTCTCACAATAATAGATAGATTAATGATGTTTTACTGGTACACTCAAGAAAAGGTAAAGATTCCGTAGATAGATTTCTTGGAGAACATACATTGATCTGTCTTTAAGAACATACCTAAATATGAATACTCTGAAAGATAGCTCTTAATCTTAATATTTTGTACTTTCATAGCAAATCATCAAATGTTTTAGTATGAAGAAATAAAAGTCATTGTTTTTAGTATTGATTCCTATTTGAATGTTATCAAATCTATTGATATCGATATAGACGACATGTTTGCATCTTGGCCAAGTTTCATGTGTGCTATTTTTGCAACATCTTCTAGCAATGAATTGTAGTAAAGCTTGGTCTTGAAGTCACAGAAGCAATAGCTGTGTAAAAAAGTACTCAATTTCTCACTAGAAAAAGTAAAAACATCCATGTGTCTACTTATGTAGATTGTGTCGACTTTGCCATTGTTATCATTTTAAATATAACTAAGACATTGAAGCTAGTACTATACATAAGAATATATCTGGTACATCATCAATGTCACAACATGATGTGTTGCATACCATTTGATTATTATCTAAGAAATACATTATTCCCATCTATGTACTATTTATAACGTTTGTCATATTAGCTCCATTTCTTGAGGGGCTCGCAACTGATGTAGCCACAGGACGTGTTAATTGACCATTCGTCTTATTCAAAAAATTTACAAAAATATAAAAATAAATAAATCAAATTTAAAGTACTTTTAATAATGAATCGGTTCACACTAAAATAAATAATTTTTAAAAAACTTTTTTGAATAAGACGAATAGTCAAAAGGAGAAATTTAAAAATCTAAAATGACACTTATTTTAAAACAGAGGGAGTATATTAAACCGCGTCGGTTCTCTCAAACGCTACTGCACCACGTTAGCCAAAAACATTTCATTCGTCCGATTGAAAAGGAAAGGTAAATATTTTTGCTCATCAACGAGAAACGGGAAAACAGCTTTGATTTCAACTGAATCTCTACATGGAACTGATATAACCTAACGTTTTGCTACAAGATTAAAGACACTGATGCAGTACTAGGAGGTGAACATTGTTTTTGAGAAAATTTTATTCCCAGAGATGGTTTGTGGTGAAGCAGCACCGCAAGAGCAATCTTGGGCCTGTTCGGATCAGATACTTTTCGTGGCCTGCCGCTGCGCTGAATACTGTAGCAAACAGGAGTTAAAGTAAAATCTATTTGGTACAGCAAAACGTGCAGCGCAGCACAGCTATTAGTAGCGCAGCCGAACAGAACTAAAACCCTCAGCAATTCTCTCATATGTGCACATGGTGTGAAGTTCTGTCATGCACGGACAACAAAGATGACGCTAGATTAGTATACTAAAAACGCTAGATGCGAAAAAGTAGTATGCCAAATAAATAGTACTACCTCAGTCCCTAAATTCGTGGCTGCTCATTTTTACATACATTTTCACTAACCAAGCCAGTATAACTGCTTAAACTCAGAACATTTTAATTTAGTTGTCTGTTTTGAGTAAGGTACTGTTTGCAACAAATCCAAAGGGCATTAACATGCTATTATAAAGAAACATGTGATCCCTTTTACTACGAAATTTCTAGGATTTGTAGCAAAAGTTTTCTAGGTTTTCAATCCTTTATTTTCCACTTATATTCCTTCAAAATACCTATTTTTAATCCTGCATTCTGAATATACCTGGCCAACAGGCCGAGCCGGCACGGCACGAGCCCGCCTGAGCTCGGGCCGACTCTGAGAAGGCCCGGCACAGCCCGCTTAGTTCATCGGGCCAGGCCGTGTTGCCCCACGGGCCAACCACTCAGGCCCAGGCACGGCCCGGGTGATTTTACACGGGCCGGGTCGGGCCAGGCCGACCCAAAGCACCTGAAAAAAATAAATTTTATTTTTTTGAGATATTACTGAAAAATTAATTATATAATATAGAAAAATATAAATTTTAAACATAAATAGGTCAAATTACATATATTTTAATGTTAAATTTTAATAAAATAATAAACAGACTAGACGGGCCGTGACGTGTCGGGCCGGGCTAAACGAGCCCAAGAATGGGCCTGATCGGGCTGGCCAATGGGCTTGCGGCCAGGCCCAGGCACGGCCCGGCCAGTCTGGCCGTCGTGCCGGGTCATGCTCGGGCCGGGCCAAAAGTATCGAGCCTCGGGCCGACCCATTTGGCCAGCTATAAAATTCTAAATGGATCTGGATTAACCTAAAATTTGCAGCCAGCTTAAACACAGATAGAAATGCACATTATGTGGTATAGACACAGCTGCACTGTTTCTTCAATAAGCTCACCATAAATACATTCCTCATGGCTAAACATGATATTGTCATACATTAACTACAAACCTACAATTCAATTAGGCTGGTCTTACCATATATTAAACATACAAGTATAGCGCGGTAATGCCGCGCTCTATTTCTAGTTTTGATCTAGAAGGAACTCAATCGAAGTAACCACAACCCATAAACACACACCAAACAGGATTCAGAGACGAATAGAATAATGTAACAAATATGTTCTTAGAACAACCTGACCTCTAAACAATGGCACTCTGCTTCTGGTTGGGTTGATTGATTAGATCTCCGCAGGGACTAATCTACTCTACCATAGAAGTGAGAGTCGGCCGGCATCTACATTGGATCAGTGACAGCTGGTGCGCATCTACAGGCCTTGCACTTCAACAAGGAAAATTTTTAGTACATTCTATCAGATTCTCCCCTTGGTTCTTACAGAAACAAACAAGATCCTGGCAGACCTGTAAACGAAATCTAGCTAGTATGTGACAGCTATCTCAGCTTTGAGTAGATCTGATGCGGTTCAACTGGTTTGGCTCAGTTTCCAGTATCGATAGAACTTGTGGCACTGACATGCCACCTAAGACAACAATCTCTGCCAAAAAAAAAAAAAGAAAAAAAGTTCAGATACTTTATATCAGGATGTAATATAGACAGAAAATGGGGCAAAGGACATACCAATGCCTTCACGAACAGATAAGTTTGGCCTAATTACATCATTTGAGTTGACTAAGAATATGTCACCGATATAGAGATGATTGGTTGGAACATAAACACAACACATTTGCTCTTCACTGGAATAGCCCTGAGGAGCAAGAAAATAAATAAATAATGCAGCAGCAATATTTGTCATGCACGAGCTTAATTGACTGAAAGTATGTGACCTATCACTGCAATCTGACAAGCAGTGGACAAATAAACTTCCGTGTCCCTAATAATATGGATGACCAAGATGGTAGTTGTAGCCAACTATACACACACTAAGCAATTAAGCATACAGTGCTTAGAGGTGAAGCTGACGGGGAAATTTGGACCCATTGACAGTTCATAGTACGAATTAATAAATTGCAGTTCATCATGTATTATTTTTCAGAAATTGAAACGTCAAATTTTTGTTAAATCAACAGAAAAAAATGTATATGGGATTATGGATCACTTTTGTTGGTTCGATCAGTTTTAGCAGCTATGTTTGTTCCACTACAGCCAACCCAGGAACACTTGAATATAGTGAAAATACACATAATTTAAAGACATATAAGCATGACATTATGAAACTTGCCATTCTAAGAAATCAAAATAGTGAGATTCAACAAACCTGAAGGAGAACTTCCGATGTGATAAAGCCAAATGCATATTCGCCAATTCTAGGGTGCCTAATAATGACAACTTCCTTGAATGCATGTTTCTTTTGTTCTGCATTTAAATTTATTTGAGTGACCGCCATTTAAATTGAGGTTAACAGAATCAGAAATGGTACTAACCAGGTGAAATGGCAGCACTAATTTGCTTCGATGCATTATAAATATGGCGAACAAATGGCATTCGCTTTATAAACCACTCTCCAAGGCCAAGAATGGACGCCCCCAGCCAAGATGACATGAATACCCCCACCACAAAAATAAATGATATCGATGTTACAAAACCGAGCCCTGCAAAGAAAGAGCAAATTCATGTGTAAATCCTGAGGATTTTTAGAAAAGCTGCTCAATTGTGGAAAGAAACATCATACATGAGATAATCAATAGGTTGGTAAAGGAGAATAAGTTGGCATAGTATATTGTGTGTGTGTGTGTCTTGGGGGGTAAAACCGTAAAAGGAACCGCTTTCTGATGTCATCATGTCATAGCACGATAGTGCAATAGTATGACAAATGAATTTAATGTTTCATTGTAGCAGCATTATTACATTACAAAAGGCTAAAAAGGCCGTGCTGTCCTCCCAAACTCAAAGTGGCAATACATTTAATAGACATGGATATAGTACATAGATGGCTAGGTCACAAGTGAAATTATGTGACAGATTGATATGCAACTGATAAACATGTCAATGATAGCTGGTGCATAACTGACCGCTATTACTATTACACTACAAATCTATACCAAGTATATGGTGAGTGGAGATACGAGAGAAACTAGAAAATTGTAAATTACTGGTCCTTTAAATTTTAAAAATTATAAAACTGAAACAGTTTTATAGCCATTGCCAAGTTAGAAGCAAAATTTGTAGCCCTAAAAAAATTTATAAAATGCATCTCAGAAGATGTAATAGAAATCCTGTAAATCATCAACAAACCTAATAAAATGAAGCAACAACCAGTGTTGTTATTTTAAGTATCACACATACCAAGTATATTGATTCCCAGATGAGCATATATTGGAGAAAAAAATCCATCCACAAAGCAAAAGAACCACCATGTGACATAGAATGTAACTGCAATGGGGAAGAGGATTACGCTACAACATGAAGAGAAAAGTCCCATCAGAAGACAACAATACAGGATAACTTCAAATAAAAGTAATCAATATTAATCTTAAGCTGCTTATTAGGTGAAAACACAAGAATAACATGTGAATATGGCAATAAAGGCTATCATCTACATAATTTCAACGTAAATCACAACATACAAATACACCATTCGTTTGCATTTGGCAGAATAAATGAACAAGCTAGATAAGAAACTCAAGAAAGTCATTTCTTTTTCCTAATATTCATTTCTGTAGCCACACCCCCCGACAATTCAATTAATCAATTCTACTCAAGCCTCCTTTATGCTTCGCTATCACATAATAAGTAAAATGAGCGACAAGGACAAAATTGATAAATAAATCTGTGAGTTGATGAACTTGAAAGAATATTAATGAAATTTCAGAATGAAAAAAACGATAAATAAACAAGGAAGAAATCACTTTTGATCAGGGTCAACAAGAAAAGTAATAGGAGAACACAGCTTGAACTAAATTGAGATGCACTAGAGCTTCATTTACAATAGCCCAGGACCAATGAGACAGATATACCAATCTTCAAGACTCAATCAATCAATCACAAATCTTCTGCCACAGTTGCAGTCTACTACCGTTCATAGTGTGAATTTGAATCCCATTCAACTGAATGAAGGCAAGGCAATTTGCGATACAAATATGATTTTTTATTATTCAGCTATTGAAAAGACAGCATCAACACACATCCACATTCAGTCTAAGAGTACTAATCCAAATAAGAAAATAAGGATTACCAAGAAAACTACTGTGATATCTTTTTTCCATGTTTCTACGGTACTTTATGTCATAAAAGAAGTATAAAGCTTAATAAAGATCTCATATTTCAACAGTAGACAATTACAGTGGCATCCTACTCGCACAATTCAGCATCTTGCTAGTAAAACCCTACAATCCGTGCCCATTTTTTGGCAACGCAAGTAAAATCCCACGAAACTGAGGAGGAAAGCCGCGTAATCGAAGAAGCAAACATACCATCCAGTCATGAACTTCTTGGACGCCCAGCTGTGCACGACCTTATGGAACGCCTGGACCAAGAAACACGAGCATTTCAGTTAAATCCCGCGTAACGACTTTGTCGGCGTTCTGACCACCGGCACAGTAAATATACGATCGTGAGGTCGATATGGCCTAATCTGAGGTAGACTCAAGGGGATTTTTTGCCTGGTTCGGGCCACCCGAACGGTGTAACAGCCTACGTCCAGGGAGCGGATTATCTCAAGGATAATGTTACAAGACGGGGGCCTCTCTTCGCGGGAGGACCCTGGGTGTGGGAAAATCGGGGTGTGTTTGGTGTGGTGTTCCACTCTCTTCTTTATCGCTCTCCGGGCCTCCCTTTTTATAGGGAGAGCCCTGAGGTTACATGCAATGGGTCCTACGCAATCCTGCCGTCTCGCCGACAGGTGGACCCGTCCGTCGTTGTCGACATCACTTCGTTCCGTCCAGGCGCGGTCATGACCCGTCGCGTCGGGCATGTCGGCGGGTACCGTTGTACCTGTCCGGCGCTACTGTGCTAGCTACAGTGCTGTCCCATCGTGTCTGCCAGTCGTCGCAGCTTTCTGCTGGAGTGTCGCCGTGGTGAATCTCGTCCTGTCTCGTCGGGACTGATGACAGCTGGTTCCCGGAGTAAATGCACCATAACGCGGTACCTGCCTCCTAGGGGTCGCTCCCGGGTGTTATCCTCAGAGCCCGGGGTCTTCGCGCCCTTGCGCGGCCATGAGATAGCCGTCGTAGGTCGTCGCAGAGGGGTCGGAGCCCGTGTCATCCGACCCCCGATTTTCTCATGTTGGAGCGATCTGTTAGGTACCCGGGGTACGTGATCCCGACAAGTACGGCGCCCGGCTTCATCAGCTGGCGCCGAACGGAGTCCTCCACGCCGCCGTTTTCGTCACGCTGTGCGAAGCGTATCTGGGGATCCGGCCGAGCCTCCTGCTGTGGAGGTACTTCTTCCTCGCCAGTCTCCAGACGTCGAAGGAGACAGGGGTCGGCAAGCGCGTCGGGGGCGTGAGCATTATGCTCCGGGCTCGGGAGTCTCAGGAGTACATCGAGGTCGATCTGAAGACCTCGCTGAAGGGCTGGCGGGGGTCGTTGTTCTACATCAACAATGCCGACCCTCAGCTCCCGGCCTTTGAGGATGCGGTGCCCCGAGCGACGGGGTCCTGGAAGTCGAAGCTCTCGGCGGCCGAGGTCGAGACGATCCGCCCTCACATGGAGGCCATTCGGCGCCTCCGAGACCAAGGGCTAACCGGGACGATGGTCTTCGGCGTCGCCATGCGCCGACGGATCATGCCGCTGCGCCGTCGGGTGCACAGCATCGGGGAATACGAGGGGCCGGACGACGAGATCTGCGAAGTCCGCGGCCGGCCTCTCTCCGACAAGGGGGTTCTGGCCCGGTCCTCGGCCGTCTTCAAGGACACCGAGGACGGCCTTAATGGGGGGCCGCGTCCCCTCGACAGGGATCATCGCCAGTTGGTAAGTGCAGCCCTTTTGCTTTGGTCGTGATATGTCCCCGGAAGCTGACTTTGGTGTCCTTCAGGGTCCGCCGGTTGCTATCATCGCCAGCGGGGTTGGGACCAGCTCTGCCGGGTTGCCGACCCAGCGGCGGGCCGAGCCCGACCCCGCGGCGGCGCCGAAGCCGAGGAGAACCGTCAGGAAGCGGAAGGCGAAGGCGGGCTTCCTGGACTACCTGTCCAGGGGTGCAGGAACCGCCGTCTCGCCCGCGAAGCCGGCGGTGGCGTCGCCTCGTGGCTCGAAGGCCGAGGGA
>BCLF01000047.1:579099-593502 GCA_001602275.1 Zoysia japonica | reverse complement strand
GAGGTTCTCGAGCGGGGTGTCGAAGGTTGGCGGCCCCCCAGCTGCGAGCTGCTGGTAGGTGGAGCGCCCCCGGGCTCGCGCCGTGTCGCTGGGCCCGGCTGGAGCCTTGCCCCTAGGCTCGGGGCTGTCAGTGCATCCCGGGGGCGGCCGAGCTTGGCCGGCGACGTCCGCTGGAGGGCGCAGGGATAGGTTGGCACCCGGCGGCGTGTTGCCGAGAGTTGCCGGCTCCGCGCTTTTCGGGGCGTGGAGAGTGAAGCACTCCCTCGACGGGTTGTGCCCCAAAATAAGATGGCTCCGGGGCCACCAGCGAGGGCGCCTTCCACGCGGAGCCTGGAGGCAGAGATTGCCGCCTTCGTCCGCGACGAAGTCCAGGCTCCCGAAACGGAAGGTCTGTCCAGAGGCGAAGGCGGGGGCTTGCCACTATCGACCGTCTCTAGAGACAGTGACCGTGGCGTCTTCGAAGCGGAGGTGAGAGATCGAAACGTCCCCTACCACGAAGTATGGGGCCATCGAGAAACCGAAACGAAAGCACACCAAAGGAGATGCCTACGCCCCTTCCTGGCGCGCCAACTGTCGGCGTTCTGACCACCGGCACAGTAAATATACGATCGTGAGGGATGGTATGCCTTCGGATTCGATATGGCCTAATCTGAGGTAGACTCAAGGGGATTTTTTGCCTGGTTCGGGCCACCCGAACGGTGTAACACCCTACGTCCAGGGAGCGGATTATCTCAAGGATAATGTTACAAGACGGGGGCCTCTCTTCGCGGGAGGACCCTGGGTGTGGGAAAATCGGGGTGTGTTTGGTGTGGTGTTCCACTCTCTTCTTTATCGCTCCCCGGGCCTCCCTTTTTATAGGGAGAGCCCTGAGGTTACATGCAATGGGTCCTACGCAATCCTGCCGTCTCGCCGACAGGTGGACCCGTCCGTCGTTGTCGACATCACTTCGTTCCGTCCAGGCGCGGTCATGACCCGTCGCGTCGGGCATGTCGACGGGTACCGTGGTACCTGTCCGGCGCTACTGTGCTAGCTACAGTGCTGTCCCATCGTGTCTGGCAGTCGTCGCAGCTTTCTGCTGGAGTGTCGTCGTGGTGAATCTCGTCCTGTCTCATCGGGACGGATGGCAGCTGGTTCCCGGAGTAAATGCACCATAACGCGGTACCTGCCTCCTGGGGGTCGCTCCCGGGTGTTATCCTCAGAGCCCGGGGTCTTCGCGCCCTTGCGCGGCCATGAGATAGCCGTCGTAGGTCGTCGCGGAGGGGTCGGAGCCCGTGTCATCCGACCCTCGATTTTCTCATGTTGGAGCGATCTGTTAGGTACCCGAGGTACGTGATCCCGATAGACTTCTCACCAGGAAGACCGCATCTGGCGAGACACAAGGAGAGGGGGTGGGGGAGGGAGGGCGGCTACCTCGCGGCCGGTCTGCGCTGCGGCGGAGGTGGCTGACGCGGAGGAGGGCTTGGTCTCGTCGTCGTCCGAGTCGGCGCGGACGGACGGGCACGCGTGGGGGGCGACGGCCGCCGGCGGGACGAGAAGGTCCCTATCCCGGTCCCGGCTGGGCATCGGGATTAGCACCGAGGGCTTGGCGTCGCCCATTGATATTCGGGGATCCCTCTCGCTTTCTCCTCTGCAGCAGCTGCAGCGGCCGGCGCCCTGCTTCCTCTGGCTCGGTGGCGCCCCGCGCGGTGGTGGTCGGCTCGCTCCTGCTGGGCGTGGCCGTGACTTTGGGGTTGATTCTGCTGGGCTCATTGTGTGCTTTGGTGGTGGAATGAGTTTATTATAATTTGGGTTTTTAGTTTTTATAATTAAAAAAATGTTTGGAACTATTAACATTAAATAATTTAAATTATAATAATTTAGTTGGTTTCAAACAAAATTTTAATTGAAATGATAAGACTATTGAATTTTCACCTATAAAAACTAATATACTTCACAAAATTATCACTGAAATTATAAATTATTAGAACAGATGATGCTATATTTCATTCAGACAGGTAAACGAACGTTTTAAATCTAGATCAGTGACAGGAGCGCATGACATTGGTTATATCAAACAGTACTATATTGGATTTTTGTCCCAGTTTGTACGAGTCGCCGAGCATCGGCCGTCCGCGAGGCCAATATGCTCCGGGTGGACGAGGAGGATCCGAGGATGCTGACCTTGCTGTTGCTGGTGCACTCCGTGCATGCGGACCGTCGTTGCTTCAGCTGCCCGGACGTAGCGCCGTCGGCGACCAGGCGAGTGATGTTTTTGAACTTTTTAAAATTGACGTTTGATTATTTGTTTTATTTAATTTTTTTTAAAATTCAAAAACTATTAAGTTAAGCATAAAATATTTGTAATAATAAATCATTTTACAATAAAATAAATAACATTTTTGTAAATTTTTAAATAAAACGAGTGATCGGTAAATGTTTGAAAATATAAAAAATTAGTTATTTTAAGACGAAAGGAGTATCTCTCTCCGAAAAGAGAACGTGATTTGCCCTAGATTGGCAACTCTGACTCACCCACCAAAACCTGTGTAAATCAAACTCCGTTTCGATCAGACAGTACTCCTACATGGATTTCTCCTGCTATCCGTGGCTCCCTAAATTATGGCGCGCGGTCGCCGTGCGCATTCTGGACGTCTTATTCCCAACAAAGGCCTGGCGGCCAGTACTCCAACCCATTCATTCTACAAGCACACAAAAAGCCCAAGTCGCATAAGGGCGTTCACAATGGGAGATTTAAGGCCGGTCATAGGAGGTGAAGTCGGCAACAAGCATTATGAGGGAAAAAATAAGAACCATAGTTGCTGCCGGGTCATAAAAAAATAAAAAAATGATTGATTTGGTGGGATAGTGTAGGCATTAAATAAAGAGAGACGTGAGATATTAACCTGGCTGCAATTTTATATGAGATGGAACCCACCTTATTACTCGTACCTTCTTTTCAATCTGGGCATTGTGGATCCATTTTTGCTTGATGACACATGTCAGGAGACCTTACTGTACCTGCTTCGGTAGTAAGTACTGCAGTCGCCCTAGGGAAACCAACCATGTCAGGAGACCACTGTTGGACAGCTAGCCCGTGTGTGAGCGGTGAGCCCGTGCATGCATGGTGGTGGCTCATGTTGAGTTCTGGTAGTACATGAGAGGTGGAAATTTCATCCCATCGTTTAGCTTCAGTTCCATCAACGTACGGATTAGGACTCTACCAAAGGGGAGGGACATCTCTTTGTTTCCCTACTGCCTACAGGGAGGGGGATGGACTCGAGACCTCATACGAGGCGCATCAGACCCAGTGGCAATACAACACCTACCAGATGTAGAAGTTATTATTTTTCGACAGGCTCGAACCAAAATAAATAGATTTTTGGTTGATCTTTGTAAAGCCCTGCTACCGAACCAAATATCAACAGTTTGAGTATTGATAAACATATCGATGTTGAAGTGATTGATGTTGATTCTTAGCTTTATGTAGCCAAAAGAACAAAAGTAGGAAAATTATATATGGACCGGTTCATATGTTGTAGATAGAATATTATCCTCTGAATAAAAAAATATAAAAGAATATTGATGTTTCACTTTTAACGTGAGGCTTTTGATTTTCGTTTCAACGCAGGCCACAAGAATCTCGTAACCGTGGCCATATATATACCTTAAAAGGACAACACCATTCATATATAGGGTTGCATCAGAATAATACCCACAAACACCTAAATAATCTTTTTTTTAAAATAAGTTGAAAGTTTTCTTTCAGTCCACCTTAATCAAACTTATATCAATGATTCACAAGAGTGCCCTAGACTTACTCTAGGCGAGAACCACAGCACCTCGGCCGGTCCGGTGCCCTGCTCCGTGACGACAACGTGCTCAAACAAAACTCTCCGGTCTTCCATGGAGTACACGCCCCACGATGTCTCCCCGGCTTCACGGCACGCGGGGCTCGAGTAGTACTGGTTCTCGCCGGCGAAGTAGATGCAGTCGCTCCTGCACCCTTCCACCTCGGACGCGCGCACAGAGAACGACGATCCCGGGCTCACGAACAGCGCCCGGTCGCCGCCCAGCACGTCCATCTTCACCCACCGCTGCGCCTTCACGTCCAGCCGGTGCACCTCGAACCCCGCGACAGCGAGCGACGTGCAGGACGCGATGGACACGTCCTCCTTGTAGGCGAGCAGTTGCCGGACGAAGAGCACCTCCCCGTCCGACTCGACCAGCCGGCCCGGGCCGAACTGGTCCGCCAGGCTCGCCACGGGAAGCTTCTCCATCCGGAGCGGCGGCGGCGCGGTGGTGTCGATGTTGGATAGGGACCCGTCCTCGTGAAGGAGGTACACGCGGCCGCCGCAGTCCACCGCCGACACGATGTTGTTGGTCGGGTCGAGCGTCGCCGTCACGGCGCGTCTCGACCACGCCTCGCGGCCCTGGTGCCGCCAGAGAACGAGCTTGTACCCCTCGACCGCGAAGAAAGCGTCGTCGTCCGCGCCGGCGCCGCCGCCGGCCACCAGCACGCGGCTGTACCGCGGGTCCATCCGCGGCTCGCCGACGGCGACGCGGGTGAGCGCGCCCGTGACCGGGTTGGCGAGGACCACGTCCGCGCTCCACCACCCCGCCGCGAACGCCACGAGCCCGCCCGGCGTCGCGCCGATGCACCGCATCCCGTTCGTGTCCGATGACCGCACGCGCGCCGGGAGGACTGCAGATGGGGGTTGGTGCGCGTCGAGCGGGACTGAGACGACGAGGCCGCGACGGGACGACGCGTGCGGCGGCGTGCAGAGGTACAGGTGCGGCGGGGGCCGTGCCAGCAGCGCGGCCACCGTGGACGCCCACGCCTTGCAGACGATGGCGTGGCGCGCCGAGACCAGCGGGCTGAGCGAGCAGAGGATCTTCTCCGTGATGTGGAGCGGCAGCTCGACGGCCGGTCGGCCGTCCGCGTCGGTTCCCTCGCCAGCGTCGGCGACGGCGCTTGTGGCTGGGGAGACGGCCATGCCGCCGGTGCTCGCCTCCACCATCGATCAAGATTCAAGAGTCTCAAGATCGACTACCACTCCATCTGGACACCGTGGTCGAGTGCGGTTACGTCCTGCTGCCGACGTCGCGCGCGCACACACACATCCACGGCGGGATAGTACGCAGCAGCAGCACTAGCTATTTGTACTGCCGCGCGCGGCTTGGCTGGACTGGTGGCGCCGGTGCGCTGGCGGATGAGGCGGATTCGATTCCCTCGCCACGGAAGCGGGCGAGAGGAAACCGGTGGGGGCTGGCAGCGACCGCACCGGCGGTCCATCGGCGGCCACGGACGCGCGCGGCGACAACGGGGAGATCGAAAAGGCGTTTCGCGGAATCGTTTTTGCAGGTACCGACGACGACGTGCAGACACTCGCCGGGAAAATCGTCGCGGAGGCTGTGGACTGGGCGCGCCGGGGTGTCCGTCTCCGCTTTCTTTTTTGCTGTGGTTTAGAGAGAGCTTTGGGTCTGTCCGTCTGTGTCTATCTTCGCACGTCGCTCTCTGTTGCGCGCGGTGCACTCGTACCCGTGTGCGCATTGGAAATTTGTGTCAGCTGATGCACGGTTGCAGTCCTGTCTCCGGGCACGATCGCAAGGACAGTCGATCGGGGAAGGACGCCTCAGTGTCCGCACGGAAGAGGCCATTTTCGGAGTAGAGTACTAAAAATATCAGAGCAACTAGCTCGACGTGAGCAAGCGTGAGGTCAAGGCTTGGGGCTGGTACTTGTCCTGAGCGAGCTATCGGCAGCATTCCCTGAACATGTTTTATTAGGAGCAGTAGAATGGGAAATTATTTGTTTTTTTTTGCTGATGTGCCGTTGGGCATATGCAACAGATGAAAATATTTTTTTAAGGTGGAATGTATGTAAAGTTGTAATTAAGTGAGTAAATGACATGTAAGATCATAGAGATATATCGTTTAAAAAAATATAAAATTTATTTTATCTGTGGATTTATTCATCTGAATGCAGCAGCAGCGGCTGCACGAGGCGCGAGCTGGTTCATGCACCGGTGCAGCTGGCGCCTCCCACAGCGCAAGGACACGTGGGGCGTCAGGTGTTTGAGCGCGAGACCGCTCCGCAGGAAAGTAAAGACGAAAGGAGGTGTTGTGGTGAGTCCCAGACTTGGACCGGGCTCCCAGACTTGGACCGGGCCGAAATCGGGTGGGCCGGGGAACGGACGCGTGGCACGGCCCATGGACTAGCACTCCACAAGTTGCCTCTGGTGCCTATCTGATCGCTGCGTAGCACCACGGAACAAAGCTACTCTCTCTACCGGGTCAACGGCTGTATGAAACTGGTGAATCTTCGTTTTGCACTACGAATCCGTGCTCAAAGTTTATAAAAGGCAGATTGTAAAATTGACCAAAATGATTGTGGACCGTCTATTCAGAGGATAAAAACTTTCTAATAATTACCCCTTATTACTATGTCATTCAATTTAGAAAGTAATTCATAAGATTTGGTTGTTGAGGACAATTAGATACACTGTCGACAGATATTATTTTGTTTTCCTACTGCTTAAATCAATGGCTGAGATTAAACTCATGTCTTATCTCTTAGAAAATGAATCAATAGCACTTGATCTAATTTAGAAGAGCTACGTGTGTTGGTACCAATATATTACGCTAACCAGATGTTTTAATTATTTTTCTTTTCTTTCCCCACGTTGAGTATGTTGTCTTATATATACGGGTAACATGGAGTCATATTGCCTGCAGTCTCAAATTAACAATTGACCTTAATGAAACACCACCCGGTCAGAGTACTCGCTAAAGGATGAACTAGTGGCCTTATAATAGGTCTAAATTTCGTTTGGGGAAGGCACAAAGCTGCCTAAACATAGCAGTCTATCTACGAATATTTCAATTCGATAGATGGAGACTGCGAGGAAGCATGTCAAAGTCCCCTTTTGATATCTTCCTTACATAATTTTGACACACGAAAACTAGTATCTGACGCCGACACATAACCTAACCTGATTCTAGAATATAACCAGTTTAATCAGTTGGTGGCTATTGTTTAAGTGCGATGGACCTGATCAATGACAATGAGCGACGACGGCTTCCATCTTCCGTCGTATGAACCTCTGATCCAGTCTTGCTGCTCATCACGTGTGATTTGTGAAACCTATCCACACGGTGCCTGCGAGGAAGAAGAGAAGGGTTCGTCGTCGTCGTTGTTGCTGCCATTCATGCATGATTGTTGAATGCATCAGCCATATATACATTCGTACCTGCCAGGGCACATGGCAACTAATCAGAGACAACATAGCAACACAACACACCGAGATCGGAGATGGCTTTGCGACCTGCTTCCTGTTCCGCTTTGCTTCTGGCGCTGGTCCTGGTGCTGCCTCTCGCTGCAGCCGGCACAGCTAGTTCTTCCAGCGATGTAAGATGCACTGCTTTACTGTTGTATGCAGCAAACTGTAGACTTGGATTCACTGGTCTACCATGCATGGATTCCCATGTTTTAATGCTATTTCTTCGCGAATTGTTCATGAAAAAACTTCAGCTCTACATCGTGTATATGGGGGAGAAGCAGCACGACGATCCGTCCGTGGTCACCGCGTCGCACCACGATATGCTCGCATCTGTTCTTGGGAGGTACTGATCGTTCAAAAGCTTCATGCAATTTTCGAATTTTGATTACGGAATTCGCAACATGTTATTGCTCGAATTATATGTATCTTTGATCGCTCACATGTCGACGATATCGTTGATGCTGCAGTAAGGATGAAGCTCTGAAATCGATAGTTTACAGCTACAAGCATGGGTTTTCCGGATTCGCAGCGATGCTGACCGAGTCCCAAGCCAAGACCATTGCAGGTAATTACAACAATTATTCAAAACTAATGATGCGAGAACGCGTTGAACACTTGCAATTAAGAACATACAGCTAAACTGACAAATTTTTTGGTGTAGGTCTACCTGGTGTCATCAGTGTTAAGCCTAACACTCATCACGAAACCCATACTACTCGGAGCTGGGATTTTCTTGGCCTCGATTACTACCAATCGTCACAACACGATCTCCTCAAGAAAGCGAGATACGGTGAAGATATCATCGTTGGGGTTATCGATTCAGGTTAATTTTCGCCCTCATGTAGGCCTTCTAGGTTTTCTTACTATCTTAGTAATCACCTGCGGCTACGGTGAACATTTACCACCCGGAGATTCAACGGATTTATATATTCCTGAATTTATATATTGCAGGCATATGGCCTGAATCAAGAAGCTTTGACGATACTGGATACGGCCCTTTACCGGCAAGGTGGAAAGGCACATGCCAGACCGGCGCGGCGTTCAACGCCACGAGCTGCAACAGAAAGATCATCGGCGCGCGGTGGTTCTCCGGCGACGTCGACGCGGAGGTGCTCAAGAACGAGATCCTGTCGCCTAGAGACCAGAACGGGCACGGCACGCACGTGGCCTCGACTATCGCCGGCAGCGAGGTGCGGAACGCGAGCTTCGGCGGCCTAGCGGCCGGCGTGGCTCGTGGCGGCGCGCCCCGCGCTCGGCTGGCTATCTACAAGTCGTGCTGGAGAACGGCTTCCGGCAGGACCACGTGCGGCGGTGCCGCGACCCTCGCGGCCATCGACGACGCCATCAACGACGGCGTGGACGTGCTGTCGCTGTCGCTGAGCTTTCCGCAGGAGCTTCCCGGGACGCTGCACGCGGTGGCGAGAGGGATCACCGTCGTGTTCTCCGCTGGGAACGAAGGACCGGCGGCGAACACGGTGAGCAACGCCGTGCCTTGGGTCCTCACGGTCGCCGCTAGCACGATTGACAGGTCCTTCCCGACCGTGGTGACGCTTGGGAACAATCAAAAAGTCGTGGTAAGTGCTACTTATACCAGTATAATATAATCTCAGCAACAAGAACCTGATTAGGTCTTAGTGATGTTCTTGTTTAGTCGAACTGACACGATGCGATTCTGTCTAGGGTCAATCGCTATACTTCAATGCGACTCTGAACAGCAGCGACTTCTACCCGCTTACTTTTGCTCGCGGGTGCGACGCGGAGACACTGGCATCTGTCAACGTCACGGGTACAGTCGTGCTGTGCTCCGGGCTACAGGTGTTCGCCGGTGCTGCTCGCCGCGTCGCCCAGGCCGGGGCGAAGGGCCTCATCTACGGGCAGCACAACAGCGACCTACCAGATGGGGACTTTTGCCGGAGAGAAGGCATCCCCTGCGTGCTGGTGGACATGGAGCTCACGCAAAGGATCAAGCTCTATATTGGCAGCGCGGAGTGAGTTATCTTGCACCATCAAGCTAATTTTTACTTCCATTGCGCCGCGGGGCTAATTAGCTATCCGGTTGTTTGCTCTATGTTCTGACGTGCAGGACGCCGGTGGTGAGGATCTCGACGGCCGTGACCGTGGTCGGGAACGGGGTCTGGTCGCCGAAGGTCGCCAAATTCTCTTCGAGAGGACCCAGCCACGAGTTCCCTGGCATCATAAAGGTAACGATATATATGAAGCTCGGGTGATCGATCTGCCGCATTCCAATTAATCAAGGCAATTAAAAAACAAAAAAAACTTATGCCTTTGTCCTTCACTTTGATCAACAGCCCGACGTAACAGCACCCGGAGTGGGCATCTTGGCAGCCGTAGGCGACTCATACAAGTTCATGTCCGGGACGTCCATGTCGTGCCCGCACGTCTCGGCTGTGGTCGCGCTGCTCAAGTCGGTTCACCCCGACTGGTCGCCCGCCATGATCAAGTCCGCCATCGTCACCACAGGCACGTATCAAAACTCGAAAGCATCATCACCAAGAAGATCCGTCGTGCTCAAAAGATTACTAGCTTGATAATCAACCTGACCGTTTCTTGGCTTCGGTTTATATACATACAGCCTCGGTGACGGACCGTTTCGGCATGCCGATTCAAGCGGAAGGGAACCCAAGAAAACTGGCCGACCCATTCGACTTCGGCGGCGGGCACATGAACCCGGCCAGGGCCGCCGACCCCGGCCTCGTCTACGACGTGGACGCGAGGGACTACACCAAGTTCTTCAACTGCAGCCTCGGGGCCAAGGACCTCTGCGAGGCAGCCCAGGCCTACTACGCGGGGGAGCTCTACCAGCTGAACCTCCCGTCCATCGCCGTGCCGGACCTCAAGGGCTCCGTCGCGGTGTGGCGCACGGTGACCAACGTCGGGCCGGCTGACGCGACGTACCGCGCGGTGGTCGAGGCGCCGGCGGGGGTGGACGTGTCCGTCGAGCCGTCCGTCATAAGGTTCGACGGCGGTGGTGCGGGGAGCAGGAAAGCGACGTTCCGGGTGACGTTCAGAGCGAGACAGCGGGTGCAGGGTGCCTACACGTTCGGCAGCTTGACATGGGTGGACGGTAAGACCCACGCGGTGAGGATCCCCGTCGCGGTGCGCACTGTGATCGACGATTTTATTGCGGATACATCCTAAGTATACCCGTGACCGGCCATGAATCAGTGTCCTGCGCACTGCACGAACAAACTTTGATCGTCACAGGAAAATGTCAATGTAACATCGTGTACAGTACTATTTGTGTTTCATTATGTCATTATCCGGAACGTATAGATATATACATTCAAACATTTAATGTTGAATTCATCTTGCTTTCAAATGTATCTAGTCAGCAATTTTTTTTTATTTTCTTGTAAGATGTCAGAGGCTACGTTTTACGTTGCTTCGTAGCCAATGATGTGCAATTGTTTGGCCTATTGCGAATGCCATCAAAAGTAATCGAAATGATGTGGAATGTTGTGATTTAAATTTTTGAAACCTTGACAAACTGTATTTTTCGGGGACCAGATCTCTACCGAGCGGCAGAGGGATGTTGCTGGTGGCCTGGGCAGAGGGACGTTCTTCCACCGACGGCTGGATGGTGAACCTGAGAACACGCCATGTCATTCACAACTGCACCTGAGGCCGAACGACTACTGTGAGCCTGCGAGCCCTGCGCTGTAGAGCTCAACCAGCTCAATCTCCCATCCGTCGCCGTGCCAGGCCTCAAGGGTTTCGTCGCCGTGTGGCTTTGCAGGTGCCCATTCATCTGTGCCGCAGGGCAACAAACTCCTTCAGATGAGCATGTGAATCGCTAGAAACATTCCCTGTGACTGTATGACGACTAGCTATGTACTGCTCAAATTTGCAGGATAGAGATGCTGTGCACCTTCACTCAAAACAAACAATTGCACACCATTGAAACACACCCGTGGGCAGACTATCCAGACCAAGCACGGTCTGGCTTACACGGGCCGGGCAGGGCCTTTAGCCTGTCAGACTGGATTTGTTTGGGTTGGACCCGCACCGTACTAACCCAGATCAACCTACCGGGTTGGGATGAGCTAATCGGGCCATGCTCGACCGTACCAGCTAATCAGGCCATGCTTGGGTCAGCCCAGCGGGCCTGCGGTCAGACCTAGGTACAGTTCGTGTGGCCAACATGGGCCACCTAGTCGTCGTGCTGGGCTGTGCTTGGGTCGGATCAAAATCATTAGACCTCGAGTCGACCCATTTAGCCCGGTTCAAATAGTCAGCTATACCTCTTCTTGTGTTGACACTTTTTTTAAGGACTCCTTGGTTGGCACTTGATTCTTTTCTTAGCATCAAAAGAAGAGAGGTGGTGTTGGTGTGGGTAGATAAATAGGTTTGACCCATGGGTGGGTTGATTTGGTATGATTAAACAAATGATTTAGGTTGAGTTGGGTGAATTATTTAATTTAGTGATTTGGATTGCTCTTTCGAAAAAAATTAGTGATTTGGATCGGGTTAGGGGACAAAAATACTTTCTTTGATTTGATTTATGTATGAGTTGGGTTTCACCACATTAGCTCCTAGCAAGAGCGCTGCCATTCATTAAGAAAGGAGAGAACTAAGGTTACTGTCGGTGTTTCGCACACCGGCACAGTAAATTTATACGATCGGATGGGGGATCGTGCATTTTCGGAATCAAATGGCTTAGTCTACAAGCGAGACTCAAAGGTTAGCTTGGTTCGGGCCGCCTCGAGGCGTAATACCCTATGTCCAGAGATGAGAGATCGATCAGATGAATCTCAAAAACACGAGAGTACAATGCGGATGGGCTCTGGACGGATCTGAGAGTCCTAAGCTCGCGTGCTGGGGGTGGTTTACAAATGGTGATGTGTATCTTTTTCCGTGGTTGTTATCGCTATTGTTCTCTTTTTGCTAGCTACCCGGGTACCTCTTTTATAGGGTCGGACCTGAGTTGGCTTGACCGAGCTATGGTTGGAGTGACTGGACCATGGTTTGAGCATCTTGCCGCCCACGAAAACGAGTGACCCTTTGACAGGTGGGGCCACGGTCTTCAGTGAATCATGCTCTCTGCCGTTCGAGGCAGACGATCGGCGCCTCCTGTTTGTACCCTTATTCACTGAGAGAGAACAGGGTTGCTTTACTGTTCAGCTTTATCGCCTGGTGGGTTGTTTCTCGTCCAACCGGGTAGTTGCGGAATCTTCCGGAATGCTTGTCTCCTCTGCGGAGCTGTACGTCATTAGGAGTTCTGAATCGACGTGAGTGTTGAAGTAGTGACTAATTCGTGGCGGTCGGCGGGCGAGTCCCAACCGCTAGGGTCCCGATAGCTCGGATCCCGACCCCTGAGGGTCGAGGCGATTACACCCGCCTCGGCTTCGGGCCTTGGCGAGGCTTCCCGACCGCTGAGGCCGGGCCGCCTTTGTGAAGCTCTTGGTGGGCTGTTGAAGGATCGCGGGCCGTAAGTGGGCCGTGCTGTAGAAGTTGATCTGTAAGTGCCCGGGGTACACTATTCTGATAGTAGCCTCCGAGCCCTGCGCCGTTTGCAACCTCTGTTGAGGCGGCGCTGCGCGATCCTTCTTCAAAGTTTGTTTTGATCCTACGGGGACGCGCGAGCGCGCCCATAGGGCGTAGCCTCCGAGCCCCCGAGCGATCCGAAGGGTCGGTCGTGGGCTGAAACGTCGTGTTGACCATCACTCGCTGATAGTTGATTCCACGGAGGCACGTGAGCGCGCCCGTAGGGCGGAGCCCCCGAGCTCTCGAGCGATCCGAAAGGTCGGTCGTGGGCTGAAGCGTCATGCCGACCATCACTCGCTGATGGTTGATCCTACAGGGGCGCGCGAGAGCGCCCGTAGGGCGTAGCCCCCGAGCCTTCGAGCGAGCCGAAGGGTCGGTCGTGGGCTGAAACGTCGTGGAGGCAATTCCCGACTGCAGAGGTCGGTCGGAAGCTAATTTTCGCCATTAGCCTGATGCCAGAAAAAAAATGCCTAGATTGGATCGGTCTGGCCGGTCTTTGCTTATCATCGGCACAACGCCTAGGTCGGACTGGTCTGGCCAGTCTTCCCATGATCAGCGTCCCTGACAGCTGTCGGGCCGGTTGGGGGTTCGTCCAACCACTCGTTTGTCCCGACCCGTGAATCGGTTCACGGCGTTTGTAACGGATCGTTGGTTACGGCCCCAACGATCGGACGGATTCGCCGCCTCCAGGTGAACGGCGGATGCGGCGTCTAGGAATTGTAACCGTCGGTCGCTCCGGGTGGTTGGATCGGCCTATTGTGCGGCCAAGAATGCGCGATGGTTCGCGTCGCCCAGGTCCCATCGGAGGTATGGTTGCCAGGCATTAACTGCGCGTTAATGCCGCGCAGCTTTCTTACCCGCTGGCAAGGGTTTCCATGGCGGCTCACGGATCTGCCTGTCGGTGATTGGATGTTGAGGCTCTTCGATGTGCCTTGGTTTGAGCTTCAGCTACGAGCGATCCCGGGCCCACTCGTTAGTGAGTTTTGGTCGGCGTGTTGGTTCGGGGCGTCCATGATCGTGGTGCGTCGAACCGACGCATTGACGCCTATAAGGAGGGCGGTTCACCCTTCGGTCTTCGTCGTCTTGATTTCAAACAACCACGCGCAGGGCTCCTTGTCTTCCTTGCGCTTGCTCTTCGTCTTCATTGCGCTTGCTCTTCATCTTCATGGTCGCCCAGTGGAAAGCATTCACCGTCTCAGAAAGCATCCTCACCGCCTCGGTGGGGCTTGGAGTGCTTCCTCCGAGGGACACGAGTCGATGTCGTTTGGCATACCGCGAGGCTGTTCCATCGCCCCGTGCCAACGAGATCGTCAGCTTTGTGGAGTTCCACGAGCCGGTCTGATGCTGCCGTCGTCGAACTTCCTCCGCGGCTTGCTGAAGTATTACGGTGTGCGTCTTCATTATCTCAACCCCAACGGCATCCTGCAGATCTAGGCCTTTGTCACGCTGTGCGAGGCCTATTTGGGGATAGATCCCCACTTCGACTTATGGAGGTACTTCTTCCGTGTGCATCCTCAGAAGGAAGGCGGCGCGATCCGTGCTGTCGGTGGCGCGGGGATTTGCCTCCGGAACAATCGTCAGGAGTACTTTAACATACCGTTGAAGGACTCTTTGAAGGGATGGCACGGGGGGGGGGGGGGG
>BCLF01000047.1:549522-569982 GCA_001602275.1 Zoysia japonica | reverse complement strand
GGGGGGGGGGGGGGGGGCGCACGTAGAGAACAGATGAGAGCTCTGTAGGTCAGAAGAGGTGGAGGAGAGGAAGGAGCGGATGGGATCGAAGGTGGCTGTCGGCATCGGTGTGAATATCGTTAGCAAATCTGCCGCTGCTTGTTTGCCTCGATGAAGAAGAAAACGGGGATGGATGAAAAACATTACAAAGTGCTCCCTCCGATTTTAAATTATTGACACATTCTAATATATAAAATTATTACTCATAATTTAAATTCCATCAATGATAAAGCAAATAATAATAAAATTTTACATATTTGAATATTTTTTTCAATAAAACAAATGATCAAAGGTGATATAAAAAGTCAATGGTGTCAATATTTTAAAACTGGAGGGAGTAGTATATTTCTTAATGGAAAATTTTTTGTTGGTATTAAAATATAAAATATCTTTTGATGTAAATTTCTAAAGGCCGCATCTTTCAGTGTCATGAATTCAATTTTCCCAAATAAATATGTTTTGCGGCTAGATATACATTTGATCACAAATTCACAATATTAACCAGCATGAAATGGTTGACATACATGAAACAAAGAATACTGCACACGATGTTACACTAACAAATGGTGTACACGATGTCCGGACACTGATGACTCATGTCCACGGATACATCAATTTAGGATGTATCCGCGATAAAATCGTCGATCACGGTGCGCACCGCAACGGGGATCCTCACCGAGTGGGTGGCGCCATCCACCCACGTCAAGCTGCCGAACGTGTAGGCACCCTGCACCCGCTGCTTCGCTCTGAACGTCACCCGGAACGTCGCTTTCCTGCTGCCCGCGCCACCGCCGCCGAACCTGATCACGGACGGCTCGACGGACACGTCCACCCCCGCCGGCGCCTCGACCACCGCTCGGTACGTCGCGTCGGCCGGTCCGACGTTGGTGACGGTGCGCGACACCGCGACGGAGCCCTTGAGGTCCGGCACGGCGATGGACGGGAGGTTGAGCTGGTAGAGCTCCCCGGCGTAGGACTCGCACAGGTCGTTGGCTCCGAGCTGGCTGCAGTTGAAGAACTTGGTGTAGTCGCTCGCGTCCGCGTCGTAGACCAGGCCGGGGTCGGCGGCCTTGGCCGGGTCCATGTGCCCGCCGCCGAAGTCGAATGGGTCGGCCAGTTTTCTTGGGTTCCCTTCCGCTTGGATCGCCATGCCGAAACGGTCCGTCACCGAGGCTGCATGGATATAAACCGAAACCAAGAAACGATCAGGTTAACTATCAAACTAATCTTTTGAGGACGAAGGCTTCTTTGTTGGGATAGAATGGTAGGTGCGTGCCTGTGGTGACGATGGCGGACTTGATCATGGAGGGTGACCAGTCGGGATGAACCGACTTGAGCAGCGCGACGACCGCCGAGACGTGCGGGCACGACATGGACGTCCCGGACATGAACTTGTATGAGTCGCCTACAGCTGCCAAGATGCCCACTCCGGGTGCTGTTACGTCGGGCTGTTGATCAAGGCACAGAAGAGGCAGAAGTTTTCAGTTTCTTGCCTTTGTTAACTAGGATGCGGCAGATCCATTACCACCTGAGCTTTGTATATAGTATATCGTTACCTTTATGATACCAGGGAAGACGTGGCTGGGTCCTCTCGACGAGAATTTGGCGACCTTCGGCGACGAGACTCCGTTCCCGACCACGGTCACTGCCGTCGAAATCCTCACCACCGGCGTCCTGCACGCCATACCAAAGACGAAACAACCAGATAGCTCATTAGCCCCGCGTCGCAATGGAAGCAATAATTAGCTTGTTGGTGCAAGATAACTCACTCCTCGCTGCCGATGTAGAGCTTGATCCTTTGTGTGAGCTCCATGTCCACCAGCACGCAGGGGATGCCTTCTCCCCGGCAAAAGTCGTTCAAATCTGGGAGGTCGCTGTTGTGCTGCCCGTAGATGAGGCCCTTCGCCCCGGCCTGGGCGACGCGGCGAGCAGCACCGGCGAACACCTGTAGCCCGGAGCACAGCACGACTGTGCCCGTGACGTTGACAGATGCCAGTGTCTCCGCGTCGCACCCGCGAGCAAAAGCGGGTAGAAGTCGCTGGTGTTCAGAGTCGCATTGAAGTATAGCGATTGACCCTGCAGGGATTATACATAATCGCATCGCATCAGTTCGACCTGAGCTAGGTTCTTGTTGCTGAAATTATTGCACTGGTATAAGCAGCACTTACCACGACTCTCTGATTATTCCCAAGCGTTATCACGGTCGGGAAGGACCTATCAACCGTGCTGGCGGCCACCGTCAGGACCCAAGGCACGGCGTTGTTGACCGTGTTCGCCGACGGGCCTTCGTTCCCAGCGGCGAACACGACGGTGATCCCTCTCGCCACCGCGTGCAGCGTCCCGGGAACCTCCTCGGAAGAGCCCAGCGACAGCGACAGCACATCGACGCCGTCGTTGATGGCGTCGTCGATGGCAGCGAGGAGCGCGGCATCGACGCACGTGGTCTGGCCGGAAGGAGTGTCCCAGCACGACTTGTAGATAGCCAGCCGAGCGCGGGGCGCGCCGCCGCGAGCCGCGCCGGCTGCCAGCCCGCCGAAGCTCGCGTTCTGCACCTCGCCGCCGGCGATCGTCGAGGCCACGTGCGTGCCGTGGCCGTTCTTGTCTCTGGGAGACAGGATTTCGTTCTTGAGCACCTCGGCGTCGATGCCGCCGGAGTACCACCGCGCGCCGATGATCTTTCTGTTGCAGCTCGTGACGTTGAACGCCGCGCCGGTCTGGCATGTGCCTTTCCACCTTGCCGGTAAAGGGCCGTATCCAGTATCGGCAAAGCTTCTTGATTCAGGCCATATGCCTGCAATATACATATATCCATGAATATATAAATCCATTAAATCTCTGGGTGGTAAGTTTACAGTAGATGATTACTAAAGCCCTGTTTGTTTGAGATTATAATCTATTAGATTATATAATTTAGATATTATAATCTATATAAGTAAACAAACAAGACAACTTATTTTTCAGATTATTTTAATCTCAAGCCTAGATTATCCTAATCCAATTCGCTGATCATTAGATGCTTATTTGAGATTATAATCTTCAAAAACTCACTGCCCTGCTAAGTTGAAAAAATTTACCCGCGCTGCCACTCCCACTCAACTCACCTTCCGTGATAATATTGTCAATGCATTATTTAATTTCATTTATGTACCATATATGTTCAACAAAATGATATATTAAATAATTAAACTATTTGAATTGAGAATTTGAACAATAAAATATTTGGAACTTTATTTCATCAAGTTATGTACTAATTATAACCAAGATATTACAAAGTAATCAAATGCATTGTTGTCTTCTTACATTGAAGAAAAATAATTTGTGGTCAAATAAATTGAGTTGCCAAACAGACAAGTACAAATTATAATCTAGATATTAAGACTATAATCTAGATTATATAAACGGGGCCTAAGATACAGAGTAGAAGATATATTACTAACCTGAATCGATAACCCCAACGATGATGTCTTCACCATATCTCGCTTTCTTGAGGAGGTCGTGCTGTGACGATTGGTAGTAGTCGAGGCCAAGAAAATCCCAGCTCCGAGTTGTATGGGTTTCGTGATGAGTGTTAGGCTTAACACTGACGACGCCAGGTAGACCTACACTCAAAAAAAAAATCTCAGTTTAGTTGTATGTTCTTGCAACTGTCTGTTCAAGCCTTCAAGGCGTTCTCGCATCAACAGTTTTGATTAATTTATTGTAATTACCTGCAATGGTCTTGGCTTGGGACTCGGTCAGCATCGCCGCGAATCCAGAAAACCCATGCTTGTAGCTGTAGACTATCGATTTCAGAGCTTCATCCTTACTGCGACATCAACGACATCGTCGACATGTGAGCGATCGAAATACAAAGTCAGAGCAACAACATCTTGCGAATTTCGTAATAAAATTTCAAAACTTGCATGCAGCTTTGCACGACAAGTACCTCCCAAGAACAGATGCAAGCATGTCGTGGTGTGACGCGGTGACCACGGACGGATCGTCGTGCTGCTTCTCCCCCATATAGACAATGTAGAGCTGAAGTTTCATGGACAATTTGGGATGAAATAGCGTCAGAACATGTGCATCCATGCATGTTAGACCAGTGAATACAAGCCTACAGTTTGCTGGATGCAATGCAAGAGGAAGCAGTAAGCTTACATCGTTGGAAGAAGAACTAGCTGTGCCGGCTGCAGCGAGAGGCAGCACCAGCGCCAGCGCCAGAAGCAAAGCAGAACAGGAAGCATGTCGCAAAGCCATCTCCGATCTCGGTGTGTTGTGCTGCTATTCTGTCTCTGATTAGTTGCCATGTGCCCTCGCAGGTTCGAACGTATATATAGCAGAAGCGATCAACAACCATGCATGCTTGAATGGCACTAACAACAGCAACGAACCCTTCTCTTCTTCCTCGCAGGCACCGTGTGGTTAGGTTTCACAAATCACACGTGACGAGCAGCAAGACTAGATCAGAGGTTCATACGGCAGCGGATGATGGAAACCGTCGTCGCTCGTTGATCAGGTCCATCGCGCTTAAACAATATATAACCATGCACCAACTGATTAAACTGGTAATATTCTAGAATCAGGTTAGGTCATGTATCCACGCGCGTCAGATACTAATTTACGTGTGTCAAAATTGTGTCAGGAAGATGTCAAAATAGGTCTTTGCATGATCGACAAGTTTCTTCGCAGCCTCTCCAGCGAATTGAAATATTCAGAGATCGACTGCTATGTTTAACTTTGTGCCATCACCAAACGAAATTAATTTAGAACTAGTATAAGGCCACGAGCTAGCTAGTTGATTCATTAGTGAGTACTCTGACAGGCAGGCGGCTGGAGCTTAAATTAAGGTCCATATAGTTTATTCGAGAGTGCAGGTCATTCGAAAAAACGTGAGCGTCCTACGCGAAGTTGAATCCATATATACGATTTTCTCTACGCGAAGTTGAATCCATATATACGATTTTCTTACGGATTCCATTTGATCCTTAAGGTACCTGATTAGGTGAATCCGATATCAAAAATAGTGAATTTAGTACTAATTTTTAAAAATGGGTTAATTGAATTCATGTCATTACAATTTTTGCGTTTTGTAGATATACCATTGTAATTCGTCTAATCGAAAATTTGCCATTACAATTTTAACTAAATTGGAAAAATGTTATTTTCTATAATTTGAATCAGTTATTGTACCTTATTTATATATAGTACTTTCGTATGGATGAAAACGCCCTCTCTAAACTGCGCATTCCGCTAAGGCGACGGAAAATGACCAAGTGTGGGCGACGGGATGAGGTTATGCTGCTCGATTTGACCCAGAATGTTGATGGTAAGGAGAAAGTAGACACCGTAAAAGTAGATCATGAGGGTGGTAGAGGATCTGGTTTAAAACATAAAAAATGGCATTTTTTCAACCAGTTGAAATTATAATGACATATTTTTGATTATGCGAATTGTAATGATATACTTTCTCCGTTCTTGAATTGATTTTTACAATCAATTTTGACTATTCATCGTATTCAAATTTGCTCGAATGCGTAAAATTTTAAATATGATTCAAATAACTCTAATAATAAATTAAATTATATCAAAATATATAAAATTTATTAATTTTTTAAATAAAACAAATAAGTTAAAGTTGAATTTAAAAGTGGTAACATTAATTAAAAAACGGGGGAGTATCTCCCAATGATAAGAATTGTAATAGCATGAATCTAGTAACTCTTTAAAAATTGGTTGCTGAATTGGTGGCTGAGATTAATTGAACGGTTAGTAACATCTCTCGGATTGGTGTTACTCCGTGTTGCCCGTATAAGAAAACATCTTCAGCGTTGCTTTGTTCCGTGGTCGGATATGCTAGTAGGTCTGAGCCACGTCGTCTTCCCTGCATAGCATATCCGAGGTGCCGTGCAGAGCAGGTTGCGCTTGCGCCGGTGAACACACGGACGGCTGCAGTAGTAAGCGAGTATCTGCGTCAGGAGCGGCGCCGGTCGCCATCGCCATGACCGACGCAGGGCCGGGGAGAAGGTGGCGTTGTCCTTGGCTTTCGGCGGAACAGAGAGACACCAAAAACAAAGACCCCACTTATTCGCCTGCCACTTTATTTTGTAGTACAGCAACAGCGTAAAGCTGTACTCCTATCAAAACCTTATCAGATCTCCACGTCAAATTGGACGCACCAAGAAAGATATTTTTTTCTAATTCATGCAGAACGGGAACATCACGCTTTCACTTCACAGTCTGCTAGTAGAGCGGGACGACAGGGACGCGACTACGCGAGGAGGAAAGAAGAAGCGAGCAACAGGGTCTGGTCTATGTACATATGATGGGAAGAAGAAGAGGAGGAGGAAGAAGCATTACAAGCCGCGAGCATATACAGAGCAACTACTACTAGTACCGGGATTCAGATTCTGGAGGACGGCGGAACCCGGCGCCGGCGGCCGAGGAACAGGGGACGTCGTCCGGAATCGTTAGGACTGCAACAGGCGGAGGAAGAGCTCGCTCAGTAGGCGGCGACGGCGGCGGCCCTGAAGACGAGGAAGGAAAGGCGCTCGAGGGAGAAGTAGATGAAGGTGCCGCTGCTGTGGGTGAAGAAGCACCCGAAGTTGGCGCCCACCACACACTGCCACCCGACGCCGTACCGCTTGTCGAACTCCTGCATCCATCATCAACACTTCCCGTCAGCAATTAAATGGAGCAGCCGCAGTCCCAAAATCAACGCCAGGGTTAACTCAAACAGAAAAAGGAGGAGGAGGAGGAGAGGAAATAAGGACGTGCCGCCTTGATGTGGCCGGCGATGGCGCGGCAGTCGGCGACGTCGAAGAGGTCCAGCGCGCGGGAGGCCGCCGACGTCGCCGCGGCCTGCATCCGCGCCGGCATGTCCGTGTCCTGGACCCGCGCCTTGCCCTCCAACATTCTCTCGCTCTCTTTCCTTCCTGCTTCCTTCCGGCAGGCTCCTGCTCTATCTATCTCTCAGCAGTCAGCACAAGGAGAACGGCGCCCAAAAGATCGATCTTTTCTTGATTCTGTGGGGGCAGACGATTCCAAACGAATACAAGGAGAGAAACAGAGGGAGAAAGGAATCTGGAGCTAAAGAACGAGCGACCGAGCGGAGAGGGCGATGGATTAGATACACAGAAGAGAGAGAGAGAGAGCGAGGTGGGCTGCTATTATTGCTCCGATGGTGACGAGTGACCACCATTCCGGGGAGGGTGCGGGGAGGGGGCGAGGAGCTTACGTGTCCCTCTCATCTTATCCTGGCCTCGTCTCCTTCCTCCCCATACGGGCGTCGGCGCGTCGCACGTATGCATGGCGGCGACCAGGACGAGCGCAGCGGCTGCCGCATGGGCGAGCAAGGTTTCGTTTCGTCTTAGTTTTGGAGTCCGAAAATGGGTTGGCAGGGGTTTGACCGTTTTTTTCATGAAAATTGGTTGGCACTGGTACACACGTAAAAATTAATTTTTGAAATAAAAATTGTTCGGTATCTTTGGTTTACTGCTGGGTTTTTTCACTTTATCGATCTATTTTTATGATTTTCAATTTTTTATTTTAAAATCAAATCAGTTTGATTGATTTTTCATAATTTTTCTAGTTTATCGTTAATTTTTCCAATTTATTAATCGATTTTAGAATTTTTAAAATTTTAAATATTTTTAAAATTTTAAATCAAAAATCGGCCATACGATAAAATTGAATCAATCGATTTCGATGAAAATCGGTATTCACGGCTTTGAAAACCCTGTGGGCGAGGGCGAGATGCAGGCCCACAGAGCTGGTAAGCGCTTCCTCGGAGAGAGTTAAGCCCAAACAAGACACGAGGAGGACGTTATCTAGGCCCAACGCAACAGCACAGGGTACGTACAGGCATCTTCACCAGTGTCCAGCGCTGCTTGATGCTGCGATTGGGGTACGGCAAGAACTTGGAGTCGATTGGCAAAAATAATAAATTTTGGCGGTGTAAACTCGACCCGCTGCTATTAGAATTAGATCTGGTTGAATCGTCATCCAATCGAGGTTACTGGGGTAGAAAATTGACATTGGAGGCGCCGATGGATTTGGAATCCCTGGGCCCCTGGCTTCCATAATTCCATTTCGTGATGTTGGAGCTTTGCTTACTGCCATCTGCTCTGAGCACGAAAGGGAAAATCATTCGGGGTTCCCCTCTACCAATTGTGGCAGGAAATCAGAGCACATCATTTTTCCCTACCTATTCAGGGTTTTGGATTTTGTTTCAACCGCTAAAACTGATCGGAACAGGTTTAACAAAAAATCGTGAAAATCAGTCAAAAATCGTTCTAAATGGAAGAATCAAAATTTGGTCATGCTGCTACAGTAAACAAGTCGTTTTTTAGTTTATCAAGTGATTTCACCGGTTCATCGATCGATCTTTTCGGTTTTCAGTTTTAAAGTTTGAAACCCACCGCTTTGCCCTTCGATTTTACCGGTTTATCCACCGATTTTACTATTTTTTGATATTTTAAAAAATTTTAAATTTAATTTTTAAAAAAATTAAAACGAAAATCAAATCATCCAATAAAATCAGATCACACCGATTTCATTTAAAACCGTAAAAACCGACCGTTTTTAACAGTTTTGTAAACCTTTCGTCAAGGTTAGTGTTCTAGTGCCCTCTATTGTTGCCTCAGCGTTGGGCAGTTGAAGGAAAAAAGTGTGGGTGTTTGTTGCCTTGAGTGGAGGGATAGATTGCTTCCACGCAGATGAAGACACTTGATGGAGACAACGCAACAGAGACAGGGAAGCCGCGCCCTCCCTGTCTCCATTTCCAGTCTCCATCCGTGTCTCTGTGTACTTGACAAAGTCGTTAAAGTGTAGCTCTCCAAAATTTACCGCATACCAAATGGACAGTTCGAAATCGTTACATATTCAGTTCAGGCGCGAGCAACCTTCTGTCGGTGATAGGTATCTGGCCCAGACTAATGAAGAGGGTCAGTGGAAAACTGACAGTGGTGCATGTGGACTTCGATGGTCAGGGAGAGGGTTTCCCATTCACGGCGATGGTGAGCTGTTCCCATGCGGCTCCGCTGCAATTTTGATAATTACCTGAGGTATTTGTGTTCTGTTTTAGGGAGCGTAGTTTCCATCCTGAGCTTAATGAAAGTCAGAGAGTGCAAACAAACTTCTTCTACATTGCTATCACAATTAGCCCAAGTTTTTCCACCGGGCTGCATGGATGCTCCGACAAGACGACAGGCTTGCGGAGCCAGGTTAGCGACGTGCTCAACTCCGGCATCAATGCCGAGCGCCCTCAGGTGCTGGGGACCGGCACTCTACATGAAGAGGGCGTCTTGCTGCGCCTTCAACTATGTCTTCCGCAGCCACAGGCCGAACATCTTCTTCTCGGTGACGATGGCTGCCAGACGGAGGATCTCTTTGGTCAGCGACGACCGACCACAGTGTCCATCGATGCCATTTCCTTTTGAGGTCCTCCTGGTAGAGGTTGTCCAGCTCCTAGCTCTTGGTACTGATGTAGGTGTGCCGGTTTTTTTTGCCGCTCGAACTTATCGTCGAGGGGCTGCAACGGTTGGGGCAGCGGGAGTGGTGCAGCGATCACCGCCACCAGTTGGTACATCGATCTCCTGGAACAAAAGTGACGCAAATATTTCTCTGGGCTCGCTTGACGGAACTCAACACTGGATTTGGTCTCCTCCAACGTCTCAAACTATAATATATATAACTTAGTCATGATGCAAAATATGGCAACTCCTAAGCATGGTGAGCAAGCTAGTCTAGAACGGAGGTGCAGAGGAAGTCCCAATAAACTGCCCCATCGACTCCTGCCAACTAGTGCGTGTGTATATATTGGGTTGTCATGCTTTTGGCAGGAGCGTACATGCTGTTTCTGTTTTCAACAGATTTCGAGATTCTTTTTTTTATGGCATTGCTATGAGATATTAGTACCATGTGGCAGCTACTCTGTTTGCTCAACAATAACACAATAATACAAGGAGAGAGGGAAGGAGGGGTAGAAAGGAATCTGTAGCTAAAGAACGAGCGGCCGAGCGGAGAGGCGATGGATTTTATGCTGGCCCGGACCCCAGAGAGCCGGATCGGACAGATCGTGTGCAGTTGTTACGTACGGCAACTGCGCACTATCAGATTCTCCCTTGTTCATTGATGTCGTTCCGCAATCAGTGCAATTGAATTGGGATTAGTACAATTTTGTTGTCGGAAACGACAATAAAACATGAACGGAGGTAGTACACACCATTTCAGCCATCCAATCCAAAGGCCAACGGTGGAAACCTTTTACTACACTATTTTTTCGCGCCTGCAGCGTCCGTCTTCTACAGTTGCATGTGGACTTCGACTGACCGGTGCATGTGGACTTCGATTGTCTCGCCACGCTCCTCGAGCTCTTGGCTACTCGTTTATGCTGCTCAGAGTCTCTCTCTGTGCTCTAAGTGCGGCAAGGAAATGGAGTATAGCCGAGAGCCGATTTCACGATGACCGTGAGTTGTCTCTGTTGTTAATATAATTGAATTGATCAATTTTTTTATTAGTTTAAGTTTTGATGTCAACTGGTTGATGCATATAATTCAATATGATATCAAAGTCAGAGATCTTGAGTTCGAATTTTAGTAGACACAATTTATTAAAATATAAATTGTAGCATATTTTTCCTCATCAACTTAAGTTTTTGTAGTCAACTAATTAGTGCATGCAACTTAATACTCTCCGTGTCGCTTTTTTGGGATTCCCATAATTTTTCTGAGGCGTCGTGTGCTCGTTTTAGGGAGCTTACTTTCCATCATAAGATTAATGGAAGTCCTCCATTAAGCTTTTTCTGATTCTCATAATTTTTCTGAGGCGAATGATTCAATTGTCTGCTGCGCATCACGAAGATACACAAATAGCAATGCTAAGCTTTCAACGCCGGCATCAATGCCGAGTGTCCTCAGGTGCTAGCGACAAGCTGTGCCTTCAACTCTGTCTTCCGCAGCCACATGTCAAACATCTCCATCTCGGTGGTCGACGACGACCTAGGCGTCCGTCGATGCCATTTTCTTTTGAGGTCATCATGGTTAAGGTCGTCCACGTCACAGCTCTCGGCACTGGCGTAGATGTGCCGATTCATCTTGCCGCTCAAACTTGTCGTCGACGAGCTGCAACGGCAGGGGCAGCGGGAGTGGTGCAGCGGTCACCGCCACCAGTTGGTACATCGATCCCCTGTAACAAGAAAGGTGCAAATATGTATTTGGGCTCTCTTGATTGAACTCAACACTGGATTTGGTCTCCTCCAACATCTCAAACTATAGTAAATAACTTAGTCATGATACAAAATATGGCAACACCTAAGCATCGTGAGCGAGTCTAGAACGGAGGTGCAGAGAAAGTCTCAAATAGCTCCTGCTTCTCCCTCGTCTCCTGCCAAGTGCTCTGTATATATATTGGGTTGTCATGCTTTTGGCAGGGGCATACATGCTGTTTGTGTTTCCAACAGGTTTCGAGATTCTTTTTTTCATGACACTGCTATGAGGTATTAGTACCATGCTACAGCTATTCCGTTTGCTCAACAATAACACATTTAGTTTTTGCATAGATACTGAAAAGATTTGGAACAAATCAGTGGGATATCCGGGGAATAGGCTGGAACTCCCCCCCCCCCCCCCCCAACCACTAGCTCGTTGCGGGCAGCCCGGTTGTATTTGGTAGATTTGTACGGCTCCGCTCTGAGTGCGGCAAGGAAATGGATTATGGAGCAGAGCGAGAAAGGATTTCACAGCGACGGTGAGTTGGCCCCTTGCAGCTTTTCTGCGATTTCCATAAGTTTCTGAGGCGCGTGTTCGGTTTCGGGAGCTTAGTTTCCATCGTAAGCTTATTACTGGAAGTGCTCCATTTCAGTCTCAGAAAAACTTAGCTCCTGGGTGGGGGCTTCAGTTTATTACCCGTTTAAGCTGAAGCAGAACTTTACCAAACAGGGTGGTAAGTTGAGGTTATATATCTCCTAAAAAACCTGAGGATACACGGTTATTAATTATAGTGGCAAACTTTTAGTTATCTCTGCATTCTGCTGGTGGTTTTAATTACAAGGACTACATCCTAGACGCTCCGCTTTATTCTAAGACCTGATTGCAGCATTACCAATTCTGAAAATTTTGGAAGGGGCCTAGCGTTAGGATTGCTCGAGCAAGTTCCAGACCTTCATGGCAATATATCAGCTCCAGATAGCACTCAGTCAGATACTCCAAAAGGACAATAAAAGACTCATCAGAAGGAAAACAAATGCTCTAAACATGGGCTGTAAGGCTAGGACCATTTATCAGTAACAGTGTTTGAAAATAAATCAGTGTGATATGTGGTAATCACATCCGCAGACATTATTGGAAATCAGATAAAATTCGACCTGTATCTGAATGGATCCAAAATATTACGCCAAATCAGGTATGCAAATAATTTTCACTGCACAAGATTGAGGTTAACATGCGCTTGCATCGCTATCAAACTTTTTTTACTCTCACGAAATACTTGGAAAATGAAAGAAAGTTTTACTGATGAGATATGTTACAACAAGTAGCATATAACTGAGTACTGATTTTTTTTTTCTTTCTGAAAAGGAGCTGAGCACCGGATAGTCTGGATGTAAACCACGTTACAAGTATAACATACAATAGAATCCAGATCCGTTTCAGGCCACGCACATGCTCACACAAGCATAGGTTTTACACACAGAGTGCAAAACAAACTTCAGCTACATGGATGCTCAGACGATGAGATAAGCTTGCCCTCTAGCCGTGGGGGCGCTCCAGGCTCACCCCATACTGCGTGGTAACGTGAATGCCGAGCTTCCTTTGGGGACGGGCACTCTGCATCAAGAGAGCGTCTCGCTTCAACTTCACCTCTATCCTAGGCCTCCGCCGCCACACATCTTTCTCTCGGTGGCAGTAGGCGGTGTCCTAGGCCTCCGCCGCCGCCCGTTTCCTCTTATTGTCCCCTTGGTAGGGGCCGCCCAGCTCCTAGCTCTTGGTGATGATGCTAGAATACCACTTCATGAGGAGCTCCTGCCGCTCGGACTCTGTAGTCGATGGTATGCGGCGGCGGGGACAGCAGGAGTGGTGCGGTGACCACCACCGCCAGTTGGTAAGTGGATCTTGCAGAACAAGAGCAGGGCAAGTATCTATTCTGGCTCGCACTCTTGAATACGACACTGGATTTGGTCTGCTCCAACATCTCAAATTAATAAATAACTTAGTCATCATACAAAATATGACAACTCCTGAACATAGTGAGCGAGTCTAGAACGGAGGTGCAGAGGAAGTCTCGAATAGCTCCTGCTTCTCCCTCATCTCTTGCCAACTACTGTGTACTCTATATTTGTTGGTTTGTCATGCATTTGGGAGAGGCATACATGGTGTTTTCGTTTCCAACAGGTTTCATGATTCTTTTTCATGACATTGCTATGAGTACTTCATGTTGCAGCTATTCTGTTGGAGAAGATTTCATACATATTGCTTGCTTGAGGAGCGCCCACCACGTGCAGAGCCGCGACGATTGCATGGATTGATTCTCTTATCTAATATCTAATCTTCTCTAATCTGCAGAGCCGCAACGATTCTGTTTTAGGTCTGGTGGAGAAAACATTTATTTTTCAGAAGAAAAACCTTTATTTCTATATCCCACAGTTCCACTTATGGCTTTGCAACGGGTGTGGTTTCTGCTATCAAGAAATCCTTTGGGAAGCAAAATGAATTTATATTTCCCCAAAAAAACAGAACACGCCGTTGAAATAAAAAAGAAATACTAAAAAGATTTTGATCACTGCTGCAATAACCCTTCAAAACAGAGAGATCAGACAACACGTCTCCATCCTGCCGCCCACCCAGCATCGGACGGTCGAAGCAACCTTTTCAAACAACACCACTCCGTTGACCTTGACCACATACGATGCGGCGTGGCGGCAAGGGAGTGGGCGGCCGCGTTTCTCCCGCCGCTTTCCCGGGCTTCCTCCCTTCGTCTCCACCTCACCTCTAAACAAAGCAAAGACCCGCCACCCGTCTCCCGCCCGCACGAGAAAAAAAGACCTTCGGAGCAATTTCCCGCAGCCATTGGCGCGGCCGACATGCACCCCACGTTCGTGCCTCGCTTAAATTAGCACCGCGGTGACCATGTCTCACCCCCGTCCACCGCCCTCGATCGGCCCTTTTTAGTTTTCCCGCGGCCGGCCGGGTCGCCTACTCGCTTCCCACCCTCCCGGCCGTCGTCGTGCGCGACATGTTCGTCTCGCCTCTCGTCGTGCCGCAGCTGTCCGGCGTCTTTGTTGTTGGCTGATCGCGGGAGCTGCGTGGTGAGGGATCGGAAGAAAGCGCCGGCCGGTCGATCCTCGACGGCGCGGCGACGACGTGTCTTGGCCAGTGGGATCGGTGCTGTGCTGTCTTCATTTCGTCGGTGTTCGCTGAGGAGGCGCGGCGGTGCAAGACCGGTCGGTCCCGCGCGCCCACGCCTTGCGCGCCAAGCTCGAGGCGGTGGGCTGGGTGATGGTGCGCCTCCTCCGTCGACACAGCCTTGACAAGTCCGGATCGCAGAACAGCCGCCACCAGCAGCAGCAGCAGTACTACCTCGACAGGGCAGGCGACGACGACGCGGAGGAGATAATGCACGAGTGCAACGGCAATGGCGGCGGTGGGGTGCCGCCGCTTCCTCACGGCCGAGCGGCGGTGGCCGGGGCGCCGCGGTCCCGGCTCGCGCGCGACGGACCGCCGTCAGGTGCAAGCACTACAATTTCATTGCGTTCTTGAGATACGTACATGTTTGATCTGACGTCTATTCACTCACTTCTCTTTTCGCTTCGAATTCAGAACTGGACGTGATGAAGGAGAAGTTCGCGAAGCTCCTGCTGGGCGAGGACATGTCCGGCACGGGCAAAGGCGTGTCGTCGGCGCTGGCGCTGTCGAACGCCATCACGAACCTGGCGGCGTCCGTCTTCGGCGAGCACCGGAAGCTGGAGCCCATGGCGCCCGACACCAAGGAGCGCTGGAAGAGGGAGGTCGGCTGGCTGCTCTCCGTCACCGACCACATCGTCGAGTTCGTGCCCACGCGGCAGACCGCGGAGAACGGCACGACGATGGAGGTGAGCCGTCGTGCTGGTCGTCGCGCGCTTGGTTTGTGAACCAGCAATTAATCTGGACACAATAATTGTTCGCAGATCATGTCAACGGCGCAGCGGCGCGACCTCGCCATGAACATCCCCGCGCTGAGGAAGCTGGACGCCATGCTCATCGTGAGTGCTCGATTCATGGAGAGAGAGAGAGAGAGAGAGAGAGTGCATGCTTTGAAACGTCATCCATCCACTTAATTTACATGCCATCAATTTCAACGCCACCTTGGACTTGGATTGGAATGTGGGTGCAGGGCTACATGGACAACTTCGTGGACCAGACCGAGTTCTGGTACGAGAAGGGCGGCGACAACAAGCGCGACGACGACAAGTGGTGGATGCCGACGGTGAAGGTGCCGGCGGAGGGGCTGTCGGACGTGACCCGCAAGTGGCTGCAGTACCAGAAGGAGTGCGTCAACCAGGTGCTCAAGGCCGCCATGGCCATCAACGCGCAGGTGCTCATGGAGATGGAGATCCCCGAGATCTACATCGAGTCGCTCCCCAAGGTTCTAAATCGTTCCTGCTTCTTATCAATTGGATCGATCAATTCGCTCTATCAATCCGAAGAAATTTGTTAAGCTCAAACCATAGCAATGAACTGAGTGAATGCAAAATTACGTACTCCTGGCGGCACGCAGAAAGGGAAGACGAGCCTGGGCGACGCCATCTACCGGAGCATCACCGAGGAGACGTTCGACCCCCTCGAGTTCCTGGAAGGCATGGACCTGTCCACGGAGCACAAGGTGCTGGACCTCAAGAACCGCATCGAGGCGTCCACCGTGATCTGGAAGCGCAAGATGCAGACCAAGGACACCAAGTCGTCGTGGAGCTCCATCATCAGCTTCGAGAAGCGCGAGCAGTTCGAGGAGCGCGCCGAGACCATCCTCCACCTCCTCAAGCTCCAGTTCCCCGGCACGCCGCAGTCGCAGCTGGACATCTCCAAGATCCAGTACAACAGGGTACGTTCCTACTTCTACTTACTAGGTGGTTTGTCAATGGAGGTATATATGGTGTCTTGACATTAATTCCCTGGCAGGACGTCGGGTACGCGCTCCTGGAGAGCTACTCGCGCGTGCTGGAGAGCCTGGCGTACAGCGTCATGTCCCGGATCGAGGACGTGCTGAACGCCGACGCGGCGGCGCTGAACCTGACGGCGGCCGAGGCGAACGCGCGGCGGCTGCTTGCGGAGGCGGCGGCCGAGGCGCCGAGGAAGCTGGACGCCAAGGAGGAGCTGGAGAAGCTGAACGAGGCGCCGGCGTCCATGACGCTCTTCGACTTCATGGGCTGGCACTTCGACCAGGACGAGCTCATGAAGCGCAGGGAGGACGGCACGCTCGACGCCGAGGGCGAGGCCAGGCTCCTCAAGAAGGCGCCCAGCATCATGCCCAAGAAGTTCTCCTACGTTGACAGCCTGTCCTCCGCCGGCATGAGGAGCCCCTCCGCGCGCCACTGATCCCATCGAACTCGAAACCGGCCGCCATGACGATCGAGATTGGTCCAACTAATTCACGGATCACATCGGAGAAGAAGACGATGATCGAGACGGCTCCTCCCCAATCCGATTCCTGCTTGCATGTACATATATAGCTGATGCACAGCAGTACCACGGACGTATGTACTAGTGACGTCTGTTCTCCTACGTATCGATACTCGCTTGCCTCTGATTCTAGAAGATTCTAGAGAGGTGAGGAAGAAGAAGAAGAGGATGATTCGATCTACCAAGGAACTGCGCATGGAAAGATTGCTGATGTGCGTAGTAACTGATTTTTCTGCAACTAGTATGTATTTTGGACGTGGCTCTGAAGAAGAGCGGTTCTCCAGAAGGGGAGTCGCTTGAGCTGTGGAATATGTAACTTGTCAGACGGGAAAACACACTGCATTACTTGATTTTTTCCAAGGTAATTGGTTTTTTAAACCGTTTCGATGTTAAATGTTACTATGTGCGTCTTGTGTAACTAAAAATTCAAAAGCAAGCAGGATTCCAGTCACTGAGTCAAGTGAGAACAAAACGGACAAATCGTCACAGAGAAGTGTAAAAAAAAATGGCAATACTTTGTTACCGTTTATTTTCATTCCTCGCATAAATCACAATCTTCAAAAGAAAAGAAAAAAAAACCCCAGGAAATGTGGAGCCGTAGAACTTCAACCTCTACCAGTCTTGCTCACCGCAAAGAAATTTGACAAGTATTCAAATCATAATGAAAATCAGCAGCATTTCCACCTCATTTGCGTAATTCCACGAGATCTCTAGAACATAGACTTCCAAAGGCCAAACCCAATAACATATTCCTGACTTTAGGCCAAAGCACATGCATGGGTGTTGCTATTTACTTTTACCACGTATGTATATGATCCCCACCGGATGACTTAGGTTTAAATAGTACATGGACAAAAAAAAAAGGAAGGAAACCTTACATACGAACCTGACAAACTAAAACTCTTTCATCTACTGCCGAAAAATGAACCAAATGAAATCACCTGTTAGCAATGAAACCTGCACCACGAATTTACATATTGAACCTCAAGGAATAAGTGGAGCACTATTTACATCTATTTTACAGCTGTCAGCTCTGCACATCCATTTCCTGCCTGTGTGGAGCTGGAGCAGTTGGGCTTGGAACATTGTGCTCTATGTAGTCATCCGAAGCTTCATCCTCGTCATCAGAAGATAGGAGAGATGAACCCATCCATGCCTTGAAACCATCATTTATGCGTCTCTGCATCTCTGGAGTCACTTCCATAATATTGGTTTCAAGCATCTCTAGACCCACATTGTGGGCAGTATAGTCCCCCTCATCGAGGACAATCGCAGCTTTCCTTCTCAAGAAGAAAGCTGTGCCACCGTATAAGATTACTAAACCCCAGGCCATGATTTCATAGCACCAGAAAAGGGGAATGGAACATGTACTTCCAAGGGCCAGCAGCGTTGATCCAAGAATAATTCCCATGAAACCAAATATGACTGCAAAAACTACATTAAGTATGGCCAGGCAACGCACACCACCTGTAATCCATAGGGAAATTAGCAGCTGAACTGGTGATATTGCACCATGCTACAGTAGAAAAGTGTAAACTAGAACCAGAAGCTAGCAAACGAGCCACATAATTTTCTTGCTAACTGATGTTTCGTGAGATATCACATTAGGTTAGAACGATATTTAACAATATCCTTTGCAATCGCTTATGCTTAAAATGATCAATACGGAAGCCATCCGCTGATCCAAATATGTGGACGTTTATGATTATGTCCCTATTACTTGATCTGTGCACTTAATAGGCTTCTACTTGAAACAACGCAACTGCCAATTTATGCATCTCTGCAGAAAGCTTATTCCCAGCGGTGATGTCATGGCAGACAAACATTCAGCACACTGCACATATATGGTTGAGCATTTATAACTTCAATAATAAATTTCTTTCCATACTGTTTGTTAGGGCTGGCTTCTATATAATAGAGGCCATGACAACCATTATCAATGAAGCAATAAGTATATCAATTAAGTTCCCAGTTCCCTTCTCCAGAAAGGCACTGAGGCCACATATCATGGGTTCAAGTTCATCTAGATCGTGCCCAATACACAATATGCCTATGCCATACTATTTTAGTTGCTAAATTAAGTCATTTCTGCCTTAACACAAGTACACTTTACCATACACTACTAAAAGGTTTTACATTAACAACAAATGTTTTTTTATTATTTCAGCAAACTCCACACCTTACAACACTAACAGTAACTTGAAATGTAGCCTCACAGAATTTACCATCAAAACATCACAAGCTACTCAATAGGCACATCAAATCAACACATTTGTCTATCAAACTATTGACTCTCAGCCTGCTTTGTAAGCCATAGATATCTGGGCATGATGATATTATACCATTCTGATGTAGAATAAATAATGGGCTTCACTTAAAAAATATAGGGTGAGAATCTGCAAGCACTAGGCTCAACAGGGGTAGAAAACATTATGTTTTCATAAATCTAACACATTTTAATTTGTAAAAAAAGCTTAAATCACCCCTGTTGGCTTCATAAAAAAGGCAGCCTGGTGCAAGTAGCTCCCACTTGCGCAGGGTCCAACCACTTTGGGTCTATTGTACGCAAGCTTTCCTTGCATTTCTGCAAGAGGCTGTTTCCAAGACTCTAACCTGTGACCTCATGGCACAAGGCAACAACATTACTATTGTGCCAGGGCTACTTTCTTAAATCCACCTACTAAAGAAAATGAGAGAGTGTAATTTTTCGAATATCTCTGACAAGCATGCATATATGAACTCACCTCTTCTTGAAGCACAGAAGTTATTCTCGACAACACAGATCATGGGATGCCTTCTTGGGGCAGCATATGCAACAGATATACCTGCAAGTATATGTTGATTTAATATTCAAGTCAAAAGGGTGAAATAGAGTTTAAAGGCGTTGTTGACAATGGCTCATAGACAAAGAAAAAGGACGGATATTGTCTTGCACAAAGGAGTATATCAACAAAAAACAATTTTGAAATAAAAATCTAGAGACTATCAAAATTCTAAAGCTTATTTTAAGTACACTGTAGACATAATTCCACCAGAGAGAGGATATATACATTCTCAATTAAGATGCACCATTTCCTTTGAAGATAGACCAAATATATGAAGTACATGTGTGTGTCTAACAAGTAACAATGTTTCACTGTCACATAAAATTGTGGGTAGGTTACATTGGATTCTCAATTAAATTCACGTACGTAGAGATCAGACATGTTACCCTTTGGATTTTCTTTATCTAACAATGAAAATCACATCGAAAGGACAACCAAACATATGGAACTTTCAGTTTCGGGTGCAAAATGTGGCCACCTTCCTGACCTAATTTTGATACTGTGATTGGTACGTTTTGCTGCTGACTGGTTATTTGTAGATGTGTCCTGCTTAATATAGTTGGTTACTGAAGACATCACTGAATCCCGCATTCATTTGCAAACAGGGGTGGCTAAAAAAGGATTCTTTCAGATATTATGCTACAAATAAATTTCACAGAAGAGAGAGGGCTGGCTCACCGGCTAAAAGGTAGGTCAAGGAGACGCCGAAGAGAATGGCAGTGGGCACGAAGACGACCATCCAGTAGAACTCGGCGGCCTCGGCGGTGGTCATGTAGAAGGCGCCCCCCCGGTACCGGTAGGCCTCGGGCTCCTCCTCCCTGCTGCTGGCGCCGGCCGGCAGCGCCTCCAGCATGCGGCGCTCCCGGCAGAAGGGCCGCTCCGCGGGCTCGGCGGGGAACACGATCCCGAGGCTGACGCACGCCGCGACGGCGACGGCGGCGGCGGCGCAGACGGCCGCGGCGCCAGCG
>BCLF01000047.1:525466-548915 GCA_001602275.1 Zoysia japonica | reverse complement strand
CAGCGCCGCGTACGCGCGCCGCGGCATGAGGAAGGCCTGCCGCAGCGCGTCCCCCAGCATCGCCATCGGCGGTGGCGGCGGCGGCGCGAGGGGCGGAGGAGTGGGGAAGCGGGAGCACGCGGCTGGTTTGGAAGGGGTGGGTGAAGGGGGCAGGCGCGGACCCTAGACGCGGTCTTGGGAGTAGGTCGGGGAGGGATTCGGCGGCATGGAGTGGGGGGATTGGGAAGAAAGTCAGGTCAGGGAGGGCGGCTTTCTCCTTCCTCCGTGCCGTGCCTTGAAGGTAGGGGGAAAGAATCGAAGCAGGGGGCTGCTCGGAGTAGTTTGGAACGACTTTGCTGGTCATGTATTTCAGTATATACATGAAACAATCCAACCGAAGGTTTTAAAATATTGACATAGTTGATTTTTTATATTAATTTTGATCATTAAAAAAATTATTCAAATATGTAAAATTGTATTATTATTATTTGTTTTATCATTGATGAAATTTAAATCACAACTAATAATTCTACACATTGAAATAAATTTTTTGAATAACACAAATGATCAAAGTTAAAGCTAGAAGTCAACGGTGTTAATAATTTAAAATCAGAGAGAGTATTTATTTATGGATTAATGGGATTACAAATTTCTAGTTATATACATTAAACAATATTCATAATTTAGCAAAGGATAAAGTTCAATTTACTCCTTTAACTACAGCCAAAGTCAAAATAACCCCTAAACTATGTTCAGTTTATTTTATCATACCAAAACATGATTTTAAGTACCTCTCATGTAATTTGTCTTTTTTTTCTGAATACACAAGATCAAACTTTACGATATGATAAAGCACATCATAACACATGTTAAAAAATAATTATAATTTTTTATCATTGTTTTTATAGGTAAAGATATTTAATAGTAAATTAATCTTTGAAATACAAAACTATATGCAAAATAATAGTAAAAAATTCAAGACATATTTTTTTAATATGTGCTATAATGTGATTTATCATCTCATAAAGTTTCATCTTAAAATTATGCTTGTGTAAAGATAATTAAAAAAAATGACAAATTACATAAAAAGATAAATTGACTCAAAATCATGTTTTGATGGTGTAAGATAAACCAATCATAATTTAGGAGGTTATTTAGATTTTGGCTATACTTATAAGGAATATAAATAAATTAAACTTTATCCTTTAGCAAAATACCGTTTATAATGCCGTTTTAGTAAATAGGGAATATGCAGTATCAAATGTTGTTTTAAATATATTAGCAAACATAAGAGCCCCAGTAGTGTCTATTTTTTTCTCAATTTGATACTCCACCTTTAGTTTATTTGGATCCAACTAGCATCTAAACACTAGTAATTACTCCTATATTATTTTTGCGTGCGCTGTTTGCGGGGCTACCCTTTTGAGCGTATCAAAACATGTCGTTTTCTAAATTTTTTAATGCTTCAACTAACATACCTATTTAACGTATAAAAAACTGCAAAGCTATTTTGTCTAACAACTGTGTTGCTTTATTTTGTCTAAAGATACTTCACTTTGGAGTTACAGGTTAACATCTGTAAAGGAAAACCAGTTCAGAGCATCTTGGCTACTCCCTCTGTATTAAAATAAGTGTTTTTTAATTTTCAAACATCTTAATTTAACTACTTGTTTTATCCAAAAAATTTATGAAAAATTATTTAATTTATTGTGAAATAATTTATTATTAAAAGTATTTTAAACTTGACTTGTTTATTTTTATATTTTCATAATTTTTTTAATAAGAGAAATTGTCAAATGACAATTTTAAAAAGTCAAAACATCATTTATTTTGAGACGAAAATAGTAATTGTTACTCCAAATTTCTTTTTAAAGGAATTTGTTACTCCAATTTGATTTGCGTCCTAAAGATACTTCACTTTAAATGAGATGATAGAATTAGCACGATGAAAATATTGGTAAGATTGCAACGTCCATCCTTTTGAAATCAAAATCTGGTTACTTATAGACCTAAAAAAAATTTAACGTGTAACTCCAAAGTTTGGCACGTACTAGTACAAAATTGTATGCTTCAAATATAAAAAAAATCAATAACATAACTTTCAACATATTTTGCGGTGCCAATACCAACGTAAGTACTGAAATTTAACGGTTATACTATGAAACAATCTTTCAATGTAACGAGCCAACAATTGTAAAACCTTGGAGTACATGTCCTTACAGCAAGAGAGCTTCCTATCTAAAATTCTGAATAAACTATAGATGGAATATTATACTCACTTCGATTTTAAAATATCGACGTTATTAATTATTAACATCAATTTTAATCATTTACCTCTTTAAATAATATGATAAATATAATAAATCTTGTTATACTTTTTTATTAATAGTGATATTTAGATATAAACAACAATTTTAAGTATTTAAATATTTTTTAATAATATAAATAATTAAAATTGATGTAAAAAAAAACGGAGGGATTACTTATGGCCTCCTGTAATCCTTGCCTTCCCCGTACCATACTCTGTTCGCGGAAATAGCCTTCGTTCCCAACCCGACCGCTCTGGTCGCCGAGGCCGCGGGGAGACCAGGTCACCAGGATGACGGTGGCGGCTGGGGTGGGGTACGCGCTCATCGCGCTGGGCCCCGCGCTCTCCCTCTTCGCCGGCGTCGTCGCCAGGAAGCCCTTCCTCGTCCTCACCCTTCTCTCCAGGTCTCGCCCCCCTTCCTTGTACCTGCTTCCGTTGCGCTCGGGTCGTTTCGTTCCTCTCTGGTACAACCGAGCAGTTAATTCTTGGATAGGGTACCGGGAGCGTCCGTGGTTCGGCGGGGATTCGTTGCAAGCTGCTCATGCTTTGAGTTCTTGTGCGGGCTGTGAGCTCTGATTGCGAATTGCTGTGAATCTGGTTTGAAGTGAACTTGTAGAGTTCAATGTTAATAAAGTTGCTTCCTTTGGGCAGTGTGTGAGTGTAATGCCCTCTCTTCTCTTGGTAATTGGCCAACTGGGGACCTGATGCTAGCTGAGTGCCTGTCCTGCATTCCTGGGGTTCACCGTGTCGACATCGCTGGCTTCCAGAATCCCCACAAAACCATTGGGACTTAAACTGTTATAATTTATTGCTAGAAGGAGGCAACATTAAAAACTCTATCATGAAGCTGTAAATTGGTATGCAAAGGCCTTAGGTCATCAGCCATGTAGTTGTATGTCGGCAAGAAGGGTCAAAACCAGGGCAAAATTGATGTTAGATCTGATAATACTCTTGTTCTGATGCTCATAGTCTGGGCCACATGTTATGGTTACTTAACCAGTTAGACCTGTAGTTTGAACATTGCCTCAGACCCATGCAATATGGGGGCGATTGGTTACCCTGATCCACACGTAGCCAGGTCCGTCCTGTGCAGACTCGGACGATTGGTTGCCCGGTTGCCGCAGAGTGCTTGCATGGCCGCATGCAAAAGACCGTACCCAGCCAGGCTCCAACGAAACGCAGATGAGTATTGTATCTCCGGAGCCAGGTTCGTGTTCGCCAGCTGACGAACGGTTCATCCAGTTAAAACTTGTATTAAGAAATAATTAGTATATTTTTAGACCTCTAAAATTTATGCTAATTTCAATAGTCGGAGTTAAAACGTATAGCGACTATTTAAACTTAAAAAATACCAAAATATGTGAAAAAAATTAAATTAAAATTCTTCGCAGATGACTTATTAGATAAATAGTTTGAATTTTTAAGGTATCTAAACCTTTCATAAAAATTTGATAAAAATTATCTAAATTCATCTTAGCAAGCCTACTATAGGGAAAATTTTATTTATGATTAAGTGCTTTTGAAATTTTTCAAGTTGCTTCATAAGGAATACATTTAAATCAAATTCAAATTTAAATTTTGATTCCAAAACTTTCTGGTTCATGCAACCATCCAATCAGCGTATTTGTTCCTTCTGCATGCAGTGATGCAACTAACCAAACGTTACTCAGTTGCATGCTTTCAGCCTGTCTCAGCTCCACCTGGCTCCCATATGCGAGCTAGGCTGTGCTCGGAAGCAAACCAATCACACCCTATATGAGTATCCTGACATTATGCCTCCCCAAGTACTGAAAATCAATGTATTGTCCAGTGAGGCATGTACTTCATCTATTTACTTAATGTACTTATCCATGATATGAGATTCTGTAATTTGAGGCAGGAGAAAATATTCTTGCTGTAAGTTGTTGTTTTGACATCCCTGTGTTCATGCTGTGGCTGTGATCTCTCTCACTTGTGCAACCAGCAATGTTTCACAGTATTTCAGTCTGCATTTGATTTGGAGGTGTAAAGTACTAAAATATTCAGTGCTTGCTGGTATCACTAAGCATTTTAACTATCTAAGATTCTAAACCAAGACAGACTAAACCTAAGGAAATCTGTGAGAACATTAATCGGCTAGTTAACCGTATTACTGATTCTTATGCGCCTTACATGCAACTCCTGTTCTAAGGTTCCTTATAAACATTGTGGTTGGAGGCCATTATCATAAGTTAAAGGTTAACTTTTTCTTTATCTATTCCTGCAGCACATTGTTTTGGTTAATAAGTTTGATAGTCCTCTCGGGTGTATGGAGGGGATTTCTTCCTATAAAATCTGGAGCATGGTGGCCATACATGATTCTGATCCTTTCTTCTGTTGCATTGCAAGAAGGCGTTCGTCTTTTATTTTGGAGGCTTTACAAGTAGGTAAACTGTATTGAAGTTTGAAATTTCATAGCTTTGACTATTTTTGTATCAATTGAGATGATGTAAATACTAAATATGACGTTAATTTTTATTTATTTATGATGATAACTTTTTTCTAGGAAAATGGAAGAGATGCTAGATGCCTTTGCTGACAGAATTTCTAAGCCACGTCTCATTTGGACAGACAAGATGCTAATTTATTTAGGTATAAATCTTTTATGGGTTGATTGGGTTCAAGGATGTTTGTCATTTTAATTTAAACCCTCTGCTGTCACTTGTTTATCCTCTTCTCGGACTTTTAATTTTAATTTTAATTGCTAGAGGTTGAGTTATACATGTGTTGAATCCCTCTCTTTTTTATAAGGGCTAAGCGTTGCAATTGTTTTGCCGCTGTAATTCCTCATCATGTTATTTATAAACATCCATCACAATTTTTATATGGTGACCGTTTATTCATTCTGATTCCAACAAGGATTATTGCATAGGCTAATAAATTGTTGCCAGTCCCCTAGAATTTCTGGTCATAGCGAAGCAAGGACAGTTTCTGGTTCCCAATATGTATCTGAAACGAAAACCTTCAAAATATATACTTTGTCTCCCTTGCTAATTCAAATAAATACGTTGTTGATTGGGGATCCCTTTCTTCATCACTCAAGGATGTCACAAATCGTAGCTGCTTATACTGGCTCACTTCTGTTTTAAAATGTTAATGCAGCTGGTGGTTTGGGTCATGGAGTGGCCCATGCAGTCTTTTTCTGCCTCAGCCTTCTAACTCCTGCATTTGGTCAAGCCACATTTTATGTTGAAAGGTGCTCAAGTATGCCATTCTTCCTTGCATCAGGCAAGTATTTTCTCCTTACTCCTTAATATGACATTGCCAAGTAAGGGAAGAAGCCTTCATTCTAATTCGATGACTAATAATAGAATTACACAAGTGACTTCTGGTAATGCACAATTTACCTGATGTCACCCTAACTTTGTTTCTCCTGTATTCGTCCCTTAGTATTTGATGCCAAAGTAATGTTCCACAATTATTTTAAATAGTATTCATTTTTCCTGTGTGATATTTTCAGCCATTATTGCCCTTGGATTCCTGGTCATCCATACATTTTCAATGATTATTGCTTTTAATGGATATGAAGAGAAAAAGAAAAGCGATCAAATCTTCGTTCCAGTTGTTCATCTTGCTGCTGCTCTAATGGTAAGGGTTAGGTATTTTGTTATTCATGTTCGGTTGATTATATTTTATCTTAGACCTATCTTTGTTTTTTGTTTTCAAATTCAGCATTTATCATTTTCGTCAAACTAACAGAAAAACACCGACTATGACAGATTCCACAAGCAGCTCAAGCATATTATTAACTTATTATTCTTGTTGTTATGTGCCATTTTATATTGTGTCCTTCCGTTTACTCCTATCATGCATAGATAACATCATGATTCACATCCCATCGAAATCAACATGAAGTTTGAATTGGTGAAAGCTGAATGCTAAGCGACAAAGAATTAAATTAAAGTTAAACACGAAAGATTGGTTTAATCTCAGGTTCGTATAAGGCAATGCTAGTATTGAACTGAACTGTCTGCAGTAATTTCTTGCTTTGGTCTATACTTTGTCATGACCAAGTAGCACTCTGATTGTAGTGTAGGTCAGCAGTTGTTCCATTTTGTGTACCCTGGCACCCAGGGTAGTGTCTCCTTGTCCTTGATAAGGCCTTGGCTTGCGTACATTGAGTGTTCCTGATCTAATAAATCTAGTAGAAAGGAGATAAGGTATGGCATAGCCAACAAATCTAGTATTATTAATCAGAGAATCTCTAGCTTATCTGCCTTATTCCATGGGATGGGCCCTAGAGCTGGCACCAACTTCTCTACTTTCACCAACAAACTTTTTTTTTTTTTTGCTTATTCAAATAAAAGGCAACACATTGATTACTTCGCTGTGGTTTCAAAAAGAAAAAGAGATGCAAATTTCACATTTAACAGAACATTCTCAGCATTGTCAACACATTGATTACTTCGTTGTGGTTTCAAAAAGAAAAAGAGATTCAAATTTCACATTTAACGGAACATTCTCAACATTGTCAATTGTCCATTACTAAAGTGGCATAAATGGCTAGGGACTTTTACCACTTTTAATCAGTACTATTATTTGAGCAACGCACTGCTGAATGCGTGACATTCTGTATCCTTTGTTCAATTTCAGACAATGGTTAACCTTGCGCCAGGAGGCTGCCTCATTGGCACGCCTCTATTACTGGTCATGGCAGCGCTGACCTTGCCGTACTGCTGGCGAGTGGTATGCGGGAGATTAACAGAGCACCAACATCAACAACATAACAACTAGTTCTCCCCAATCTTCAGTTGTAACTTCACCATGTTTTCCAATATGAAATCTTCACTTTCTGTAGGACAAATGGCAAAATGTTGATGTAGTTATTATGCTTCTGGTATACTCATCTTATGAGACTGGATGTGGGATCATGACAAAAAGGACATAATGCAGAAGCCTATCTGGGTGATACACTGGTGCTATGTTAGGTAGATTAGACAAGAGGATCGGCCAGTGAGCCATGAGTCATGACTGACTGGTTGGCTGCATGTACTGTTTTTATTCCAGGAGAAATATGAGCTTTGGTTTTTGTGTCAGTAATTCGGATCTGGTGCGTAGCGGAATGGCAGCTGTTTTCTCTTTCGACTTCTACTTGAGTGATCCTATCTGTAGCCGCCGCTCTTTTTCTATTTTTGGTTCACAGAAGTCACTGATTATAATCTAACTGCTTCATCAATGCCAATTGGAGGAAGCAAGTTCCAAAAGCAAAAATGAAAAAAAAAAATTCAAACAAGCAACTGAACCTGGGCCTAAGACATGGTTTACAAAACTGGTGACCAGTTTTTGGTAGTTTCACCGGTTGACTGATTTTTGGGGAAGAATTGATTTTTTGAAAATTTGAGAACCGGTGAAACCGAGTATTAAGCTAGAAAAACTGTTACAGTAGGTTTTAATTTTTTTTTCTAGTAATCTGGAAAGACCATTCTGTAGCATTTGATCAAATTTTGTTAAATTTTGATTTTTGAATATGAAACGGTTTCTTTATAGTTTTCGATGAAGATGCTAGCCAGTAGCCACCGGTTTTCGCGGGTCCAACGAAACCGCTAACCTCCGCGTGAGCTACTTGTAAAACGACAAGTTATGCCCCCAGAAGGTCAGCGAAAAGCTTCCACTTTGCAACGGTTCCACTCCTCCCCTCCCTTCGATGGCTCACCTCCACGGCTCCCCGACCCCGGCGGCCGCAGCCGGCCTCCGATTCTCACCCTCGCCTCGTTCTTTTCCCTTGATCGCCCGGAAGAAGACCGTGCCGTCGTTGATCGGAGCCGTGGGGCTTCGCTCGTGGTCGCAGAGGGCGGCGCCGGCGGCGTTAGTCAGAGTCGCCGCGAACTCGAATCCGGGTAATCTTGGTTTTTCTGTTCGATCATGCATGGGAGGGTGCGCGTTGTGTTCTGTTCCTGAGGAGGCCAGAGTGTGGCTTCCAATTTGTGTCACGGCGTGGGTTTTGAATTGTAGGGATAGGCCACTTGTGCATTTATTTGTCTGAGCTTTCCAGGAGCTAGATTCTAGGATTCAGCGTGGCTTCTTAGGTGCCACGATGATTTCTGGAAGCCGTGCTACTGCTTAGTGATGCATAAGCACATGTTGTCTATCTGACATTACAGTGACATGCTTGATGATTGAGAAAATCCCCTAAGCAATGAGCTTTTCTGTCCCAAACATTTTTATCCTATATTATATAGGAGTACTTTTTTTAATACAAAATTGCAATGGCAAGATTTCCTTGTTGGATTTCCTAATTAAAGGAACCCTTATCAAGTTTGATTAGTTTGAACTTCAATAGTTGTTTTAGTTGTGTTCCTTACCTTTGGTTTTTATTTATGTTGTTTTGTTTGCTAGTGATATGATTTTACGTTGATCTTATTATATAGTTTTGTGGCCCGTTTGTCGGATGTGCAGCAATTTGTATGTCTTGATCATTGTCGTGGTGCCACATTCGTGATTCCTTTCCTTATTGTCTTGGACGGCATGAATTTTGAGTAATGTAAAAAAAACAGGTGAACTGCAAATAAAAGATCATATTCCCATGGTTATGTATCTGATTCACCATTTCGTATAGAATAAATTTCAGAAAACTACAACTGCCTGTGGCCTTATGTCAGAAACCTATAACTGCGCATGTCAGCCTCACGACATGAGAAAGGGCCTTTTTCTGCTTTGTTTCTTTGGCCCTGCTATTGTCAGGCTGACTCCATGTAACTTCGCAGCTTATTAATCAGATACATCATCTTTTACATGCAGCAGAAGCCGAGGCTATCGTGAACCCAAATGATGTCCCTATCTTGTCTTTCTCTGAGGTGCACCTTCTTGTCTGTTTTATCGTTTGGTGGCATAACTATGTTAGCATCGGCATCATTTGGTTTTGGACTCCTTTTATTTTGAGAGCTATATGTTTTGATCATGCTCTCTTTAATGATTGTTCTTACCTATTCCATTGAATATTTGTCTCACCTGATATAAAAATTCATAACTTTTCCTCCTCAAGGCAGCCGAAAGGCTTAATGCATTCCAAGCATCTGGTGCTAGGAATCAAAGTTACATGGCCATGTACTCTAGTATTTTTGGTGGAATTACAACAGATCCATCAGCAATGGTGATACCAATCGACGATCACATGGTTCATAGAGGCCATGGAGTTTTCGATACTGCAGCTATTATGGATGGGTAAGAGATTTTCTTATATCATGTGTCTGAAATGCACGACCAGCTGATCACATTCATGTCAAATAAACAACAGTTTGATAGTCAAATCTATCACCATCGGCAAAATTAAAATTCATAGTAGTTTTTTTGCATTAAATTGGTAAGAAAACAAGCGCCATTCTCTTTACTATTCATTTTGTAATTCTGATAGACATAAGCGTTATCTTATTATCTTTATTGGCATATTACTGGCAGTCACCTCTATGAGTTAGAACAGCATCTTGAACGCTTCCTGAGGTCTGCATCGATGGCCAAAATTCCATTACCTTTTGATCGCTCAACAATTAGAAACATACTTATTCAAACTGTGAGTGCATCAAAATGTACCCAAGGGTCACTCAGGTATTGGTTGTCTGCTGGACCTGGAGACTTCCAGTTATCTTCATCTGGCTGTGCAAACCCTGTACTGTATGCAGTTGTTATTGAAAGTCCATCCTTACAAGTGCCAACAGGATGCAAAGTGATCACATCATCTATACCGATAAAGTCTCCACAGTTTGCAGTCATGAAAAACGTGAACTATCTTCCAAATGTACTCACCAAGATAGAAGGCGAAGAAAATGGTTCATTTACTGGCATCTGGTTGGATGACGAGGGTTTTATCGCAGAGGGCTCCAACATGAATGTTGGCTTCGTAACAAAGGGCAGGGAGCTTCTTTTGCCCCGTTTCGATAAGATCCTAAGTGGCTGTACAGCAAAACGGGTTCTAACCCTTGCTCAGCAGCTTGTGGTGGATGGGAAGCTCAGTGGGATAATATCAAGGAATGTGAGTGTTCAGGAAGGGAAAGCCGCCGAAGAAATGATGCTCATTGGAAGTGGCATTCTTGTCAAACCTGTTGTCCAGTGGGATGATCAGATAATAGGCTCTGGTAAGGACAGCTCTGCATGCTAATTAGCTACTGAACTTTTTTGAATATACTACTGTAGATGATATAAATAGGAACCGCTAGGAAATTTACTTCTGCTTCTTAGACGAAAAGGTTTAGTGTTCTTTAAGCGCCTTTGGAGCTTGGTGTGTAAGGACTGTGCTTGAATCGTTGAAATTTAATTATTAGATAATTATAGGTCATTGTCTATTCCCAATGTGTATTTGTGATGTTATTCTAGATTGAAACGGTGCAAAATCTTGCCATAAATACCATGTTATAGAACCTTAAGGCCATTAATAACTGCCATGGTTGGTGTCAATTTTGTGTTTGAGGAACAGCAAAGAAGTCAGACTTAACAACAGAATGGCTAGAAGTCCATACTGAAATGTGGTCTCCATTTTCCTAGTATCAATTGATAGTAATTTCTTTTGTTGCTCCTTTACAGGAAAGGAAGGCCAAATAGCTCGAGCGCTTTATGGCCATATTCTTGAAGACATGAAATCTGGTCCGCCGTCTGTTCGAATCCCGGTCCCTTACTGAATCTGCTTGTACTTAACCGATAGATACATGGCTATGCACGACCAGAGCTGCAAATCCAGTTATGCACAACCTACGTAAATACTTCGGATAACATGTGATATTTATAGATATATGTCTAAAGTCATTATCTCTGTTTCTAAATTCTTGCCTTTAGGATACTCCGTAGCAATTTTAGTTTTATTTTAAAGTTTAAACCAGAATTCTTGTTGTAATGTGATGTAACAATTTTAAAAAGAGACATGGAGTACATTTGTGGCAGGGAATGTATGGTGTAATCAGCATGCCCTGCTCTACTAGGCAGTAGTACCGTGTATAGTATGCCGAGCGGGCTGGATTTGTTTTTCGGGCCCAACTCGCCTTTGCTGACGACGGTCCACTAGTCCAGTCCGACCCAGATACGCAGCGACATTCTTCACGGCCCTAGAACTCGCCACGTCATCATCCTGGATGGTCGTCGCCGTCGTCGTTGTCCGACTTCGGCGCGGGCCCACCGGTTTGCGGCACTGCGACTTGCACTTTGACAAAAGGAGGCGACCTGTGGATTAGGCCGGCCGGCCTGGCGCTATCGCCGCCGTCGTCACCATGCTCCGGCCGGGCGGGGCGCGCCACCTGGATAATTATTCGTCCGCAATGCTTTGAAATTGCCGGCCAGACGTGTTGACTTCATGTTTTATCGAAAATCATATTCGACTATTTATTTTATTCAAAATTCTATGAAAATATTTTTTTACTTTTTTATTATTAGAAATATTTTAAGTATAACATGTTTTTTATATTTACACAAATTTTTTAATAAGATAAAAAGGTCAAATGTGCTATATTTTTTTAAATAAATGATATTTATTTTAGAATGAAGAAAGTACTGCTAATAAATTTTTAAGCTTTGTTTGAAACATATAATTCAAATTTTTTTTATATATAAAATTAAATTGATTCCTGTAAATCTCTATATTTCAAACGGGATCTTATTGTATTTAACATCCAAATATTATATGGGCAGACCAGAATGCCTTTCCGGTCCGTGGCAGTTACAAAGAAACTGTATTGTATTGTATGTATAATACAAAAAGGTTTTATGAAAATAGCGGGACAGAAAACCGACTCAAAGACCAACGATCAGAAAAAAGAAGCAGCAGAGTCGCCAAACTTTATCGTGCTCCTCGCCGAAAGCGACCCATCCTTCGTCCGACGACCCTCGCTTCCTCCACCACCGAATCCATCCATTCATCCACCACAGAAAAAAGACAACAAAATTCCTTCTTTTCTCTCTCCTCTGTCTCTCCCTTGCTCTCTCTTCTCTCTCCCGCTATCCGACCGGAGGTCTCCGTTCTTCAGGCCGTGAGAGGAGCAAGTTACTCAGGAAAGGAGCGATTTTTGTGGGGGAGAAGGGAAGGCCACGGTTTCAGGGTCTCGGTTCATCGGTTCTGCCTGCGTCGGCCGGCGTCCGGCATCAGTGACGTGGTCGCGGGCGGAGATGGCGGCGATGGTGGAGAGGGCGACGAGCAGCATGCTCATCGGCCCCGACTGGGCGATGAACCTGGAGATCTGCGACGTCCTTAACCGCGACCCGGGGTCAGGCCCCTCGCACAGTTTTCCTTCTCGGGGTTTTCATGTGGGTGGTCTGGTTGCACTGATGATTTTACTGTTGTATTGGGAGCGATTACTGGCTGGCGTCACCTCTTTTTTTTATTTATTTGTTCCTTGTAAATTTCTGGTGTGTTGGGGATGATTCTCTGTTTCCTGAATTATGTGGTTCGGATTGGGCCCGTCAACCTTTGGGTTCATGAACATGTTACATGTGGTTCCACTTCCGTCGATATGATTCATGGCTCATGGGCTTCGTCTAAAATTACTTTTTCTGCAATTCGGTTATAAGTTCGTAATACGTGACTGTCTGAAGTGCAAAGCACGCTTCAGGTGTCAGAAAATGTCGCGGTCGGGTCAATAAAAATTGTTTTGAGGATCGGTTTCCTGTTATGCACGTACTGATACAAGCTGTAACCGTTCCTGCAAGTGGTGCACCCATCATGCTACTATCATTTTGTAGTAAGCATTTTCATTTTCTTGGGTTCGTAGGCAAACCAAAGATGTGTTAAAGTCACTCAAGAAACGCATTGCACACAAGAACTCAAAGGTCCAGCTTCTTGCTCTCACGGTAAGTGTGGTTTCACCCTTCATGGTTTCTAAATTATCCTTTCTTTTGTTCATATAGATATATTATGAATGATGCAGTATCTTTATACCCTGCAAATCATCTGGCACATTTCGTATCAATAGACTTCTGGTTATTAAGACTTGATAAACTTGATGGATTGTGCTATAGCTTGTGTTTTTTCTTGGTTTACTGTTTCTCTTTCTCAGTTATCTCAGAAAGCCTTGTGGTGATTGGGAGGAAGCAAATATTTTATTTTCAATTTTCTGTGTTCGTACTGGTCTGCTCCAGGACATGCTAACATTTCTGTAATTTTTCAGTTGCTGGAGACAATGGTTAAAAATTGTGGGGACATTGTCCATAGGCAAATTGCTGAGAGAGACATTCTTCATGAAATGGTGAAGATAGCTAAGAAAAGGGTACGCACATACAATTAAATTCTGAAATTTACTGGTTGTCACTTGTCAGTCAGAAAGTCTTAATGCCTTCTATTTTGAATTTTTTAGCCTGATTATCATGTAAAAGAGAAGATTCTCATGTTGCTCGACACTTGGCAAGAAGTTTTTGGTGGCGCAGGTTCAAGATATCCACAATACTATGCAGCATACCAGGAGCTCTTGGTATTATTCGATACATATGAAAATATTGTGTCTTTAGAAACTCATCTTCCTACTTTTCCTAGAGATCAGTAGCAGAAATAAGAGGGAAATAAGCGAAATTTCACAGGATTCTTTTAAAAATTCACAATTGTTAATGCATGCAAGAATATTGTTCTGTTGTTTGCAAAGAAATATTATATTGTTGGCTGTCAACCCTTTCTACAACTGATTCATTAACTCTCTAATCTCCATGCATGTGCTAGCGTGCTGGAGCTATATTTCCCCAAAGATCAAATGGTTCCGTGCCAATCTTTAATCCACCGCAGACTCAGCCCTTGCAAAATTATCCCCAAAGTTTACGGGTTACTCAGCAGGAGGAACCTGAATCGTCAGTGCCTGAATTTCCCGTATTAAGGTAACAGATTCTAAACCTTTACTGTGCATTTGACGTGTTTAACTGCTTGAAGTCATGTAACACAAAACTAGAACATGATGCTTCGTGTTTTATCAAATTTGGCGTTCTGCTACTATGGTTTTCACAACACATCTTTTTCAAGCTGTTCATAATGATTATTATTATTATTAAATTCTGCACTGCATATTGTTTTGTTCCTCTTCCATGGTTTGCATGCAACACCTTATTAAGAAGATTAGAAATTCTATGCCCTCTTGTGCAATTTTCAGTTCTGTTTTTACCATCTTGTGATTCTTATATTGATATTTCTTGTGATTCATTAGTGGTGCATTTTATTTCATAATTTGGATATTTGTACTGTTCATTGACACTTAGTAACATTTCTGCCACATGAACCTATGCTTCCATACACAAGTAAAAAACTGATGACTGTTGTTTTTTCCAGCCCTACAGAAATTCAGAATGCACGTGGCCTCATGGATGTTCTTTCAGAGATGTTGAATGCTTTGGATCCTGGTAACCGAGAGGTACATTCTCAATATGCTGGAGCTATTTCATCCTCAGAAATTTTATATTTTAAATGAAGTTTGTGTTGAGTCTAGTTATTTTAAGATTTTTTTGAGTTTGTGACGTTTTCATTTCATATTAACTCATTTACAATTTGTGATTCTTAAAATTCTACTGGATATGCAGGGACTTAGGCAGGAAGTTATTGTTGACCTTGTGGATCAATGCCGTTCTTACAAGCAGAGAGCAGTACAGCTTGTCAGCAGTACCTCGTAAGCTCCTTTCATGAATCTCCAGATTTAAGGAGATTTTGAATAACTCAGGTTGATCATATAATATTAGTTCATCTTTGTTGCTGATATAGCTTGTAACGCCACAATCAAAAGGCAGTAAATAATGTACATTTCTGTTTCCCCGTGATGAACCAAATTCTTTATCCCAACAGTGCAGCCCAGATCCAAATTGTATAGTTGACTTATTTATTGATGCCATGTTCGAACAGGAATGAGGAGTTGCTCAGCCTGGGCCTTTCTTTGAATGATGACATGCAGCAGGTTCTAGCAAAACATGATGCTATAGCTGCAGGTGTAGCAGTTCGGGTTGAAAAGCCAAAATCACTCCAGACTGGAATTGAGAATTCTGCGACGAGAAAACCAGAGACGGTGAAACAACCAATTCAAAGGTTGAAAATTGTGATGCACATTTCTTTTTCTCAAGTCATTCTAAAAATTATACTAGGCATATGATACATATTAAGATATGTGTGTGAGGGTTGTCAGGAACTCTTAGGAAGAAGACATGACCAGAAACAGGGCAGTTTTAGTGCTTTCTGAATTTTCATGATAATATTTTGTGAATCGTTCAAATTTTTAGAATTCTGGCATCTTGAGTGTATCTAACAAACACCAATATACACATTCCAATCAAAATGACATTATTCATACAACAAAACTCTACTTAAAACTGAATGTTATTTTGGTGTTTCTGGCTCCACTAATCCTATAACAGAAAATAATCTGGGATCAGCATTACTTAGTACTTTCACATTCTATATTTCAGGTCATCAGCAAATACAAGTGCAAGCAACCAGTCTCCCTTTGAGATTTTAGCACTTCCTGCGCCTCCGTCATCCAATAGTTCAAAAGCTCCTACAGCAAAAACTACTAATATCGACCTCCTCAGTGGAGATGATTATATGAAACCAGAATCAGCTAATTCCCTAGCGCTTGTTCCTGTCACTGAATATTCAGCTGAAGATCAGAATGTTTTAGCCTTTGCTGATATGTTTGAACACAATACTGCCAGCAATAGCAACCATAATCATACACATCTTAGAAACTCATTCAATTCGTCAACTGCAAATCCTTCTAGACCTGCATCACAGACATATTCCCCTCTCATGCAGCCTGTTATGGCTCAGCATCCTTCTGCTTATTCAAATGGGGCCACATTCAATGCCACCGTACCTTCTGGTCAACAATCCCAACTGAGTTCAACTGGTTCATGGAATGTGCAGCCAGCTTATGGAATGAATCCCCAAAAGCAGGCAGTATATCACGGTATCATGCTTCTTTCCCTGTGCTTGCTAAGTCTATAGTAGTATCTCAGTTATATTTATCAGAATTTCTTGTATACTTGCTCTATTTGTACAAACAGTGTTTTTCAATAAAGCCCCCAAAAAAGTGCAGCCCGGTGCATGTAGCTCCCGCTTGCGTAGGGTCTGGGTACGGGTTCAACCACTTTGGGTTTTTTATACGCAACCTTTCCCTATATTTATGCAACAAGCTGTTTTCATGACTCAGAACCCATGGCCTCATGGTCACAAGGAAACAGCTTTACCACTGTGCCAGCTCCCCGCTTCTGTGTTTCAATAAAGTCCAAACTAGTGAATAAACATTTAGTAATAATCAGGAACACGAATTCCTTCACCGTTAGTTTCATGATCTCTGGCTATACCCATGTTACTTATGAATCTGGTCTAGTGGTTACTATGGAATACCCTTCCCAGCAAATAGTTAGCTTGTTAATGTTGGCCAAAAAGTCTGCACGTCAGATCCATGTTCAGGTCATTTCAGCATCTGACAACCATTTGTTAATAGGTACAACTGGTAATTATCAGAATGGAGGCCTCTCATCAGCACAGCAGGAAATCAAACCATCATCAAATCCATTTGATGACAGCAACTTTGACGGGACAGTGTTGCAACCAAGACAACCGGTAGGGGTGCAATCCCAATCAGTGCAAGGGAGTGAGCATGGGAACGGATTCATTCCAGCGCCACCCATGCCAAGGGGACAACTAGGAGGAATGCAATTGCAACCAGTGCAAGGGCCTCTACAGCCACAAACAGCGTTCAATATGCAGTACGGGGGAGCATATCCTGTGATGCAACTGAACCAAGGTTTGTATTCTCAACCAATGGTTGGTGGAGGATTTTACGGAATGAATCAGCCACAGTTGTATGGTGTTCAGATGTCCAGGAACGGATATGGCCAGCCGTCTGGGGGCTACTATATTCCAAACGCTGCATATGCATATGCTAGTGCAAATGAGCTTTCTCAGAGAATGAACGAGCTTTCACTTCAAAATGGTAGTTCAAATGGGACAATGGCAAATAAACAAAGCAGACCTGAGGATTCACTCTTCGGTGACCTTTTGAGCATTGCCAAAATGAAGCAGAATAAACCTGCAGCTAGTAAGGTCGGTAGCTGATAAGGGTGAGCGAGCATATCCATAATATTGCCTTATTTGCCAATGGCAGAAGCTTTTCCTGGTAGTACATATTCTTTTGTCATCTTTTGGCTTATCAATATAAGAGGTAAATAAATTGAAAAGTAGCGATTGTGATTTGAGATGTTCATCGTGCTGTCTCATAGATAGTGAAATTTCTAGATTCAGTTGTAACTATATTACCATAAGTTGCCCGTGAAAATGTCCCCTTTTCCTTTTATCTTCAAATTTATTAGTTTTTTCAGAGCATTGCTAGCAGATGGAGCAATATGCATAGTTGCTGTTTTGTGATTTAGATGATTGTTGCTCATTTTATTATATTTTAAATTAATCACAAATGGTGTATCATCAAGTCCCTCAAATGTTATGTGACTCATCGTCATATCATTTCAAAATGCACCCTTCATCTCTATTTTATCTTATTGTATTGCTCACAGAAAACGTCCATACTGGGAGTTCCTTGGTGGATGAGAATGCAAACATATATATATATGTATTCCATTTGTGAGAACTTAGAGAAACTCAAAAACGATACTGGTCTTTTTGTTCCCCTTTACTCCAAACGATACGGATCGGTAGTAACTGAATGTTGACAAACAAGGCCCCCTCTTCCTCCAGAAGTGCAAACTTCACAACTGGAAGCAGTGTCAATACGTTCACAGAGATCCTATTTCAAATACCAGGGAGTGAGCTAATACTTTTTTTTTTCTTTTCTCCCTTTCTTTTCTATCTTTTCTGAAAAATATAGGACCAACACGAGCCATAAAACATGGTAGGCTGGTAACATCTGAAATTTAGTTATTTGAGAGCATCTAGAAAAGCATGATTAGGACTTTAAAACTGACAAGTTAAGCCATTTAATTTCAAACTAGAGTTCTGTAGAGTGATCAAGATGGAAAACAAGATATTTACCTGAAACTGCAGAGGTTAATGGTCAGGCTTTGGCTTTCCAGGGTTCTCAGGCTGAGTTGTGTTTTATCCGCATCCATGTTCTGAATCAGCATGTGCTTCACTATATTGTTGTGCCTGTGAACTGCGTCGTGTCGCACAAAACCAGGTTCGTTGCCTCTCTAGCAAACCTTCCTCATAGACAGGGATATGCCAGTGGCCTTTCTCAGATTCCTGAATTTTGGATACATTAGATGAAAATCATAAAATTAATCGATATAAAAAATAAGAGACTGGATAGACAAGATTGAAAGCTTTAAACCACAATAAAACCCTGACTGTTCATAAAACAGCAAATGTGTATGCACTATTGGTTCTTGAAGATTGAATGTGAAAGTCAGATATTCTGAGGTTTTTGCCCTGAAAGACAAATTTAAAGTGAGATTTTGTATCTTTTGTTATGTTTCATTTATATCACAGCATCTAAGTTCATACACCAGTGAAAATCATTCTAGAATAATCTCCTAATCACTAGCAGAAACTTAAATAATGGATTCATCAACTGAAACTTCGAGCTTTAGGAACACGGACTTTTGTAGAGAAGTTGGTCCAATTTTTTTTTACGAGGTGCATTAAAGACTATTGGCACGGATATATAGCACGAAACCTATATCATGTTGAGTAGCCAAACTCATACCTGAATTACAACTGAGTAGGGAGGAGGCATTTGAAATGCAACGCTATTGTCCTCAAAAGTAAAGTGTACCTGTTAGTGAGGATGGCAGTGAATAATTTCTGCTGTACATGTACAATGATCTATAAATTGTAGTAAGAAAAAAGTTTTTCGTTTTGCGGTAACATAAATAATAGTTCAGCAATGATTTAAAAACTGTCTTTGGTTTTTTATTGACGACTGAAGGACACTATTCTAAGTTCATTTTTGAGCTCCAAAAGTTTTCATAACATCATCAATTAAAAAACAGAGTGAGTAATATATAGTGATACTGTTTTTATAGCTCAAATATCAGAAGTATTGCAAATTACACTTAGTTTGCACAATATTCAGGAATTTGATTTGGTATATGAATAAAAATCCACATCAACAGTGGAATATAACATCACTGATTAATATAGAAAAAGTAGAACAAGCTTCAAGTATTTTCAAATGAACTACTTTTCTCTTGTCAGATATCTGATCACACCTGATGCCTTTCTTTCCACTTGGGGAAGAAATCTTCTTCCAAGATCTGGAAAGTGTGATCCCTCATTTCATCATTGGTGATGATCAAGCATCTGCATTTGATAGCAGCAAATAGCCAGTACCTGAAGTACATTCTCGAGGTGTTACTTGCTGCACCAGACCAGCATATACAATCAGAAACTATTTATTTATAACAATATTATGGCTAAAAATAGTTTAATTTAAAAACATTTGGTCATATCAGGCAAATAAAACTAGTATGAGCACAAATATTAAATATGTTAGCCATCAAGTAGATTAGAAACTTTAACATGCATATTGATAGTGAATAAGAAAATTATAACAGAGTAATTTTTAGTAACTACACACTGGAGTACAAAAGTATTGAAATGTTTTGAGGCTTTGATCAGGTAGAGTAATTTCCAAACTAAATATTTGTTTAAAGAGCCTAAGACAGTCACTATTTTGCTAGCTAGATGAGAACTGGCATGTGGCAAGTTTATGATTTCCACTATGGCAGCTGGCCTGTTTTCACAGAGCATTATCTGCCATGGAGGAAGGAAATATCTCAGCAAAGTCCTTTCGCTCATCTATATTGATCCGTGGTCTTATTTTTTCCCGACTCTAGCTATTCATCACCATCCCCAATCTGGCTCCTTGCAACCTCTGTTTTACTCCTGTCAGAACAGACAGCAACAGAAGGGCTTCAAGCTCTTCTGATGCAATGCGGAGGAAGGTAGACAAAAAAACACCTTTTGCCCCATCCCCTTATTTCTTATCAACAAATTCATTCATTGTAAATAACAGTACATCATCTTTCCAAGAGGAGAGATAGTTAAAGAGGGAACAAGTAGCAAAGGGCAGGGTGCAAGAAATGTGAAGGCAGATACGAATGGGCATAGTAACTGTGGTGTTCACTACATAGTACATATCATCATAGTTGCACGCAAATGTGTCATGTTACAGGTTGACTAGGGTGGTGACATGAGATGACCATTTGAACATGTTAAGTGACTCGAATGTGCAGTTTCAGTGTCTGACAGTCTACTTGAACTATCGTGACAAGTTACATGATCCATGACGTATGTACTCAAACCTATACAATATTCAGAAAGCACAGAATTTTGTAGAGTCTAAACAGCTTACCAGTCATCATTTGAGCCAGTAGGTGTTGCATAAATACAATTTGATTTCTTCCATTTTTCGACCAACTTTTGATTTCCAGATTTCTTCATGCGCTCTCCAGCGAGATGCTTGTTATGCAGGACTATCAAAGGCCACTTTCTTGATGGAGACATTTGGCGCATTGCATCAGCAACAGCATTAACCTGTGTTTTTATATAATAATGAAAACAGAGATATTTGAAATACAAATAAAAGAAATAATTATCTCAATAATACATGCCTTACTCAAAGAAATATGCCTGTGGCTAAAAAGCCCAACATTAGCAGCATCAATGACCGCTTCAAAAGGCCCATGCTTTTCTAGCCACTTCTGAAAAGTGGACAATAAGATTAAAAATTAAAATATGTTCAAAAGGAGTTCAGAATAACATGGACCCTATGAAAAAAGCCTTCGACATGGCTCAGTTCATACATGAATGCATGACCATGCAAACCATCATATGGGAAACTTTTTTAGAAGTTGCAAAGATATTGCTGCCTGCCTTTATTTCACTTTACAATTGAACAATGTCTTGAGAATGCACAGTTTACTCAGCCTAAAATAATCTTATTTCATCCATTTAAATGTGTATCTGTTATCTCAGTATGTAATTTTGGAAACATTTGTTTTAACCTTATCAATCCTGAATCCTATATCATGATGCTGGCACAAAAGTGACATTGACAATCCAAGGTAGATCACCTGAAAGTTCTGAAAGTTCATGTTCCTCTCTCTCTTGGTCGCTATTTTTGCTACCCGTACCGCAAAATGTTCTGTTTCTTCTGGATCAAGATCTATTATAGCTAGCTTCTCGCCACAAGCAAGGCAACCACCATTCTTATCAATGTTTGAGCGCGCTGTGGCCCATTTCCCCCTCCCTAACCAACCCAACCCATGCCAACCCCCTCCATTATCTTCAATAACCTTTGCCACAGCACCTTCATCCCACTTTCTCTTCCCAACTTTGGCAGCAGTTGGGCATCTAAACCAAGCCTCAAATAATTCCACCGCGGATGGAGATACCTGTCTGACGGTTGTCCTGAACTTATGCAGTAAATAGTACACCTTGTATCCTCGTTGCGCAACCACACTAGCCCTGAGAAGTGTCTCCAACTCTGGTTCTTGGGGTTTAACCCCTGATGCCATCATATGCGCTTCCACCTCAAATGCCTTCTCGACATCACCGCTGTTGCAAAATGATGTCAAAGCAGGACCATATGAGCGCAACCTTGGTGTTATACCTAGATCTTCTTTCATTTGTTTGACAACTTCAAATGCCATATCACCGTTACCCATGGACATTGCCATTCGTGCCTTTGCAGTCAGAGCAGCCTCACTCATTTGAACTCTGTCTTTTTCTGAGCACATCCTCTCAAATATCTCAAACCCCCGTGTACGTGCGTACTCCCTCAGCTCATCTCCTATTAGTATGCTATCTGTTTGCACCTTGTGGTCATCGGAAGGCAGGTATTCAGATTTATCTTCCACCTGATCTTGAACATGGTCTTCAGATACATGAGTGTCCTCCAATTCTCTCAAGCTTAAATTCAGTGACGGATCATATCTGTGTGCAAGACCAATACTAGCAACACCGCTACCAGTAGTACCACTTTTTGCCGGCTGCACAAAACCAAGAGCAGCAGAAGAACAAAGGTAAAGTAGCACATTGTAGTGGTGCTGCCCCAACCTGATCCCCTCCTTGACCGCGGAGTCGTACAACGAGATCGCCCCCATCACATCGCCTCTCTTCGAGCACATGTCCAGCTCAACTCTCAGATTGTTTCCACGCTCGCTATTCTTTGCTTTACTCTTATTTCTCACACTTTCTCTTCCTTTATCCTCAGGCCCTGCAAAATTTCTAGACTTTAGTGAGTTCTGCGCCCGCGCTCCATTTCCGCCTCTGGTCCAATGCTTCTTCTCCCTTCGCCCTTTCTGTTCCCAGGTCCCTGCCAGACGTTCCCTCCAGCGCTTCTCTTCAAAAGCCGCGTCTTCACGCTCCTGGAGCACGACCCTGTCCCCTCTCCTCCACTGCCGGGCCGCACCACGACTCCCTCCCTGTCGAACGGGCACGCCATCCTGCCCTGCCTCTTCTCCGCCTTCATTTGCTCCACGAGGCAAACCGGCCAGACCTGCTCCGCCTTCCTCGGTCCCTAGGGGCATTACATCGAGCAGCTCGCGGGACCGGCATGACAGGGGACGAACTAGTCGCCTGACGGAACCGCCGGGAAATGAGGAGCAAGTCCGGAAGAGGATGTGGTGGCGGTGGGCGGGGAGAGGGACGGAGGCGGGGAAGCAGGGCATGGCGGGGTCAGAGGCGCTGCCATGAACGCGGGAGGGAAGCGAGCGGAGCAACTGACGTTTAAATGAGCGGTCAGGTAGGAGCCGGGGGATAAGGTTTCGCAAAATGAAGTGTGTGTTCGTTAAACTGAGCACAGAATTTATATTCGGATTTATATTTAAACTTGATATTCAAATTTATAATTAAACAACTCTGTTTCAGTATATATAAAATACTTCATCCGTCTTATTTATAAATAACATTTTTTATTCTTTAAAATCAATATTTAACTATTTGTTTTATTTTCAGATCAGATTTACGTAACATTCAAGAATAAGAGTACCTGATGAGCAACAACCCCCAACCCCGACATTCAAGGTCTTAAACTAGCTCCCCGTAGACCACCGTGATCCATTCCACGAACATGCAGTAAGCTGCGGCTTCCTTGTGGTTGAGTGCCTCCAACAACCCACCAGCAGACGCCCCTTGTCTCAGCTTCTGCCCCAGCGAAGTTTGGAGACGATGGAGTTCGATTGGTGATCTCACACAAGGCATTGGGAGTTAGATTGCGACGCATGGGTATAGGAAACACACCCCCC
>BCLF01000047.1:493899-524807 GCA_001602275.1 Zoysia japonica | reverse complement strand
CCCCCCCCCCCCCCCCCCCCCCCCACACACACACGCTGATTATCAGAATCGATTGGTATGTGAGCAATGGCAGCAAAGGCAAAGAATAATAGAGCAACGAATTTTAATTTACAGAAAGCCACACAGAAAAACCCAGAGATCTAGAGACTTTGAATTGATTACTACCTCCGTTTTAAAATATAAGTATTTTTAAGTTTGAGTAAAGTCAAATTTTTTTAACTTTGACTAATAATATTTTAAAAATTATAAAATTTTTAATATAAAAATATAATTTTTATAAAAACTTATTTCATAATAAATCAAAAAATATAATTTTTATATAATAAAATATGAGAGAATAGTAAATGCAGTCCCTCAACTATAACCCAAATCTCAATTTCATCCCTAATCTTTCAAAAGGTTCAGTTTAGTCCTTTAACTTCGGTTAGTGACTCATCTTCATCTCTGATTTGATTTGGCTACCTACATGGCATGCCATGTCAGCAGGTGAGATGCCATATCATCATCATTTTTAGATTCTGAATATAAAATTGATTTTCTTTTAAACTCTGTTTTTGGATTTTCTTAATAAAACAAGATACATGACATTTTTCAATTTAAATCGTGTTAAGATTAAACTTGAAAAAAATTATATATACCATGTGAATCTATTTTGGTATTTTTAAAATTATAAAAAACCTATAAGATATGAATTTTTCAATTTTTTTCATTAACAAAATGACATTTCTACACTTGGATTGTGTTAAGACTCAAATTATTAAAATATAAAGCAATGTATAAAGTACAAAATATAAATATATTCAAATTATTTTGAAACGATATGTCCTAAAAGTTGTATTTTATTTTTATTGCATTAACAAAATGGCATTTTCAATATTTGGTATTAGGAGTCAAAATTGCTAGAATATGGAGCAGGATATAAAAATGTTGAAATATAGAATATACTTAAAATATTAAATCTGAACATATATATCATATATAAAAGTATTAAAATTTAAAATATAATTTAAAAATATATTCATGTATGAATTTGTTGCATTAATTATAAAAAACATGTTGGTACAAACAGATCCAAAAAACAGAGTTGTAGTTTGTGAGAAAAATCGATTTGAAATTTAAAATGTAAAATTAAAGTTGATGTGATATGTCACATGCTGATATAGCGGATCACATGTGCAGCCACGTCAGACCAGAGATGAAATTAAGCCGGTTATTAAAGTTTAGAGACTAAATTGTATCTTTTGAAAGTTGAAGGATGAAATTGAGTTTTTAAGTAAAGTTCAAAGACTACAATAAGTATTATCCTATAAAATATTATTAATTTTACTTTATTAATGATCAAATTGACTTTGACTAAATAAAAATGCTTATATTTTGAAACGAAAGTAGTATATTGTTAGTTGCGCGGTGATAGCAAAGACAAAGAATAGTTGGTACAGCAGATTGAGGACCACGGCGGCAAAGTATAGATGAAGACCAGCACAGATTTTCTCTCCCCTAACCAGCCGCCACTTGCTCTACACCAAATCAAATTGTTTCTAATATTCCAGAATTCAAACAAACATGATCTTATTTCTGTTCAATTTCATAACTTTCAATTTACTTAACAAGTTGATGCAAATAAATATATTCTGGACATCTACAGTAATTTCCTATAACTCCTTATTGCCATATTTTCTAATTCATCCTCTAAAGATGTCTGCCTCCTCCAGGGCTCATTGTTTGCTTGTAATTAATCGATTGACCTTGTTTTACTTGGTAACTTGATTTGTCATATGTGTATGTCATTTACTTATATTTTACACGCGTTGCAAAGTTACACACTTCCTCTACATCGATGCAAGCATATTACTTCCTTTTACTCACAAACGTGCGCTTTTTATCGATCCAAGCAAGTATCCTATCCACTCCCAAAAGTGCAAAGGTTGACAGTCACTCCATCCATGCAAGTTTATTTAAATACGAGCCCAGAGAGGCAAACACATGCGTCTTGTTCATGCGTATCCCCTTGGCTCTTGACTGAGATTAGGCCATCATGAACGGAGTGCAAGGCGGTGGCGGCACTCTAGTGGAGAAAGCGAGGTAACAATATGACCCCTTGCTTTTCATTAATTTGTTTATGCAGATACCCTATATCATTATATATTAAGTTCAGAGCACTTTCTATTCTATATTTAAGAAGATTTATCTGCTCAACAGTAGCTGTAAAAACGTGACTTCGTCTCCCAGACACAACAAAAATGTTTTGATAGTTAATTTACCGAGCATACTACGTAAATAGTCAAGAAAAATCTATTAAAAAGCATAATGATAGAGAATGCAACAGTGTATCTTTGTACAAAAATGTTGAGATAAAAAAGTTAAAATAAATTATTTGATCTGTTATACTGTGTTAAGACAAGAGTAAAAAATTTGAATATTTTACAACAGAAGTCATTGATTATTGTCCATTATTTTTTTTAAAAAAAAGTCATTGATTATAGTGTGTTGGAGACGAAGCAATGTTTTTACAGTATGACACATACAGATTTGCTTCATATTTATTATACGCTTCTTACTAATACTTTTTGTAACTACCAGGATTTTCTTTACCTTTCGATAAGTTCCGATCTTCCGTGACTTTGCTAATCCCAAAAATTTGGCAAGCACGACATCACAAGCGATCAATCAAAAAACCATAACAGAAATATTAAACAAGAAACAAGAATAGAAAATAGTAAGTAAATGTGGAATTATTAGAATAAAATCCTCCAAAGAGGTCCATCGGCACGCAAGCCAGAAATATCTCAGAGCAGACATATCACTATCGAAAATTCAACAAGAGCGACAGCGGAAGCATCAACATGACAGCAGAAGCGAATCTCCTCCACACAGGCTAGCTTGAGCGCAGGAGCGGACGTCACGGACCGTCAGAGACGTAGTCGAAGTCGAAGCTGAGAGTATCCTCTAAAAACAACAAATTAGAAAGCCGTGAGTATAAATACTCAGCAAACCGCGTACTACCTAGCAACAATGTATGCATGCAAATGGTTTCAAGGATAAAGGCATGGCTCAAGTGCTAAATGCAAGTTTAAAACATTTTATTTTACTTAAAAGGTGCAAGAAAGTTTTATTTTAAAACTTATCAAATTTTATTATCTTGCCCTCAGAGATCTCTGTTATCTCGAACGGGGGTTCATTTTAATACCGATGTATACTCCACACTTGGCTACAGCTCAAAGGTCGGAGTCAAAAACATTTTGAAAAAAGAGAGCAGGAAGAAAAACAAAACTAATCAATGAGGAGCACAGCTCAGAGGGTGTACTTTCAAAAGGACGTGGCAATGCGCATCGACTAAAACTCTGCAGAGGTTATGCACCTGGATCCACGAGATGCGTCATCGGGAACTACCGTCGTAACCCCGACGAACACACAAGACTCGTCCACAAGCTTTAACTGGCGTCATCCGTCCTCCAGGATAGGGATCCCAAAAGCCTACGCAATCGAGTCTTAGAGCTGTGAAGAGCCTACTACTGATCAAGTGGGGTATCTCGATCTCATGTGGGGAGTCAGAGCTCTACACCACACTAACACAACACCACCAACCCACGGGTAAACAACCAGTCTCGACAAGCTTCAAGATAAAGCCAACTGCCCATACAGGGTAACATGGTGTGCATGGTTGTCAACTGAGCGTACAAAGCTAGACTCGGTCCTTAATTATTGAGACAAGCACTATCTCCAACCTCAACGCCAACAACAAGTCTCACGGAAAGATCCCAATCTGAATCTTTCCGTTGTACCTGCAACAGGTACGTCCACAGAGACTTCTCAAAACTCCCCTAGCTCCTCATACTCTAACCTGCCCTCGCTAAATAGTGATGTATAGTTATTTGCAATACTCACACATTTGAATCACAGTTCAAAAGCATTTAACACAAATTCCATTTTATAGTGTAGTGATAGATGTGAGATAAAATAAATGCGACTAAATATGGTTAAGCATAAAAATAAAATAAATATTCTAAAGCAATCTTAGGGTTCACATTTATGGAATAGTAAATAGACACGGTTTAAAAATGTTGCTAGCATATTTTAAAATAGTTAACATGCAAATTAGGGTTGTAAGCAAAACATGCAGTTTAAAATACTGGGTACAAAGTGATCAAGGAACGCGGCTTGCCTGGCAAATCAGGATCATAGTCGGGATCCGGATCGTTGAACTGAGCTGGCTCACAAAACTCCTTGTCGGGAACACCGGTTAAACACAAAACGAACAGAGAATTAGACACTAATTACGCGATAATTAAAACCGAAAATTAAATCTAAATCGAAACTATTAGACTAAACGTGCCCAAAACGTTTCCAGAATAACGCTACACGACAATTGCGACGAGACAAATTAACAGAACAATTTCGGGATTAATCGGAAATCAAACGGGTTCCTCAAAAATTGTAGACAATCGAGACCACAAAGATTTAGATTAATTGTAGAATAATTAATCACAGATTAAATTAGCAATTAATCTAACAACTAATCGGAAAGGAAAAAGGAATTTAAGAGAGAAGAAATTGTTCTCACGGAGACGAAATCGGAGATTCGGAGAATCAGCGAGGAAAACGGAGAGGAAGGTCGGCGCTGATGGCGGCTCGGGAGATCGGTCAGACAGCGCTGGCGCGGGAGTTGATGACGCGCGAGAGAACCCAGGCGGACGGCGACTCGGTGCTTGGACCGGTGGATCGACGCGGGACCTGCGCGACAGAAAAGCAGTGCGACGCGGCTCGCGTTGACGGCGCGGACTCCAGCGGCGAGGTCAGGCGACAGGATCGAAGACCGAGGCAACGCTGGCTCGACGCGGGCGGTTCGGCGCAGACACCAGCGGATGAAGCGGCGTGGAACACGGAGGACGGCGCTGGCACGGGAGACAAGGCGGGCGCAGAAAACCGAGGCGAGCGAGGACGACGCGGTCAGGCGGCGTCTCGCGGAGCGCAGATCGAGGATAGGAGTCGACGGCGCACACGGCGACCCAGCGCGAGCGGCGGCAGAAACGGGGTGGAGCAGGAGAGGAGCGGTGCAGAGGGGAGGCGGTTGCAAGGATTTTTTTGGAAAAAGGGAGAGAAATGAGGAGGATAAGGATGAGGAGGTTTTTATAGGAGGGTAAAAATGAGGTAGGGTTAGTAATTAATCTGGGATTAATTGATAACTGTGAAATAATTAAGAAGACTGAGGAAATTAATTAAGAAATATATATATAGATCTGAAAATTAATTAGAGAATTCCGAAAAATAATTTTAGCTCCAATGTAAAGTACGCGGACTAAATTATTTTGGCACCGGAACAATTTAGATAAAATGATTTTGAATTGGATGGAAAGAAATTCGGAACCAAAGATTTTTGAACGGAACAAAAATTGGGGCAGAAAAATTAATCGGAACAGAATTCGAGGAAATTCGCCACTTTATTTAATTCGAAATTTCGGGATTTTACACTTTTCCTTGTAAACATTATTACTAACTATGAAAAACACTTAGGTGGTATAATATATAAATTGATTTTTCTATCTGGTGGCACGTTAGTTCTTTACATAGGTTCCAATAATTATATAAATCGTAGGTCTCCAAGCATATATATAGAGAGAGAACCTCAAGGTGTAAGAGAGGTCGTGGGTTGAAGGCAACTTGTTACACCAAGGCATTTTCAAATCTGATAATAACACACGCACTCGTGCTATGAATCCTTTATTGTGGAAGTTATATTTTTTATTTCTACAAGCTCCTTTTGATTCTGTATTACACGCACTTTGAGTATCACATTTACCCTTCGAATATCACTTTTTTTTAATACTAATATACTCTCTCTGTCCTATTTTATCTATTATTTTAGCTTCCTCCAATTTTCTCAAATTAACTGTTATTCTCGTGTTCCAATGCACATTTTTCTCTTTCTATAACACATCTTTATCTCTCTCCCTCTTATTTTCTATACATCTCATATTTTTTACTTTCCTTCTCATGCTCACACCCAAAGCGACAATTAAATCGGGACCAAGGGAGCAATGTATACTAAATTAATTAGGATTTGTCGTCTGCTTATCTTTGTGCATGAGTTTTGACGATCTCAGTCACTTTTAGCTGCTGATTTAGATGGTATACTAAATAGCATACGTAGTATCTGTCTATTGTAATTACGACCGCCATATCTTCTAGCAGCTCTTGGGTAGCACCCAGCAAGGAGCGAATTTTTGAACATAGCAACTGCTATTGCACTTGCAAGAATACTATAGCACTCTATGTCCTCATAGCACCCGCAACATGGAAATGGTATAGTAGAGTAGCTATTTGCTATTTGTTACAACGTTATGGTTTTTCTAATGACTACATAACGAGGCCAGATTGAGGCTTGATTATCTCTTACCTTAATGGATTTAGGTTTGATTTTCTCTTAACTTAATGGACAAAGTCATCGTGCACCGTGGACGTATTCCTAAAACTACATACAAACACAAAGTCCAAAACATGAGTGAATATTTGTTGCCTCTAGCCATCTCGACACAAGCAAAACCCTGTTATATGGTGGTGCATAAATGAAATTACGTCGTATCTATAGCTTAGCGGTAGAAAAATCTTGATAATTTTAACATGTTTAGCTCGGAGCTCTTACAAATTTGTGTATGGTGAACTCATCAACTTGGCAGATGTCAAAGGGCTCTGGGACACATGGGAAATCCACTTTCTGACCCTCGTGAGCCTCTTCCTGCAAGTGGTTTTCTTTCTCTTTGCTGGCATGCGGACGCGTAGCTCATCGAGCATCCTGCGCGGTCTCCTGTGGCTGGCCTATCTTTCAGCTGACTCCGTGGCCATCTTTGTTCTCGGCCACCTCATGGTCCATGCCCAGGGTTCGCGCCACCACCTCATGTATTTCTGGGTACCATTCGTGCTCGTCCACCTGGGCGGGCAAGACACCATCACCGCCTTCGCTAAGCAGGACAACGAGCTCTGGAGGCGCCACCTGCTCAAACTGGTCACGCAGGTTGCGGTGGCCGGATACGTGGTGGCCAAGGTATCTTGGCCAGGCCCACTGGCGAAGCCAGATACAAGCTCCCTGGTGCACGTGCACAAAGGTGCAAAGTGATTTTCTCTTTGTTAACAGTGTTTAGAGAAGTTAGAATTGCTTAAAAACCATATAAATATGAAGGTGTGCACAAGGGTTTTCTTCACTCTAGCTTCGCCACTGGCCGGACCGCCGACTCATTGCTGCCATGATCATCATGTTCCTCTCTGGGTTCTTCAAGTACGCTGAGCGTACACTTTGCCTTTACTACTCCAGCCCTCAAATGCTAAGTGATTTCTTAGCGATCAGTTTGCGTGAGAGAGTACGGAGGTTGAAGGATATCCAATGCCAAGAAGATGTGGATAAAAGAAAATCTAACAGAGCATATATGTCTGAAACACTAGATATGATGTCAAAAGGTAGTAGGAGCTTTGAAGAAGCGGATGTCATCGACATCATGTTCGAGGATGCTTCCTGCAGTGGAGCACGCATCATCTCAATTGCGAATGATATACCAGGCATGCTTGAGAAGTTCAAGTCTCGTGCAGGCCGTTGCGGAGCCTATAAATGTGTGGCATCATGTCTGGAAAAGTGTTACCGAAGGCTCCACACCAAGCTCCAATTCGAGGATTAATTATGAAAGCGATCATCTTCTTGTTTTCTGTACCAGATATTGATGATTTCATAAGTTTGCTAATAGTTACTCTGATGCTGTTGTACAGCGTGTTCCAGCTTGTTTCATTACTCAAGCACGGTAACGCAAATCCAGCTGAGTCGTGCATTGCTAATTTTTACTAGCACAATAGTACTACAAGTCTCAGTTTTCCTTTTACTATAACTATTTTGTTTTCAGCTAATTCGTTCACAAGAAAAAGGGTGAGTGTTTCAAGTATTATGAGCTGCAGAATGTACGTACACTCAGACGCATTCTGTTTAATTTGGATCATCCAGTGTGGCGGGTTCCCTCCGCTCTGTTTCGGCAAGGGTGGGGGTGGCGGCAACTTCTTTGGAGGGTTCCTTCTCTTCGGCTGCGTGCTGCAGGTGGACCATCGAGGGCTTGTTTGTTTTAAAATCAGAATTCATTTTTATTCTAATAAAATTTTTTATAAATAATTTAATAGATTTACTTGATCTAAGTGAAATAAATTCTGATTTTAAACCGAACAAGCTCTGACGCCATATTCGGTTTCAAAAATTAGGGAGAGATTGGAGTGACATGAGCGAGAATGAATTCTCAGTTAGAGAGAGTAATGAATTTATTCCTCTTCTAATCCAGTGAAAAAAATCGAACACAGCCTGAATGAGTCGGAGAAGTGCCTGCTCGCTCGGACGCTCAACTGCTACCAGTAGCAATTCTCACTCCCCATCGTTACATCACTTTCCTCGGTGAGACGACGACTGCCGAAAGAAAAGCAGGTTCAGGGAAAGCAACATATCGAATGCCGAAACGCAGGTTCAGGGAAAGTGGTGGCTCTTCTTGTGCAGGGAAATTATCTGACGATTCATTCATTCAAACCACCGAAGTCTGAAAAGGCCACCGCGTGTGGAGCGTGTGTGTGTGGCCGTCTTGCGAACGCTTGACCTCACCGCCGGCGACCGGAGTCGGTCTCGACGGTCTGCAGTAGGTAGTTTCACGACACTTCATTGTTCGCACTCGGAGTATATGTGATTGGTTGACCTGAGGACCTGATCGGAGGTCGTCTTCCTGACTTGGCCGCTGCATTTTCAGATGGGAGATTCCTACTGCGATTCAGATGGCACACAGACCTCAACGTGAACCGCGACCTGCTCCGCTCTGCTCCGTCTGTTCATCCACGAGTCCTTTCGTCCCCGTTTTCCACGAGATGACGAGACGTTCTAATCTCAGGCTGGCATCCAACCGGTTTCGAGTTTTATTCTAAAAAAAAAAAAAACCGGTTTCGAGTTTTCCACGCGTCGCGACGTGCTGGAGACTGGAGTACAAGTACCGCGGCGGGTGGGGGAGAGAGGATGGTCCGCAGTCCGGCATCCGCACGGTAACGGACAGAGTGGGTGGCCGCGCCGTGCAAGCCTCCTCCTCTTCACTCTTCCTCGACTCCCCCCCCCCCAGCCTCTCCCCTCCCGGCGGCGGCCATGGCGGCGATCCGCGTGACCATGGACGTGGGCGACGACGGCGTCGCGCTCATCACCATCTGCAACCCGCCCGTCAACGCCCTCCACCCGCGCAGTAAGACCTATCTCTCTCCCTCTCTCTCTCTCTCTCTCGCACGCACGCACGCACGCACGGCCGCCGCTCTTCGCCTCCCTCTCCCACACGCTGGAGTCTAACGAACCCCTTTCCCCTTAGTCTTCCAGGGGCTCAAGGAGAAGTACACCGAGGCCATGGCCCGCGACGACGTCAAGGCCGTCGTGCTCACCGGTGAGATCTCGTCTCGATTCTTCTCCCTGATTCTCTACCCTGTTTAGAACGTGTGGTTGCGGGATCGACGCGTCGTTTGCTGTGCTCGTCAAATCAACCTATATATCGATGACATATTTTCAAACTCGAAAAATTATAATGACATATTTCTAACCAGCCCAACATAAACTTAAATCACTGGATCGCTTTTCTGTTGTGTACTGTACAACTGGTGGATGGTTTGTGCTGGAGTGATCTTACGCAGCTTAAATAATAATATCATGGGCACGCATCTGCCACAAACATTGCTGATTTATGAAAGGGGTGGATATGCTACGTTGGATTGATGAAAACTGTTTTTTTTTTAATTTCTGTCATTGTCCTGGATTCTGAAAAAAAAACCCTGTCATTTCTGATACTTGTCCATCGCCCTGGGTTCTGAGTTGCTTATGAAATTGGCTAGGTGCTGGTGGCAAATTCTGTGGAGGTTTCGACATCAATATGTTTGCGCAGGTTCATAAAACCGGTAATTTGCCCTGCCTTCACTCGTGCTGCTTTCAAATGGCTTCCTTTGCCCTTTGCTACTCAGTAGCAGGAACTCTTTCTTTTCTTACACGTGCAACGTCGGCCTGTAGGAAACATATCTCTGCTGCCCAGTGTTTCTGTTGATCTTGTGTCAAATATCATGGAAGGTAACGATTGTCTCCTTTCTTAGTTTGCCCTGCTTCCTCTTATGTCACAATCGTTTTGTATACACTATACACCCTTGTTTCTGCTGATATCACAACATGGAGTTGTGGACATGTCTGTGTGCAGAGGGCAAAAAGCCTTCGGTTGCTGCTATTCAAGGACTTGCTCTTGGCGGTGGACTTGAATTGACTATGGTATGTTTTCAACATTGTTGTTACATATGATTCTTAGATAACGCAGTTTGAATCCTGTCAACTTATAGATGAAAACTTATTCAGGCTTGTCATGCTCGGTTATCTACCCCTGAATCTCAACTTGGACTACCAGAGCTGACTCTTGGCATAATTCCTGGATCTGGAGGTATGGATGCATGTTTCTCTGACGACTTGATATAGTGCTCCTGTTCTCTTGTTTTGTTCCATCGTATATTTGATTGAATTTTCTTATGGTGTAGGAACCCAGCGTCTTCCAAGGCTTGTAGGACTGCCCAAAGCAATAGAAATGATGCTGGTGAGAATGACCTGTTTCTTGTCTGAGTTAATTCATCCTTCTAGATTTGCACAAAAGAATAATCACAGATATCTTGTGGGTGCTTACCCTGACATTCACGTTCAATCGTCAGGCAACTGATAGCTTATATTTTACTGAAATATGGGTGTAATAACTCATCCATGAAGCAATTTCCATGTTTTTTATTACTACTACTGTCATATAGTGTTCTCAATAACCCCGTATGATTTTACAGCAATCGAAGTTCATTACTGCAAAGGATGCAAAGGAATGTGGTCTCGTTGACGCCATTTGCTCACCTGATGAATTGATAAAGATGTCACGTCTTTGGGCCTTAGAGATTGCTAATTGTCGTAAGCCTTGGATAAGATCTCTTGCCAGAACAGATAGGCTTGGCTCACTGTCTGAAGCTCGTGCCGTATTAAATGCGGCACGACAGCAAGTGAAGAAGGTTGCACCACATTTGCCACAGCAACAAGCTTGCCTTGATGTTATTGAAGAAGGAGTATTATTTGGTGGCCATGCTGGTGTTCTGAAGGTATATATCTTTCTGTCCTACCCTTTTGTCATTTATGTAGGGTATTGTAACCAAGCCTGATTGTAATAAGAATATCTTAATATTCCCGCTCTTTGCTGTTCTTCTGGGCACCAGATTTCTCATAAATTTCAAGAATTTAACTCCTATTATATTGCTGGGAGCTATTCAGGAACCCACATATTGTATTTTCACGCATTCCTATGTAGTAAATTATACGAAAATACTGAATTAAGTTGGAGTGATTGCTAATTTGACACTCTGTGCTCTTAGTGGTTTCAATACTCTTCAGCTTTTACAGATTAGTTGTCAGCAGTTCCCTGTCTTCTTTTGTTTATTATAATTTATACGGAGTTATGTATTCATTGAACACACCTAAATGAATGCAGGAAGAGAAAGTTTTCAATGATCTGGTGCTGTCACCAACATCTAGGGCACTTGTCCACATCTTCTTTGCACAACGCTCCACTACAAAGGTTATCCTTGATTCTTCGGATGTCTTTCATGAGTTAATTCTCTGGTTTGCTTTTGTTTGCCATAAGGAAGCTCAGGAATATTTCCAAAGCCTAGGTGCATGACCCTTTATTCTATGTTGTAATGTTTTTGTATGGTCCATTCTCTAGCTGCTGCGCTTGTTCCTTTTTTTTTTGTTCCCTTAAAAAAAGGTGAACAGCAGGGGAGAAGAGGAGCCTTCTGAATATTAAACTATAACAAGCCGAGTACATAAGTCAACAAGGCCAGATGGTTAAAAACTTACGAAGATCTAGGAGATCAGGGCATATGTTCTTTTGGATCGCTGTAACCCTGCTTATCTTAAGTTACTACTAGTGAATAAACATGCGAACCTTCAGACTTCTTGCTTATGCAAGCTTTATCTTCCATTACTATGATCCAGATTTGTGTCAGAATCCGAAGCATTCATTTTGGGTTTTAAGTTGTTGAGATGATCGAAGCAGTTTTTCTTGATTATTAACTTCTCCTATACAACCAGTCCAAACTTGCAGAATCTGCTCAATCTTAGTTAAGTGAAAGCAGATAACTAGATAAGCATTACTGCCGTAACAACTTTTTTAGTTTCAACTATTTTCTTCCTCCCTTTTGCTGTATGAAATTTGGATAATATTGTTCCATCTGACTTACAATTGATTGTTTACAGGTGCCTGGTGTGACTGATATTCAGCTGAAACCGAGGCAAATTAGAAAAGTTGCTGTTATTGGTGGTGGCCTGATGGGTTCTGGAATTGCAACAGCACTTCTTGTTGGCAACATATCTGTTGTGCTCAAGGAAGTAAATCCTCAGTTTCTTGAAAGAGGACAAAAAATGATAGCAGGTTAATTTTGTTAATTTGCTACTGAGTAGCACAAACTTATTTCGATGTAGAATAGTTCTTTTGAGCTTTGGCATTGAACTTGAATTTTTCTCTCTCTCTTTTTTTTTTTGTTAGAGGTTTAGATTAGTGTTTCTGGTTAGTTAGATTTTTCATGACATTTGACAGAAATGTCACAATCCTTCCCCCAGCTAATCTTCAGGGCTTGGTCAAAAGGGGATCACTTACAAAGGACAAGATGAATAAAGCCATGTCACTTCTCAAAGGTGCTCTGGATTATTCAGATTTCAAGGACGTCGATATGGTTATTGAGGTAAACCTCCTATGTTTGATGGTTCTTTTGCATATTTAACGACATATACATTACTAATTGATAATTGAATTCAGGAAAGTGTCACGTGTTTGATGACTCTTAAATTACCTTTGTTTAGATACATAATTCGTGGATATTTTCGTAGCATACTTACTTTGTAGGCTTGCCTGACACAGTTTTTCTTTCCTATATAGGCTGTCATAGAGAAGATCCCATTGAAGCAGTCAATATTTGCTGACATTGAAAAGATATGTCCGCCACATTGCATACTTGCAACAAACACATCTACCATTGATTTGAATACTGTTGGTCAGAAGACAAATTCTCAAGACAGAATTATAGGGGCACATTTCTTCAGGTTTGGATTTTTTTTTTTTTTTTGCAATTAATGGTTGTACCATATTTTTAATAGTATAGCTATATGTTAATGCATTGAAACTACTGGAATGTGTAACTAAAGTTTGTTTTTAAAAAATGGTATGCTGGTACATAATGCTGGAATAAAGCTGTAATTCGTAGGCAAAATGGTAAAATATAGTTATTACTTTGATGCGCTCCCTAGAGCCTTCCGGTGGCTTCTACTGAATTTTCTAATTGTTGCTCATGATACATTTATCTTGTTCCCAAAAAAACCGAGCAAATGATGAATGAAATCCTTTTTGCAAACTGTTTGACAAGAATCATGAATCAATTATTCATTATTCTAATTCTATAAAAAAATAATTCTGTTTGATAGTAATTGATCTTTTTAATGTTTCATGTGACAAGCGGTACATTGTTGTAGGGAATTATGATTCATAAAATGATTGGAGAAGTATGATTTTTTTTTTTGGAAAGAGAAGTAGGATACTGACATGGAAAAATAATTTTATCTCTCCTTTTTTTCTGTGCCCAATGTTAGCTGTATTGTACTTTGTTGTTGTGACAACAGCATGCTAATGCTATGTGTTTCCAGCCCTGCTCATATAATGCCGTTGCTGGAAATTGTCCGGACAGAGAAGACATCTCCACAGGCTATCCTTGATCTCATCACAGTTGGGAAGATAATAAAGAAAGTGCCTGTTGTGGTTGGCAACTGCACAGGATTCGCAGTTAACCGTACATTTTTTCCTTACACACAGGCTTCTCATCTTCTAGTTAGTCTTGGCATCGATGTTTTCAGAATTGATCGAGTAATAAGCAGCTTTGGTATGCCAATGGGACCGTTTCAGTAAGTCATTTTATTCTTTCCTGATATCTATACATATAAATTGATATCACTAGTTTGCAATTGGAAGGATTTTCTAACAGAATAAAGTGGGAAGTCATACAAAATATAATTACTTGTCTTAGGCCAAGTTATTTATTTGTGTTCCTTTCTTGAATCTTTAAATTTTGCACATGCTATATTGTTATCTATCTTGTAGACTGTACTAGGCACATTTGGTTTATGATCAAGTAGTTTTTTCAAAAAAAAAAGAGAAAAAGAAAAAAGAAACTGTATGATCAAGTAGTTGTTGCCTTTTTTATATCTATGTAATTGATGCCCCCATTCGAGTTGTTAGGACAGAGGTGTGTAATGTTATAGAATAAACTGGCACTTTCTGAAATATGGACAACATAGAACCTAGGCTAAATTTAACATGTAATGATCATATTTCATTCTGTTACTTCTATTATCATTCGTATATTTGTGCAAAATGATCAAGGACCTCATGAAATTAATAATGTGAACAAACATATTCCCAATCAGCTCTTGATCTACATGTGTTCATTAATTCCTTACTTTTATTGTTATAACATTGTGGGCTTAGGGTTTAGGGTTCCTGCGCATTTGAGGAAAAAACATTGTGGGCTTGTGGCTTTCCAGTAAGGGCATAATGCTGTACTAGTTTTAATACTGAAAGCTAGTGCTATGCTGGGATTTGAATCGTCGAAAATATTCTCCTCGAAAAGTAGGCAATTAAGTGATATCAAGTGCAGTTTTTAGTATTTGACATTTCATTGTTCTACTGTAGACTTCAAGATGTGGCTGGATATGGAGTTGCCTTGGCAGTAAAGGGCATCTATTCAGCTGCCTTTGGAGAACGAAATTTTGACTCTGATCTTGTGGATTTGATGGTGCAGAATGGACGTCAGGGTAACATGCTTTTGCTTATGCTATATTATGATCCATAGCTAATAAGATGGAACATAACAATCACTGAGTATATGCTCTTTTTTTTTGTATATTTTCGTGAGCGGCCCTTACCCTGATATTCTTTTACAGGAAAGAGCAATGGCAAAGGCTATTACATTTATGAGAAGGGTGGGAAGCCAAAGCCTGACCCTAGTGTCCAACATGTGATTGAGGAATATCGAAAACATGCAAAGACAATGCCTGGTGGAAAGGTTTTCCTTCGTCACTCTACCCGTCCGTCACGTTACATGGCTTTTCACATGATTAAAAATTACCATTCTTATTTATATACATTCATTATTTTTTCTTGCAGCCTGTTACTTTAACGGATCAAGATATATTGGAGATGATTTTCTTCCCAGTTGTCAATGAGGCATGCAGGGTTATGGATGAAAATGTTGTGATTCGTGCTTCTGATCTTGATATTGCATCTGTTCTCGGGATGGGCTTTCCCAAGTACAGGTAGCTAACCGTTGCCAATCTCTTAACTGTATACATATGCTTATATAATTGGTGTGGCAAAAAAGAGTTTGGGAGAGGGGAGGGGGGGGGGTGTTATTGTTACGTAATCAAGTCTATCACATATGTTTTCTGAGTTCCTATTTGAATTCGAGTTGAGGGGTGGGGGGGATATATATAGGCATGTGGTTTATTACTCGTTGATAGTATACCAGCCAAAGGTTCCTGATTATGCCCTTCCTAGTTATTTAAATTAGGATAAAGTCCAATTTACTCCCCTCAATTATAGTCAAAGTCCAAATAACCCTTTAAACTATGATTTGGTTTATTTTTCCCCGCCAAAACATGATTTTGGGTCAATTTACCCCCTTGTGCCATTTGTTTTTTTTAATTCTTCTTACACAAGCATAATCTTATGGTGAAACTTTATGAGATAATAAAGCACATCATACCACATATTAGAAAAATATGTCTTGAATTTTTTAGCATTCTTTTGCATAAAGTCTTGTATTTCGAAGACTAATTCACCATTAAATATCTTTCCTTATAAAAATAATGACAAAAAATCACAATTTATTTTTTAATATATATTATGATGTTCTTTATCATGTCGTAAAGTTTGATCTTAAGATCATGCTTGTGTATTGAGCAACAAAAAAGACAAATTGTATGAAGGGGTAAATTGACCCAAAATCATGTTTTGGCAGGGTAAAATAAACCAAAACATAGTTTAAGGGGTTATTTGGACTTTGGCTAAACTTGAGGGTAGTAAAGTGGACTTTATCCTTTAAATTATTCTGTATACTGAACATCTGATTAGTGTCAAGTGTTCTAAAGATATCAATTAATTTTTACCTTTATGTTATGCCAGCCCTTGTCAACCAGCGTATGACCCCTTAACTAGCTGCAATTACTGTACTTGATATTAACTTTTTATGCATTTCTTCATTGCATTGTTTTTGGGACAAATAGGTTCTGAGTCTTAATTTTAATTTCTATAATCTTGTGAAGGGGTGGTCTGGTCTTCTGGGCTGACACTGTTGGAGCACCTTATATACATTCAAAGTTAAGCAAGTGGGCTGAAAGTTATGGTGCCTTTTTCAAACCATCAGCATATTTGGAACAAAAAGCTAAAAGCGGTCTACCATTGGTACTCCCTCCCTCCTGCCTCTCATGCTTAACTATGTTTGCAGTACAATATGCATTTACTTAAAGGTGGATATATATTCAAGATTTTTGGTATAGATGCCAATTTTCTATAGCAGCAATGTTACTGATCATTTATCAGTGACCTTCTGCGGGCTTGCTTGTTTGTGATAGTCATCCAAGGAATCTCGGAGTACAGAAGAGGATACAATTTGTATTTGTTATCCTCAAGATTCATGTCAGGTTGTGTTTGAAATGGGTCTTGTTCGTCATAACAGAGAACTGCATGAGGTCCAAGGGTGCATCCGTGCATGTAATTCAGTGGTTTTAGTATGTGGCTTATCTTACTCTTTGTTGACTTTTGCTGCTCTGGTGCGGCGTGCTATTCATTTAGTTTATCCTACATATTTGAATTGCGTGTTACTACTGAGAATGCAGTGGTGCTATTATTGAGCAGTTTATTGAAAACCAGCCATTTTATATGCTTTGCAGAGTGCGCCAAGCTCATCTCAGCAAGCTTCGACGAGATCACGCATGTGATTTGGAAAGAGTAAGAGCTCAGTGAGATTTGATACACACATTGAACTCAAAAGGAGCTCGAGGAAAAACTTCATCTTTGTTCGCACTGCCTTGTTGGGCTGCTGCTACGACAGTTAGAACTTCAATAAATGGCCATGTATCCTTATGCACCTATATAATTTCATGCCTCGAAGCCTCAAACTGTATCTATTTCGGAGACTCGAATGTGTGTGGCGTTTTGTATCTGTTCAAATATGTATATGGCAGTGCCTTCTTCTAGAACAAGTAGAATAAAGGATATGCAGCCTCCCAGTTTCTTGGTATTGATCTTTCATGATACAGCTAATAGTACTAACTTTACCCCCAGATCTGGTTAGCTCTCTTTTGTCGGTTCCACATCTTGTCGAGTCGTTCTCCTTTATGGAGCTTACCCATTTTTTAAGGAGTTAAAAAAAAAAGGTCAACCTAGGGCAAGACGCGGTTGCTAACGAGAGGTTTGTGCGAGGAAAGGAGCAGCAGCTTAACGTATTGGAAGGCCAACGCGCTGATGCGGCGGCGGGAACTTGTTGGTAGACACATCAAGCCTCTTGCTGATATGATTAGTGAGAACACAGGACCAAATGTTTGTGGAATTCCTGCCGTAGCTTCCATGACACACGGACCGCACCATCGTGCACGGAATGCATCTGGTCCCAGCTGATTTTGATTATTCTAAGGGTTTTTTTACAGAGTTTTTAGCTTCTAAATTTTAAAGTAAGCTGATTTTCAAGTAGAATTAAAAGAGCTTTGTCAAACGCTGTTTTTTTAAAACTTTGCTTTTTTTAAAAGAAGTGATTTTTTTTATTTTACGAAATAATTTTCTGAAATAAGCTAAGATGTTGAGAGCTGAAAAAAGTAGCTTCTTTTAATTTTAAAAAATTAAAGAGAATTATTTTTAACTATAGAGTCGCTCACAAAAGAAGAATGAAAAGTGAATCTCAGAATCATCTGTGAGCTCCCTAAGATAGCAGCACCCCACGTCGTCCCTCCCACCGGCCTGCATGGACAGAAAGCACATCTCACCTCTGTCCGTGTGCAACTGGTTGCAACCGATCTCCACCCTTCATTTTCCAACATCACATTCTTTGACGCCTGAGATTGCACGCACAAGGGAAGACGAGGTAAATGAAAAATTTAAACGAGGGTCCTCTCGCGACATGAACGTGACGTGTTTAGCGAACAAAGCGCACCGTTTCCCATCCCATGTCAAAAAATTTTAAATGTTGGAGCCGGGTCATATTTTATTCAAAACTTGTGCACGTGACGTCGTACGGAAGGTTTAATGCTCCGTGAAGACTGAAGACTCGAGCAGCACAGATCCCTTGGCGGCATGACCCCGCTACGACTTACTCCTACGTCCTTGTCTCATTGAACTCTGCTGACTTGATCATCAGGGATCAAGTTTGAATCGGTCATCGCCGCGCGCTGACCACCGCTCAACAAATTCCTGCAGCTCACTGACGATGATAATGATGATTCGACGTGTGAGAAGAAGCGGCGACTTCACGTAGACCCGATCGATGTCTTCCGGGCTCTGGGGCTATATAATCTCCCAGTCAGAGCTCCAAGTTCATGGAACCCATCACACAGAGCTGAGCTTACCTGCTTACCTTCCTGTGCTCAATGTGCTGTTAAAGTACTGTTACTGTAACTAATTATTCGTCATGCACGCGGCCGCGAAGATCCTCTTCTTGATCCTATCCGCGGTCGTCGTCGGCGGCGCCGGCGGCTGCGTCCCGGCGGAGCGCGAGGTGCTGCTGGCCGTGAAACGCGGCTTCTCCAGCGACCCGGACGGCGTCCTCGCCTCCTGGACCGCGAGGCGCCCGGACTGCTGCCGGTGGGCCGGCGTCGTCTGCGACGACAACGCCACGGCCGGCCGCGTCGCGGAGCTCCGGCTGCGCAACGCGTTCGTCGACGCCGGCAGCGCCGGGCTCGGCGGCGAGATTAGTCCCGCGCTCGCCAGGCTCCCGAGGCTCGAGTACCTGGACCTCAGCCGGAACAGCCTCGGCGGCGCCTCGGAGGCTCGGATCCCGCGGTTCCTCGGCTCGCTCTCCGGTCTCCAGTACCTCAACCTCTCCGGCACGGGGTTTGTTGGGGAGATCCCGCCGCAGCTCGGGAACCTCACAAGGCTGGTCTCCCTCGACCTGAGCTCCTTCGGTCTGTACTCCGGCGACCTCGCGTGGCTCACCGGCTTGTCCTCGCTCGAGCACCTCGACCTGAGCAGCGTCAACCTCAACGCGTCCGTCGGTTGGCAGCGCGCCGTCAACACGCTCCCTTCCCTGCGCGCGCTCTCCCTGTCCGACTGCGGGCTCACGACGTCGGCGCTGTCGCCGGTGCCGACGCACACGAACCTGACGCGGCTGCAGAGGCTCGACCTGTCTTCGAACGGCATCAACACCTCGACCGTGGACACGTGGTTCTGGAACGCGCCGACGCTCCGGTACCTGGACCTGTCCGGCAACTCGCTGTCCAGCCCGTTCCCCGACGCCCTCGGCAACATGACCGGTCTCCAGGTGCTCTACCTCTACGGCAACGACATGGTCGGCATGATCCCGAGGACTCTGCAACGTCTCTGCAGCCTGCAGGTGGTGGACCTGTCCGTGAACCAGATCAACGGCGACATGTCGGAGTTCATGACCCGGCTCCCGCGGTGCGCGCTGAGGCGCGTGCAGGTGCTGCAGCTTTCGGCGACAAACATGTCCGGGCACTTGCCGGAACGGATCGGCGACATGTCTGAGCTGAGGTACCTCGACCTGTCCTCCAACAATCTCGCAGGGGGTATTTCCCAGGGGATCGGCCGGCTCTCGAACCTCACAAGACTCTTCCTCCTCAAAAACAACCTGAACGGAAGCTTGACAGAGGAGCACTTCGCAGATATGGTGAGCTTGGAGTGGATCGACTTGTCGCACAACTCGATGTCGATGGAGGTCCGGCCAAGCTGGAGGCCTCCATGCAAGCTGGTCTACGCTTACTTCCCTGATGTCCAGATGGGTCCTCGGTTCCCTGCATGGATCAAGCACCAGCCAGACATCAAGTACCTTGACATTTCTCATGCAGGCATAGAAGACGCACTGCCACACTGGTTCTGGAAGTCCTACTCAGAGGCAGTATACCTGAACATATCTGTGAACCAGATCAGTGGCAGCCTGCCATCTTCTCTGAAATTCATGACCTCTGCGCTAGCGATATACCTCGGATCGAACAATCTCACCGGCTCCGTTCCCTTGCTACCGGAGCAGCTTCTTGTGTTGGATCTCTCCAGGAACGCCTTATCCGGCCAAATTCCATCAGAGTTCGGTGGTCCTGAGCTAGTGGAGCTGGACGTCTCCTCCAACAGGATCACTGGAACAGTGCCGGAATCTCTCTGTCAGTTTCCGAACTTACTGCATCTGGATCTATCAAACAACAATCTGAGCGGCCACCTCCCTCGGTGCCGAAACGTATCATCCGACGGCCTGGGTCTCACCACTCTCATCCTGTACAAGAACAATCTCACCGGCGAGTTTCCGGTGCTGCTGCAACACTGTCAGGCTATGACGTTCCTTGACCTGGCCCAGAACAAGTTCTCGGGGACCTTACCGGCGTGGATCGGGACGAAGCTCCCATCCCTGACACATCTCCGGCTGCGATCAAACATGTTCAGCGGCAGCATCCCCGACCAACTCGCGAAGCTCGGCGACCTGCAACTCTTGGACCTAGCCGGGAACAGCATCTCAGGCTCCATCCCCCGGTCTCTCGGGAACCTGACGGGGATGACGAAGGAGCACACGCCGCTCTCGTTGAACCCGCTGACGGGCTACGGGGCGTCCGGGAACGACAGGATCGTGGACAGTCTCCCCATCGTCACCAAGGGGCAGGACCGCGGGTACACCAGCGGAGTCATCTACATGGTGAGCCTCGACCTGTCCGACAACGTTCTCAGCGGCGAGGTGCCGGACGAGGTGGCGTCGCTCACCGGCCTGGTGAACCTGAACTTGTCCTGGAACCAGTTGGCCGGGCCGATCCCTCGGGACGTCGGCGACATACAGAAGCTCGAGTCGCTCGACCTGTCGATGAACAGGCTTTCAGGCGCGATTCCGTCGAGTCTTTCGGACTTGACTTCGTTGGGCCACCTGAACCTGTCCTACAACAACCTGTCGGGAAGGATACCGTCAGGCAACCAGCTCCAGGCGCTGACCAATCCGGCGTACATCTACATCGGCAACGTCGGTCTCTGCGGGCCGCCATTGGCGAAGAACTGCTCGTCTGGAGATGATGGTAAGGGAAGCAGCCAGGCTCCTATGCACGGAGGTAAAGATCTATCCAAGATGTTCTTCTTCTACCTTGGTCTGGTCGTGGGGTTCGTGGCTGGACTCTGGATGGTGTTCTGCTCGTTGCTGTTCTTGAAGACGTGGCGGTTCGCTTACTTCCGTGCCATCGACACGGCGTATGACGTCGTGTACGTGTTCGTTGCTGTAAGGTTGGCGAAACGTGGAGGGAAGAGAACTAGCAGTGGTAGCTCAGCAGATTAGCACACTCAAGAACGAGTATGATGTGATTTACTGGTTTGCGGCATGGTGTGGTTTACTGGTTTTGATTAGTGAATAAACTTCGTATGTCACTTTTATTTTTTTTTACTATGAAGTTATCGTAGTTATGCTGTACTAAGTAACTATTATCTACTCCGTTCTTAAATTGATGTTGTCGTTGACTTTTATAATCAACTTGACTATTCGTCTCATTCAAAAAAATTTCTTGAATATGTAAAATTTTAAGTTGTGATTCAAATAACTCTAACGATAAATCAAATTATATCAAAATATATAAAATTTATTGAAATTTTTTAAATAAGACGAATGGTCAAAGTTGAATTTATAAGTCAACGGTTTCGTATAGTTACAACTTACAATCCTGCCTCGGTTCAGACAGTACTCCATCCAACAGTTGCTGAAAACCTCGTCGAGCAAAATTAACCCTCTTCTGTAGCCTGAGAATTCAAGCACATACGCAGCCACCATCTCCATCAGGCGATATCTCGATCTGTCCTGATAATTTGCACAATGTCCTTGGGATATCCTAGTCATAGGTAGCTGGTCTGGCTGCTAAAGACTCCACAAGTTAGGCCGGTCGATTCATCTCACGTGCTACAGTACAACATCCCAATCTAGAGGTACATACATCGATCTCATAGTTGACCCGTAAGGCCGTAAGTGAGAACGAAGTTAATAAAAGTTCAGCTGGCGAGTTAAAATCATTCATATAGAACAGGTTTGCAGAGGATTCAACGGCGGAATACCAGTACACACAGTATAAAAAATATTTGCTTATATCGATACTAAAGCAAGCAACATCAGCTTTTTACAAAATCTCGGGCTGCCCATTCAAGAATAAACTACTTTAATGAAACTTTATTGAATCGATACATTACTATGTAACAGGCAATTTTTGCCTCGCTAGATCTCATGAATGAAATGAGTTCCTAGAATGGCACAATGAACCGTTGTACTAGCCATCTTGCTCATCTATGTACAGAAGGCATTTCTAACACAGACATCTTGAATGCAACCAAAAGAAAAGAAGATGAATTTTAAGCTAGTCACATTTAACTTCCACTGCTGCCTTTCGGTACATCATTTGATGTGGATTGTTGATTACTTCTAAACGTTTTGATGCCATTGGAAGAAGTATCTTTTGCTTCAGCTTTTGCTGGAGAAGCGGAAGATCTCGCTCCATGGTCCTTTTGTGCATCGAGTTCCATTGCTGCCGCTGATGACCATTTATGTTCTGTAATATCAGTACCATATTAACAAAGTTACTGCAAAGTACTCCAATATACAGTTGCTAGATTATCAGAAGAGACAGTTTGTACTTACCTTAAAGTAGATACTAATAGACTGGGGGAATAAACAATAGATGCAAACATGGAAAACTATGGACTCATAATTTCGAGTGATGTCAAAAAGTAACAGGTAGCAAGCATTAACACAAGCATATCCAAATTTCACCAATAAAATTGTAACTACCAATCTTTTTCAGGAATAGTTTTTCTTCTTTACTAGTACCTATTTCTGTAACTAGAGCAAGTGTGACCGCAGTCGGGGCTTCCCCTACTGTTACACAAAAAATAAAACAAAAGAAGATAAGAGCAAGGGACTCACCATTTATATTTCCGCGTGTAATAATTACACGAAGATAATCACGCAACCTAGTCAAAACTAGCCTCTCTTGTGCAGCACTTGTCTCAGAAATATCTTGATCATATGAAATAGATGGAAATGAACTTCTACAATCATCTCCAAATGTGGTATCCTGCTCATTGCACATTAGTGCTTGTGTTGCTGGAGAGGCAGGCCTAGAATCTTTAGAGCTGTCAGACAATTGGGAACCCATTTCATCAACATTCAGCTCATTACATGTTGGTGTTTGTGCTTCTGTCGAGTCCTGTTGTTTGCAATGACCATTACTTAACCCATCATTTGTGTGGAATTCATTCCCTCCTGCAGTCTCATGCAAATTATTATCTGTAAATAGAAATGTAGTTGGGTCTGTCATAAATGCTGCTGGTTGATAAATTTGAATGTGTGTTTTCTTTTCTGTTGAAAAAAATTACTGGATCAGCTGTTGGTGCTAGTACTTCACCTAGCATTAATGTTGGTGCAAATTTTGAGTTCTTTTAATAACTAGAGTAAGAGAGGGAATAAAGGACAAAAACTACGTACCAGCTGTTGCCGTGCATGCTTCTGCTTGATTTCTGCACGCAGTCACCATTTGCATGACTGCGTCCTTGATGTCACTAAGGTGGATGGTGTTTGCTAGTGGAGACCTAAATAATATTACATTTGATCAGGACATAAAATTATACAGGTAAAAGGGCATCACGGTTAAATTATTTTTATTTTCTTTATAAAACTTTGCAGATAAAAAATAGAAAGGAATATTAAGTTATATGGATAGAGCCATCGGAACAGTTGCTGATAAGTCTGTACACTCCATACAACATCTAACCTAAGAAAGGTTGGTGAGCTTCGATTAAACTAGCTTGGGCATCTATTTGTAGCATTGGTTCATTGGGCATCAGAGATATTCCTGGTCATTAATGTACCAGTCATTTTGGTTAAATGATGTTTCACTTAATAGAAGGTTTATATTTCAATATACCTAAAGATTGGAGTAAATGATTTAGATGGTGAATGGGCAGCATTGTGCCCGTCGCATCCTGTGGAAGTGCGAGCATGCAGTGAAACATCTTGGTGGTTACCCTAGCATGCAAGAACAGGGGGAAAAGTTAGACAAACAAATTAACAATAAGCACAGGAAAAAAAATGATTGTACGAACAAATTACAAATAGTGTTTAGGAACATGCATCAAATGAAATGTGATGCCAGCTACAAGAGAATGGATCAGTCTTCAATTAAAATCCTTAAAGAATCTATAATTTATTCAGAAAATTTATTTTGTGATGATAAATTTATTTTGAACATACCTTTCGCAATTCTGCCTCTGACATACCTCCTTCACTATTGAACCTACTCCTCAGCACATCGTCATGAGATCTTTTTCTACGCCCCGGAGAGTAGTTATATCCTAATGATCTGGTAGTATTGCTGTGAATTAAACTAGCTCCTTGTTTAATGTGATTTCTGTCTGCATACCCCCCTTGAATTGAAGCTTTTTGTTCATCACTTCCATCAAAGTTTTTACAGTCCACACATCTACAATTCTTTGAGCAAAGAACATTTGCTTGGTAGCATTCACAGTACTTCTTTAAGCATCCTGACTTCTTGCAGTGACAACCTTTATTGTGCTTTGGTACAAGAGGTACTGCTCCAGAATTATCCTAACAGCCAATAAGTATGTTTTATCAAGTGCAGCTCAAGAAAAAAGAAACTAGAGTACATTTATTTCATAAAACAAAAATAAAATCCACTGAAAGAAAAAAAAACATGGAAGATGAAGTATAAAATGAAAAACAAACTAGTCCAACATAAAACCAAGATGCCTAAAAGATAGTAGAATGCAAGAATCCATAATCACAGTAATAATTTCATGTTTGTTGAAGCCATTTGAGCTAAATAAATAACATAGAGACTAGTATAAGATGTAGTGATTAGAGAAATGAGTTAGGCCAGCTAGAGGGGTACATCTACATTACTCTCCTTTCTCTATTTGAATAGTAACTAGCATAAAAAGACATATATCAGCGAAAGCAAAAATGTATTGACTGCCATCAAAGACATACTAAAATAATATAATAAGAATCATAAACTCTCACTCGATCTACACAATATAATACTCCCTCCATCCCAAAATAAGTGATGTTTTTGACTTTTTGAAATCGACGTTTGACCATTTGTTTTATTCAAAATATTTACAAAAATATAAAAATAAACAAGTACTTCTAATAATGAATCATTTCACAATAAAATAAATAATATTTTTACAAATTTTTTGAATAAGACGAATGGTCAAAGGTAGATTTTTGAAAATCTAAAAAGACATTTATTATGGGACGGAGGGAGTAAGAGTCAATCAACATGTCATTGAAGAATTGCATTATAAGAAAGTACCTTTCGAACAATGAGTGCACTTGGGCCATTTTCAATTTTAGGGTGAAAAGCAAGTGGATTACGAGTGAGAAGAGTTTCAATAGCTTCCTTTCTCATATTCTCATTCTCGATGTTGTTCCCACAATTTGAGCAGTTGCAGCCATCACAATATACCTGTGCTGCAAAGCATTCACAGTACCTAACAAAGAAACAAGCATTATTTTCAGTATTAAAACGCCATATAAAAAATAATGAAACAACTACCAAATGTGTAAGATAATCTTACAGCATCAATAACATTCCAAAATTAGCAAGAGATTGAATCAGGAATAATAGGAATAACACTTAAGAAAATGAGGATGGAAATTACAAAACAGATGCACCAATAATGCAATAGCTATGTCCCATAAACCCAAAACTATGTGCCTATATTTATGTGTTCAACGACTGAAATGTGTACTATTTATGTATCCATGCCTTGCCTCATTAGCAAAGAGATCACAGAGCACACTCAATGCTACTACCTAGCAGTAAGATCATAATATTTGAGTTTTTTTGTCCAGTACTCGCAAGATGATACAAAACTTCTATTTGGCTGAAAATAGAGCTCGTTATTTATTCATGGAGAGCCTAACATTTGGCATATAGCATATATGAAGTAACGTTACTTATTCACAGAGAGCCTGTCATTTCGCAGACAAAATGTATGAAGTAATTATTTTCATGTAATAATTTCCTTTTTCAAACTTTATATGCAATGAAAACAAACTCACATCTAACTTTATATGCAATGAAAACAAACTCACATCTTCAAACATTTCGAGTTTCTACAATTACAGTGCCTTTTCTTCTTTGGAGTAACACTTTTCACTTCAGTGGCAGGCTTCCTGTGTAAAGATAGAATACAAAAGTAGGTTAGTAAAAGGAACGTGTTGGAAGCATTGCTGTCATTCCTGAATGCAAAAAAGAATCTTATTACAAGAAATAGATTTCCTGTATGAACATAAACAATACAATTTGGACCCGATCATATATCTTGACAGCGTTGCCAAATATAAGACCCTATGTGCGAGCCAAAAAAATAACCACAGTTGATCCTAAAAAGGAATGCATAGATGCATGATGCAACATTTTTAAATTTCAATCGCGCATCTAAGACTTTACTTAGCAAATGCTTAAGCATAAGAACTAATCAATTGCAAACCAAGATAGCCGACAATAAATTCACATTTGCATTTCACAGTGCAGTGCACGCTCATCTGTTTTGGGTAGGAGAACACGGTCAGCTGGACCCATCAAATATTAAAATTTATTCCAAGCTCAACCATGACTCACATTCTTACATCAGGCGGAGGACAGCAATTGATAGTGTAGAGAAAATATACAAACTTATGCACTTCATGTACTAGATCTTTTAAATTTTAAATTATAAATAAGACGCACACAAACTTCAACAGAATGAAACATCGCAAGCAGCAAAGTTCAAATTTTTAAACATGTACCTCAACAGATCAAAGAAAAAAAACAGAACTAAATGCAAATACAACAATATACGGAGTACGAAATTAAATTCGAGCTAGGCGATTGCTCACGTCGGAGTGAAGACCACCGGCCACGGCCTCGTCGCGGGCACCGCCGGCGTTGCCGGCCTCTGCTCCGGCGCCACCGCGGGTATCTCACCCGCCTCGGCTGGAGCAGCCAGCTTCGGTTGCTCCTGATTCCTCCCCTGCTCCATCACCACATGAGAATGAACACCAGATTAGGTCACGGATTCCAAAACCTCAAAGCAGGTTCTGCAATCCGGGACCGAGACCACCGCTCAGAGGCCCCAAAACCGAATCTTATCGCGCGGGCTATCGGAATTGGATCGAAAATCTAAGAACAGGGGCGGATTCTTGGAGTTCTCCGGAGTACCAGAACTCAAGAATCAGCGGGAAACAGGAGGGGAAAAGAATGAAGCAAGCTCCTGGATCAACCCAAGAAGCGAAATTTGAGAAGGGAACAGAGAGATTAAGAGAATCTGGGTTTGGGAAGGATACGAGAGGAGGAAAGGTGAAATCTTTTTGGAATTTTGGGATCGAGAAGAGGCGGAGCGCGGTGGTGGGGGGAGAAGAAGCTAATGGGCAATGGAGGTTTGGTCTCTTCGCAGTTTTTTTGAATCTGAAATATTTTATGCATTATTGTACTTATTTATTATTGTCGCTTCCCTTTATTTTTCTATTTTCCGTTTAGCATTATCTTTTGAACGTTATATGTGTGTGTAAGATTTCGACGGCTGGGATTTTGGATGCAGGTGAATCGTAGATTTTGGACCACTGAATTTGAAATTTTTGAAAGGGCTAAAGAGACGAGAGAAATTTGAAATTGCGCAGAGGCTGGTGGGCTGGCTTCAGATCAACAATGATGCTGAACGAGTACTCCGGCCATTAGCGGAAATATACGGTTCGTCAGAGGGCTTCCATTGTTTCCCCATATATTCATGTTGGGATAAATCCGAAGGTCGTTACCATTCAGGTCTTTTTGGAACAAAGGAAAATTTCTTATTTTTGTGTTTTTCTTATGAAATTGAATTGATCATTGTATAATTTCTGTTAAATTTCTGCGTTTCGAAGGAGGTCTCAAAATTAACGGTTTCAAAAGGTCATAAGAACAAGATAAACTAATACTCCCTTCATAATAATAATTTAAGTCATTTTGAATATTGCTTTGGGCGAATATTAAAATTATTAATTATAAATAATCTTTAAGTTGTTATGTTTAGAAATATGAAAAATTAAATAATTAGATTTACCTTAAAATAATTTCATAAAAATTATACATATGTTACATTTTGATAAATATTATAATAAAAAATAAAAGTTAAAGTTATATTTTAAAGATCATGTCATTATCCAAAACAACTTGAATTATGATTATGGAGGAAGGACTACCTCAAGATGATGTTATTTGACCATTCATTTTGTTTAAAATATTTGTACAAATCTAAAAATGAAAAAGCTATGATTAAGGTATATCTTATAAGTGAATTGTCATCTTTCTCTGTTAGGTTAAGCTTTTGGGTAAACTCGTTGGTGCATGCAACTCAAAATGGTATTAAAGCCAGAGGTCTCGAGTTTGAATTCTGACGAGCACAGTTTATTAAAATAAATTGTAGCCCTACTCATGTTCCACCATTACGCACATGAGGAGGAGTGTTGAAGTATAAGTACACTTTTATCTGTGAGTTTAAGCTTTTATGCTGAACTGGTTGACGTATGCAACTCAATAATATCTAACAATAAAATAAATCACAGCAAAATAAATAATATTTTCATATACTTTTACTAAGACGAAGAGTCAAATGCAATGTCTAAAAAACGAAAACATCATGTTTTCTGGGACAGAGGGAATTGGTAACTTCCACGTCCCCAATAAGTAGAGCATGCACACATTATTTGTGACTATATGTGATCAATATCGCCGTTAATTAGCAAGGTCCAAATATTGTGTCTAGAAATAATTTACATTGACATTTTTGAAATTATCATAATTTTTATAGATTGGATCCTGAATCCAAATATATTTTATTAATTGGTAAGATATTTATAGTATATTTAGTAATATCATTTTTTATTATTCATTTCTATAATAATATTAATATTGATAGATATTAGTATATATATTTAAACACACACATATCCAACCAGCCCAATAGAAAAATAACTGTTCCATCTCGCTAGCCTACCAAATAATAACATTGATGGATACATCCATATAAAATATGAAAAGAACAATCTCATACATTATATCCTTCAACCAAGTGAAAGGGCCTTTACCGTGGTGGTAAAGTGCCTCGGTAGTAGCTCTGAGCTCTTAGAGTTTGATCCCCAGAGAGGAAAAAAATTTAGACTAAGGTTAAAAACCCATTTGTTGTATTTTATTTACTCGATTGATTCGATTGTGGTGGGCGGGTCCTAGTAGACCTAAAGTACAGGAGACGGCTCTCTGAAGGTGAGACTGAAGTTCGTAGGTTTTTTTTTATTGGTTTCGGTTAAGATTTTTTTAATGAAAAGTCGTGATACGGTCTTGCCTCGGCCGGTGGAGTTTTTTTTCTATCCTTCAACGAAACTCACTCTTAGCTATAGGTCACTTGAGGCATCCTCTTCCGTGGGTATTGATGCACGCTCAGTCGGCCGAGGCCTTGTCTGGCTGGTCTACCAAGTGATTTGATTAGAGATTTTGCGATTCTGTTTTAGTAGTGCCAGTGAAAACAAACGACCTAGATTTTGTTTTAGATTTTGCTAGCTGAACCCTTTAAAATTCAAAATCTCATAATCTATTTTTTTTTACTTTTGTCAGATTTTGTCTCATCTAATACACAATATCTATTCTATAATTTCATAATCTACTTATTTATTTTAGCTTTTGTATCACAATTTTTCACAGTCCAATGAATTCAAATAATCCGCAGTGAAAACAAAGACCAAGATCATGTCAATCGAGTGGCCAATGGCGAGGATTTGTACGTATAGTGTTTTTGATACAGTAACGGTGTTTGTGTACAGTACCGCCTACAATGTTTTCTGTCGTGTCACGCCTTGCTGCTGCATTTGACATTCATAAGAAAATAATTTTTTAAGGGTAATGTTCGAACATAATGTTGAAAAGGACATTATCATCACTACTGTCTTAGTGTATCTTACTCTCTTCATTCTTTTTTTTACTAGTTAAGTCAAATTTGAGCTAGAATGGGAAAAAATAAAATAGTTCTTTGTTTGATACAAACGATAATGTTACCACCGGCTGCTGCTTTCGTTGACGAGCTTTATGCCCCAGCTGACGTCCACGCATCGCCTGCTTATCCAGCTCCACGTCCCTCCCCGCCGCGCAGTCGTAAGCCTACGGGCACTGGAAGCACGGCTCGACGGAGGCCATCCGCCGGCACGGCGGCTCCTCCGGGCGAGCCCCTCCCTCCAGTCCTTTACCCACATTGGCGGTCTCTTCATGATCCAAGGGCGCAGCCCGGCGAGCCCCTGCGCGACGTACCCGAACGTGGAGAAGCCGCTGGTGACGAGCACGTCGCACATGCTGAGCAGGTACATCTCGCTGAGCGCCCGCATCTTGGGACCGCTGCCGCTCCTCGTGGCTCGGCTGGTGCACCCCGCCGGCGACCCTGCCGCCGAACTCATCCCTGATCTTCTCGTAGGTACCACGAGGTCAACGACGTCACCAGGACTGACGTTGTCGTCTCGTTGGTCGCCGCGGTGGCCTCGGGGGGGGGGGGGGGGGGGGGGGGGGG
>BCLF01000047.1:472045-493884 GCA_001602275.1 Zoysia japonica | reverse complement strand
GGGGGGGGGGGGGGGGGGGGGGGGGGGGAGGAGCTCCTCGTCGCGGACGCAGGAGCGGAGCTGGTCCAGGACTTACCGCCGCGGCTGCTTCCCGTGGAACACCCTGATCTGGATGCCGACGCGGCGGGCGGCACCGGCGAGGTGGGCGCGGTAGTAGCTCGTGACGGTGTGCCACACGGCGTTGGACGGGTGGAAGAGGTACCGCCCGATGTGGTAGAACGCGGCGTCCTTCTCCGGGAACATGGCCTGCAGCTCGTCCCGGAACGGATGCGTGAGGAACAGCCCTGGCACGATGTAGTTGTCCGTCCGCATGAGCAGCCACGGCACGTTGCGGAGGAGCCGCTGGTGCGCGCCACAGAAGAAGAGCTTGTCGTGGTAGCCGTACCCGTCGTCGAGGTGGAGGTACACGTACGGCGGCGTCCGCAGCGACGACACAGTTGTTAGACATAACAACTTTGCTTTTTTTGTATCTACTCTTTCGGTGGTTTTTAAGACGACAAGATGACGTGACGGGACACCACAGTGACAGTACAGGCGGCGACGTGTGACAGACGATATGCGCAGTGTGCCAGTGAACGCCGAAGTCAAAAAGTGTACAGTAGTGTACAGTAGAGTAGTTAGTAGTTGTAGCATTTATTGCTGCATTTACCGCGGATATATAAAACCTAGAGGCTTTCCTCCTTGTAAAGAATCGATAACAGAAGCCAGAAACGAGGCAGTAAACTCGGCCACTTCGTGTGTGTTCTGCGTTTGTGCGTCCCCGTTGTGCACTGTTCATCTTCACGCCACAGGGGTCGGAAGTGAGTTTATAGGGATCGACCAGAGGTCGGCAAGGTGTGAGCTGCAGATGCAAGGTCGTTGTGGGTCCAACAAATGGTATCAGAGCTTGGTTGAGCACCAGCAGCGATGGCAGGCACGTCAGAGATTTCTCCAGTGGGGTCACCGGTGCGAACGCCTGAGCGCTCCCCTGAGCGCTGTGGCCGCGAAGAGCGGCGAGGCAGAAGGGACCGCTCTGGGTCGCGTACGCTCAGCGTCCACAAGACTGTGAGGAAGTTCGATGGCGCCGACACCTACCCTACGCTTACACGCACGAACTACTCCGACCGAGCGGTGTTGATGAAGGTGATGCTACAGGCGCGTGACTTATGGCTCGCCGTCGAGTCAGGGACCGAAGACGACATGGAGGACAAGCTGGCGCTGGAGCCGATTCTTCACGCGGTGACGCCAGATCTCATCTCCACCTTGGGGAGAGCGAAGACGGCGACGGAGGCGTGGAAAAAACTCGCATTGATGCGCGTAGGCTCGGACCGAGCGAAGAAGGCGAAGGTGCAGCTACTCTGAAAGGAGTATGAGAACATCACGTTCCGTGATGGCGAGTCCGTGAAGTACTTCGCACTGCGTCTTACCTCGCTGGTGGCGGAGCTAGCGGCACTCGGTGACGAGATCGCTGAGCAACGGGTTATCGAGAAGTACCTGTGGGTTGTGCCGGCGAAGTACGAGCAGATTGCTATCTCGATTGAGACTCTGCTCGACCTCTCAGAGCTCACGTTGGAAGAAGTGACCAGGAGGTTGAAGGCGGTCGAGGACCGCGTCGCGGCAGCAACGCCGGCAAGTACCAGTAGCAGTCTGCTGCTGACGGAGGAAGAATAGAGGGCGCGCTACAGAGAGCAGGCGGGCAGCCCGTCCACCTCCGGTCGGAGCGGGCGTGGTAGAGGCAAGCTAAAGAGTGACAAACCCTCTCCATACATCGACGACGAGTGACACAACTGTGGCAAGAAGGGGCACTGTGCACGTGACTGCCGTGCGCCCAAGCGCCATGACCACGGGAGTCAGAGGCGCGCCCGCCAGGGAGAAAGGCGAAAGGAGAAAGCCCACCTGGCGGAAGAAGGAGAGCAGGAGTCGTCTTTGCTGCTGACGCAGCTTTATGCTCTCGGGGACGTCCTTGAGGACGGAGAGCATCGTGAACTTGAGCTGGACGAAGTCCGGGCTCATGTTCACCTAGGAAGGGAGGAAGACGCCGTCGAGGATGTCTGGTACCTCGATTCAGGGGCTAGCAGCCACATGACGGGCAACAAAACGGTCTTCACAGAGCTTGACACCGCCATCTTGAGGTCGGTCAAATTCGGGAACGGGTCGGTGATGAAGACTGAGGGACAAAGCACGGTGGTGTTCAAGGGCCGGAATGGCGAGCACCGCGCGTTGACCGGAGTCTACTTCATCTCACGTCTGAAGACCAACATTGTGAGCCTCGGGCAGCTGGACGAGCGAGGGTGTCAGATATTGCTCGAAGACGGGTCCTCCACGTCAGAGACCGAGAGCGACAGTTGCTGCTTAAGGTGAACCGCGGGAGGAACCGTTTCTACACCACCAAGATACAGGTGACACAGCCGGTGTGCTTGGCCGCGAGACTTGGTGACGATGCGTGGCTGTGACATGGGCGGTTTGACCACATCAGCTTTGATGCGTTGGCAAGACTAGGTCGGCACAATATGGTGCGAGGCCTTCCCACGATCGAGCATGTCGGGGAGCTGTGTGACAGTTGCCTCGCCGGGAAGCAGCGGAGACAATCGTTTCCGTGCAAGGCGGCGTACCGTGCCAAAGGTCTTCTGGACCTCGTGCATGGCAACATGTGTGGGCCAATCACCCCCCCGATGCATGGGGGTTGGCGCTACTTCCTCCTACTGGTGGATGATTGCAGTCGGTACATGTGGTTACGACTGTTCACCATCAAAGACGAGGCTCCAAGAGCCATCGTAGAGTTCCAGGCGCGGGTTGAGACCGAGACGGGTCGAAAGTTGCGCGTGCTGAGGACTGACTGGGGTGGAGAGTTCACCTCAGTGGAGTTTGGTCGGTACTGCGCCGAGAAGGGCGTGGAGCGGCATCTCACGACACTATACTCGCCACAGCAAAATGGTGTCGTGGAGAGGCGGAACCAGACCATCATCGGCATGGCCAGGAGCATATTGAAGGCTAAGGATATGCCGCCGACGTTCTGGGGTGAGGCAGTGAGCACCGCTGTGTTCATCCTCAACCGCTCGCCGACCAAGCCGTAGCCGGAAAGACCCCCTTCGAGGCTTGGCACGAGAGGAAGCCGAAAGTGTCCTTCCTCAGGACATTCGGCTGTGTGGCGCACGTGAAGACGGTGCAGCCACACCTCGGGAAGCTGGAGGATAGGAGCACCAAGATGGTGTTCTTTGGCTACGAAGCCGGAAGCAAGGCGTATCGCCTATATGACCCTGTCGGGGAACAGTGTGCATATCTCACGAGATGTCGTCTTTGACGAGACGACAAGTTGGAACTGGTCGGAGACCAGTACAACCGATGGAGAGGCAGGCTCACGGAGCTCCTTCTCTTTCGAGCACTCCTCAGAAACTGAGGAGGCGGGCTCAGCTACAGGGGGAGCTGAGCGCGGCAATGCTGGAGGTCGGCGCGAGCCAGGGTCGACAGAGCCAGAGGGCTCGGACGCTCGGGGTCGACACGACTCTGGATCGGCCGCACCGCGCGACTTAGAGTTGGCAGGGCAAGGCTCGAACTCTAAAGGTCGGCACAGGGAGCGACCTGACGGTCGGAGCGACTAGGGATGGAGGTCATTGAGTCGGGAGGACTCTGACTCCAATGGTCGGCGCGATCAAAGGTCGGGCAGTCGACGCGACCAAGGGTCAGACGGTCGGCGCGACTCAGCAGCGACTAAGGGTCGGCGCGATGCCGAGGCTGGAGGTCGGCGGAGCCCGAGATCTGCAAGGCAAGAGCACTTGAATCCGGGCGGGTAGAGCGGCTCCAGGTCGGGAAGTCGGCGCGATCAGAGGTCGGGCGGTCGGCGCAACGACAGTCGGCAAGACCAGAGGTCGGGCGGTCGACGCAGTGGCAGTCGGCGCCATCAAGGGTCGAGCGGTCGGCTCCTGCATGACTCGAGGGCCGAGGGCCGGGGTCAGCGTGGAGGCTCGGGGTCTGAAGGTCGGCAGAGCAACTCAGACGCCGCGAGTACAGGAAGCTCGGGGACTTTTTGATCGAGGAGGTTGACAGCGAGACTAAGGTTCGTGTCACCACCTCCCGACCGCTCTCCCGACCTTGATGCGGCGCAGGAGGAAGGGCCGCTGAAGTATCGGTCGATCAATGACTTGATCGCCGACCCTCAACACTTGAGGAGAAGGCCTCAGGAGGAACGCAGCACGCAGCAACTGCTGACGGTGACTGCCGAGGAACCAAGCACGTTCGCAGATGCCGAACGCGACCCATGTTGGCGGAAGGCCATGGCAAAGGAGATGCGCTCAATTGAAGAGAACCGCACTTGGGAGCTGGTGGATCCGCCGACCCGGTGTCGGCCGATCGGGCTCAAGTGGGTCTTCAAGGTGAAGCGCGATGCCAATGGGAAGCTGGTGAAGCACAAGGCGAGGCTGGTTGCCAAGGGGTACGTGCAGCGAGATGGAGTGGACTTCGACGAGGTGTTCACGCCGGTTGCGCGGATGGAGTCGGTCCGACTCATGCTGGCGTTGGCGGCGGAGAAAGGCTGGCAGGTCCATCACATGGACGTGAAGTCAGCTTTTCTCAACGGAAAGCTGGCCGAGGAGGTGTTCGTGAAACAACCGCCGGGCTTCGGTTACAAGGGTGAAGAGCACAAGGCGCTCCGGTTGCGGAAGGCGCTGTACGGGCTCCGACAGGCTCCGCGAGCATAGAACACCAAGCTGGACGCACACTTGAATAAGCTTGGCTTCACCAGGTGTGTGGATGAGCATGCGCTCTACACACGACGCTCTAGGAGGAGCATGCTGACCGTCGGGGTCTACGTCGACGATTTTATCATCACCGGCGCCAAGGAGGACATCGAGACGTTCAAGCAAGAGATGACGTCTCTGTTCAGGATGAGCGACCTAGGGTTGCTATCCTACTACTTGGGCATCGAGGTGATGCAGGAGAGAGGAGTCATCAAGCTCTCCCAGTCCGCCTACGCGGCGAAGCTCCTGGAGAGGGCAGGCCTCTCAGAGTGCAAGGCAGCACAGACGCCGATGGAGGATCGGCTGAAGCTATCGAAGGTGAGCACAGCGCCGACCGTTGATGCGTTCTGGTACCGAAGCATCATTAGTGGGCTACGCTACCTGGAGAACACACGGTCGGACATTGCGTTCGCTGTGGGGTTCACAAGCCGGTTCAAGCAAGATCTGAGGGAGGATCACCTCGCCGCTGTCAAAAGGATTCTACGCTACGTCGCAGGGACGCAAGGGTATGGAGTCCAGTACAGCAGGACTGACGGAGGTTCACTGAAGCTGACCGGGTTCAGCGACAGTGATATGAGCGGCGACACCGATGACCAGAAGAGCACAACCGACGTCGTGTTCTATCTGGGGCACAACCTCATCAGCTGGCAGGCCTAGAAGCAGCGGGTGGTGGCTCTCTCGACGTGCGAGGCGGAGTACATCGCTGCGGCAATAGCTGCATGTCAGGGTGTGTGGCTCCATCGGCTGCTGTGCGAGTTCTCAGGAGAGGAGCTGCAAGCGCCGACCCTGATGGTGGACAACAAGTCCGCCATCGCCCTGTGCAGAAACCTCGTCCTTCACGACCGCAACAAGCACATTGACGTGAGGTATCACTTTATTCGTGACTGCGTCGAGGAATGGCGGATTGTCCTCGAGTTCGTCGAAATCGGTCGGCAACTCGCGGACCCACTCACCAAGTCACTTGGGGGCGTCCGATTCCTGGAGGCTCAATCTCGGGTCGGCGTAATCAAGGTAATGAGGAGCAGTATGGTTAGGGAGAGATTGTTAGACATAACAACTCTACTGCTCCGTATCTACTCCTTCGACGGTTCCCAAGGCGACAAGACGACGCGACGGGACACCACAGTGGCAGCATATGCGGCGATGTGTGACAGACGATGTGCGCAGTGTGGCAGTGGACGCCAAAGTTAAAAGGTGTACAGTAGTGTACAGTAGAGTATTTGATAGTTGTAACATTTGCTGCTGCACTTGGCGCGGATGTATAAAACCCGAAGGCTTTTCTCCTTGTAAAGAATCGATAACAAAAGCCAGAAACGAGGCAGTTCACTCGGCCATTTCGCGTGTGTTCTGCGCTTGTGTTTTTCCGTTGCGCACTGTTTATCTTCACGCCACAGAGGTCGAGAGTAAGTTCATAGAGGTCGACCAGAGGTCGACGAGGTGTGAGCTGCAGGTGCAAAGTCGTTGTGGGTCCAACAACGGTCCCGTTGTCAACCGACACGGCGTCGCCCTGCAGCATGTTACCTAGGCTCTCATTCGACTCACTACCAAATCTCTCGAGTTGTCTGAGAGGTGACCGCGAGGCCTGCGACAAGCCAGCTGCGCGGGGCAGTAACCACGTCGTGCCCAGTAAGGATTCGCAGAAGAGGTCCGCGATGTCCTTGCCGCCGTCGACGAGGAGGACGCGATCGGTGAGCGCGGCGTAGAGGAAGGCCGACGCGATGGCGAGCATCCGGTTCCCGAGGCCACGGTAGCTGATGTGGACGAGGTAGCGGCAGTCGTTGCTGCTTCTTGCTTGCGGAGCTTGGCCCGGAGGTAGGCCGATGGCTTATGGGAAGATTTCTTGTGGTAGCCGGAGAACTCATACCGGCTCCGGCACGACCGGTAGTTAAATTCAGGGGTGAGAAGTCCGTCGAGGAGATGGTCGGCGGTGAGGTTCGACGGAGATATGTCCTCCGAGCCTGTACACGTATATAGAGAAATTAGGTGTTATTAAAACATAAAAGGAATTGATCAATTTCGGAACACAAAATTCAGCTGAAAGATATCTCCTCCGAGCCTGTACACGTATATAGAGAAATTAGGTGTTAGAAAATTTCCTAGCTTGGAAGGTGATTAATTACTAGCTACATTAATTCATCTTATTATGCAAGCAGTTTGACTATGAATTTAATTATGACCGGCCAAAAAAAAAGCTCTGACTATGAATAGAAATGTTTATATTTTCGTATGAAGGTAATATTAGGTCATAATATATATTTTTGTTGGATATGTAACTTAGTCATAGAAGGGGAGCCTTGATGCAATGATAATTAATTAGAGTTGTTGGTTTGTGGCCATAAATAAAGGATCCTGAGGTTATGGGTTCGAGTCCTAGAAACAACATCTTGCATCTTTATCTACTTTTCTTTGAGAAACAATTAGCTCAATACCATTACAAAGTCGTTGGAGTTGGAAATACTACTACAAAATTTTGGAGCTGCCAAATACCATCCGAATGTGATTACTGCTGAGTATTACCATGCTGTTACTGTTTCCATCCAAATGTGAGCCGGAACCACGTTAATAGATTGAGAGCATTTTCTAAATCTCATTTTTACCCGTAACTCATTCATAGACTACAAAAGCACCAGGCATAAGCCTCACCAGCCGCCACAGGAGCACACCACCACCTCACGTGTGACTTCTATGTATATTAGCAAAATGTGGGTGACTTTAAACTTGTATTAATCAACTATATATGACTTTTGTGTATGTGTAAGACAATGTTATTCATCTAATATCTAAATTGCTATGTGACTTGTATGTATGTGTGTTTGATCAAAGTGGTCTAAATTTGTTTAACACGTGTCTGATCTCATGAATTTTTTTCCCAAAAAGTGATCTAAATTACACAAATGTCATGCTGGAATTTGTTCAAAACAATGATAGCTGAAATTATTCCTCTAAAGCTAGGGGTATTTTTGTCCTATCAAGTCCTCTGTCAGTTAAACTTCACAGCAATGGTAATTTCCAACTCAAATCAATCTCCAATGGTATTTGGCAGCTCCAAAACTTTGTGTTAGCATTTTCCAACTCCAACTTCTTTGCAATGGTATTGAGCTAATTGACTCTTTCTTTGATGTATACTCCTATGTTAGGTCCACAAAGACCAATAAAAGTAAACGGAGGAAGTTATTAATGTTCTATATATCTTTCAACTTTTGTAGCGCTCTGGTGTCAGTCTAGATAATGACACGTTAATTGTCTACACATATGCGGATGGGCCAACGTCTATATCCGGCAATAAAATGCATTTGTCTGCGTTCCTCGAGGTTAAGACATTTCACTACTAACTCCAGACACTACGTCGTTGGTGTCGTGATCTCCCTCTTTCATAGCACGTGACATATCGTTGTATAATTCGACGTAACATTGCTGCATTGTCCTATTCACTCAACAACCTAGCGTGGTCATAAATCTTGAGGCGACCATGTACAATGATATAGGCGAAAAATATATTAAAAATATATTTAACGACTTACGATAACTCACGTGTTTAAACGGTACAAAGAGTGTAAGATGAGCAATGCGAGTTTTTGAATCAACGAGCCCAAATTAGTACATGAATCACATGTAAAAATTAGGCGTGCACTGTTGAGAAGGCAATCCGGGCACAAGGTATAAGAAACCATTTTAAATGCAAGCTTATCATTACACAATAACAATTTTAATTTATAAACAATCTACATTTATTATCTTAACGATTACTGTACATTTTTAACAGTCATGTAATCAACAACAGACCTGATCGATGTCCCAGCGGCATATACCGTCATGCAGGCAGGGATTGTCGCCTATCTCGTATAACACTGCTGTATTGAATTGAAGCCACATATAACACATACTCTCTGCATACTCGTAATTCAAGTAGTTTTACACTTTGCTTTAGTCAAATATTGAGAATATAAATTACAAATAACTTTTAAATTTTAACTTTAGAAATATAAAAACCATATAAATAGATTTGTTTTAAAAAATACTTTTATAAAAATATATATATGTCACTTTTTGACAAATATTTTAAGAACAAATCAAAGTCAAAGTTATGCTTTAAAGATCGTGTCGTTGTTTAAAACGACCTTAATTGTGAGTAGGGAGAGAGTAATCTTTTGTATATCATGAAGAAAATGAAAATATGGTACACGTGCACAGCGAGATTTCTAGGCATGGCGCGTGCGGTTGGCAATTATGGAGTACGTATGTCATCTTGTTGATCATGCAATTTCAAGACATATTAGCAGGCTACACTCTCGGTGATGCTTGTAATCACGTACCTTGCGCAGCATCGAAGAAAAGGGACGCCGGCATCCCGTCGGGCGCCGCGCCCCCGACGGCGCCGGCGCTGGTTAGCACGACGACGGCGGCTACCAGCAACGCTGAGGCCACGCAGGCCGCTGGCAGGGCCCTCCTCGCGCAGCACCGCGTCCTGGACACGGCCGCGTCCAGCGGCTCCGCGGCCTTTGAGAGGAACGCGGTCCACGAGGAGGAACGGCGATGACTATGCTCGCCTGCACCGCCGCCGCCGTGCACGTCCAGGCTCGCTCGCTCGTCTGGTTTCTTCATCGCTTGGTGCTTTTTACCAGTATAGCCGCACGCTAAATACAAGTATATATGCCCTGTGCGCGCGCGCACTAGGCAAGCAAGCGCGTGGATACGGTCGTGGGTGGCTAGTTTCGTCGACGCAGCTCTCCATGAATTATCCCAGTCAGGAGGACGCACCGCTTGGAAGATTGCGACGACGTACGTAGGAAGGAAAAATATTTCGGCGAAAGTTCACCCAAGTGTTGTCTTTTTCGGTGAGGTCCCAAATGAACGGAATTTGATCACCACATGACTTTTTATACACTGAACATAATTGATCGATTATGAAAGTATGCTAGCTAGTTGTGTTTAATTTGTTTACCGAAATTACTAAACTTTCTGAAATTAATTTAATTTTTATAATGGCCTTGGAAAGTTTCTGTGTACTGGAAAATTTTTCCCTAGCATGCGACGACTCGCAAGTCTCATTTTTTATACACTGATCCAATGGTTCCTAAACTGTTGCCGACGTTAAAAACTAACATCAACTATCCATCTTATTTAAATTTTTTTATAAATATCAAATATTTTATTATAATTTAATTTTTTATTAATTTATTTGAAGCACGACTTAAAAATTTACACATTTAAATTAATATCTTAACAAGATGAATAATTAAAAATGATGTTAAAAATCAGCGATAAAATAGTTGAAGCCTGTGTAAATGGAGGGATTGAACAAGTGGCAACAAATCGAGAAACTTTGCGGTGGTGCGACCACACAGTGCGTACGGACGCCGGCGGTGACCGGTGACCCCGCGCGTCCGGCGCGGACTTTGCAATAACGTCGGTCTCCTGGGGCGTAGTCGATGCATTATTGGTCGCACTCGCACGGTACCCGGCGAGTCGTCTGACGATCGAGCCGTGCATGTCGTTGCACCCACTGCATTGCCCCATCGGCCATCTCCGAGTAGCTCAGGTCACACGCCCCGTTGTGCGGGGCAGCCGCTGCCTATCGAGCAGCCAGTGGGATAGCAGGAGAACTCGCATACTACGTCGAGATTGACCGGACGCCGTTGCCGTCGTCAAAAAGGGCGGCGCGGTCGACCAACCGGTCTTAGCGACGGTGAACAGTGACGATGAGAGAGTTGCTACTCCTGATACGACTGACACTACAAGAAAAAAAAAAGATTTTTAGTTACCAAATTTTAATGACCAAATAATTTAGCCACTAAAATTTTAATGACCGGTCAGGCTGCTCGCATGCCCCGAATTTCTGATCAGTTGCTGGACAAGCTCCACAGCCTGGCTGCTGTCATGCAACGCGGAGCGCAGGGCCTGGCTCGTCGGAAACGCGAGAAAAGCTTGTTTCCGGTGAGACAGGCTCTCTCCCCCATACAAATTTAACATATAATTAATTAGTAATTAGTATATATTTAATAATATTTAAATAATTTAAGTTAGATTAATATTTTAATATAATATATTATGCATCGTATTATATATTTAAATTAAAATATCATTAGTAACTTATTGATTTTATTTATCAATTTAATATACTAGATGTTCGTACAATTAATCAATTATTATTTCTTCTCAACTTTTTTTATGCAATCTGGTAAACAGAATATTTTGTATAACTATAATGAATATGTCTTATCCCATACGAGGTAGGCTGGGACGTGCAACCAACCAGACCCTAAGTGACGCCCTGCGATTCAAACAGTGAAACACTGCAGAGCGGAAAATACGGTGTTGCCCTCACGATGGGACGGAGCCTGACAAGCTCGCAGGGTCGTCAGGCCGCCATCGCCGCGTGCGCACGCAGCTCCGTCGCTCTCCATCGAGCTGTTTGCTTTTTTTTTTATGGTACGATTGAGCTAGGTTTCGTACGAGTGCTCCTGTGCTGCAAGCATTGAGGTTGCTTTAATTGGGAAATAGAAAGTAGGATTGGAAAATAAATTAAAAGTTGAGATTTAAATTTTCTTATCCCATCGTGAATTCCGCAAATTCAAACACCATCTGAGTAGCTGTGAGATCCCGAGCAAACGGAGGATGCCATTTTTTCATGGACATTTCGAAGACGCCATGACTTCAGTTTTTGAGAACGGAAGGAGTATTTAGTTTTAGTGGAGTAATATGTCTAATTGTTAGTTACTGTATACATACGGTGAAAATATTTTAATAACTAAAATATGATCAAAATTTTTAATGATAAAATAATTATAGTGATTAATATTATACCAAATAACTTTGTCCGCAAGATAGAGGAGAGCCAATATGTGGCCGCGGCCTCTCCGAGAGCATACGGGTGAGGAGACGAGAAGAAATGGTAATATAGGACAAACTATGTGTTCGTATACATGATGCATTAGAAGCTGTATATACGTACATATGCAAACACAGCAGCATCTGTCATGCGTTTGTTCTGTCTTTGCGATGTCCATTAATTTGTTGCTGAAAACGATGCGCCCCCAAGCCTACACGGAAGAAGGGGTACAGTTTTCTCAACTGTCATATGCACAAGCAGCACTACACCTGCCAGCATAATATGTGCCAAACATTTGCCAGTTGCTGATTATACTTAGACAAGATTAATTTTATCAGTTTGATTTAGTCATTCTTTTAGGAGAGCTCACGCTTTCCTTGTTCGAAGACTAAGGTGACCGTGCCTCAAAATCATGCATTCCTCAGGGCGTGATTGGATCCCATCTCAACGTCATCAGGCTCGTTCCTGGGAAGCTAGGCCACAGCTGGCCCAGCGTGCGCCGAGCCAGGCTCGATTTGCGTTCCGCCCGAGCCAGACCAGACGCTGCTTGCTGCACGCGCGCATGCATGGTAGACGAGTTGTACAGGCGACCAAACACTCCATAGCTGCCGGCGCAAAGCCTGGCCGAGCGTCCTCCACGAACCAATCATGCGCCGGTTGCATGTGCTCAGCCTGACCAGATGTGGTGCGTCTAACAAATCACCCTTTAAGAGGTGATTGGTTCTCATCTCGCACCGTTTTCGGAAACCAGGCTCTGGCTCCAGCGTCGATGCAGCCAACCAATCGCTGGTTGGCGCACGCACGGAGCCTTGGCTGGCGCGCGTCCAGGCATCCAAACATGCCTTTACTGAACGCCCTAGGGTCTGATTGGTTATCATCTTTGTCGTGCATGCTCGCATCTCTAGCGCCTGTCCTCCGCGAGTCTGCAGCACGCGAGCCAGGCCCGAAGGAAGCGAGATTCGTTCTCGTTCCTGGGGAGCCAGGCTGAGCGCTGTTGACTGCTGCTGTGTAGCATGTCCCAACATTCGATGCGAGTAACCAATCAATCTAATGTTGCATCCGAAGAACCAATCCCTCGTACTTGCATCCCGCTGGCCTGGGCGGCTCAAATCCAAGCAACCAATCACCCCCCTGCTGAATGCAGCGGGAGAGTGGCGCTGCTCGCGTGGCGCACGGCACGAGGGACCAGTCACGGTCAGCCAGTCAAACCCGGAGCTCAAAATCCGTCCAGGCGAATGGGCTGGGAGTTGGAGATATTGGGCTAGGAATTTCGACCCTGTTTGGTTGGCAGGGAGTTACATGGGCCGAGTAATAAGCTGAATCTATTTTCACCCTTTTTTCTGCTACAAACAACCATATAGATATAGAAGAACAGTTTACAAATATTACAATATAAATCTTTCCATTTATACCTTCTCTGTATGGTTGACATGCAAAGTTTTTGTGCGTAGGCAAAGTAAAAGAAAAGGATAACAATAAAGTATATAGTTTAAGCCATACAGTGACCCTGAAAATTTTAAAAGGCAACCATAACCAAAATTTGCAGCACGAGTTTTTAAATCTGCATATGCCTAGCTATAGTCAATAATTTCAGGCGAAAACATTTTAGGTGACAGAGGACCCCCACCATGGGAGATCTTTATTAAAGGCCGGAATTTATTCCATTATCAAAAAAAAAAATGGAAGATCTTTATTACAATGCGTACTCCCTTTTCCTACTGTCAACATTGGTGACCTTAATTTCATGGGCAGTGTCGATACGCTTTTTTTAAAAAAAAAATGTTGTATTTGTTGCTGATAAATTCCTGTATTTTGTTTAGATAGAAAGATAATTTGAGAATGGCACGATATAATACACTCAGAGATTTATAGATCACAATCATTTGTGATAAATTAAAACTAGTTACATTACACGTACACTCTGCACCCTTCAATTGATGTCCTAGATTGTCCACTACATCGTGAGCAACTGGCCAATAATCTCTAGATCACAATATCGCAAACACTAGCAGTTATATATATATAACTCTATTGCATTCCAGCTTTTGAATCCCCTACATCCATAAGCATCATCACTGATCATCACAGTGCATCGCCATATTTCGGAGCACAGCATCAAGAAGAACCTTCCCTGCCTGAACATTTCTGATCTTCACCAGGTTGGCTACTCCTGATGGTATGCAACCCATGCATACGCACACAGGCCATGCACTACTAATTAACGCATATTCGCACACAGGTAATCGATCTTCTTCAGTCATCTTCACCCCGGGCCTTACCCCATGTCAAAGGTCTGCTGTATTGGATTTTCTACCGGCCGAACCCCATGCCGAAGGCTGGCGTCGGTGCCGCTCCCCAGTAGTCCGCTGGCCCGGCAATGACGTCTACGCCGATGTCCAGCGTGCAGCTCACCGGGACGAGGCAAAGGCCCCTGCTCCTCAGACCCTTCTTCTCTTCATCACAGCTTCCTTCCTGCTGGTCACAGTTTCAGTCATTCAGCATCTATTTTTACATGAGGTATCAAGCCACGAATTCAGGGTTTGGTTCGAACCTGTTCATGCCGTTTACAATTCCTCATGGCAGTACTGTCATTGAAGAACTGCACGCACGTATGGGGCAGAGAGATAACATATGTTAGCGAGGCGCAAAGACGGTTTTGCAGCGATAATAATCAATTACAAGGCGTAATAATAGAAAGCTAGAGACAAGTACTGGCCCATGATCAACTTTCCACGCGATGCCTTTGTACGTGTACCGATTAAAGCAAGGCTTTGGACAAACTAAAGCCCGCCCTACTTTCGAACAAAAGTATCTTTGCTCTTTACTTAACCGACGGTCATCGATCAGATGCACGGGCATAGATCCCATAAAAGAAGCCTTATATCACTGCAACTAATCGAGTAGATAATGATACCTGGCCAGGGTCGTCTGGAAATATGCTGTGCCTGCTTTCTCCTTGCACCTATAAAAATAATTTGAGAACTGAATGGAATCAGAGTCTCGGACACGCACACACATATATATAGACCTTTTTATCAGCATATTTACATGTATTTTAATTCGTCAGGCATAAAGTTTCTGCTGCCAATACTTTTATCGAAAGATCTCACAAAGATATGATGCTTTGAGTAAAAAAAGGATACGCATATGCTTTGTCTAATGTGCTGCTGCGTTCTGCCATAATCTATCCAATCATTCAGTTTTATAGTAGTAGTTTTCTGCAGGAGTGCAGGCTCAGTTCATGTGTGGCATTGCCTTGGATCAGAAGATCAATAACCTGTTGACTCTTAATGCTAAACTGTACTCGACGTTAGTACAAAGTAGGTTGTATTAAACCATAGAATAATTAAGGGCGTTGAAGCGAGAATAATGGTCGATTGATGTGTTTGAGTAAAGTTCTCTACATACACGCGAAATAAATTTAAGCTTAAAAGCATAAGTACAAGTATCGACCTAGCTGCCAAGAACATGCAACAAGGCGCACACTGTAGCACATTGTGACAAAGAAAAGGGAAACTTAATGCGTGCAAAATGGTACTACGACCTCTACATCTATACACACCAATCAGTTGTTAAAAGCATGCATTTTTGTGCCTTTATTTTATCCCGGATCATGTAAAAAGGACTGCTGGGTGAGGTGTTCATAGTATTTGAATGAATTCTTAAGTCCTGCTTAAATTTTAGTGATCGATGAAGCTTATGATTATTTTGCATCCACAGTACATGTTGCAGAAGAATTTTAGTGAGAAATCCTTATAGCTGATTTGAGATGCTAGCATGCATGATATTTTATGGTAAAGATTGGTAGCAGGATCCGTTTATTAAGTTCCTAGCACAGATTCAAATGAATAGGTAGCTCAAACTGAGCTTAACATGAGAAACTTGCTTGCGAAAAGAATAACTGTAAATTATGAAATTGCCCATGCACAATTCAGGGAGCTACTTGTACACTTGGGGCAAAAAGATGGAGCTAGCACTGCTTCGCCAACGGATGATTTAATTTGGAGATGTGATGGCGCCATGTGGGTTCTCAAATGAGAACAATGGCAACATTCAGGGTAACTTTCTGGTGTTGACCCAGCCAGTCGGCCGTTCCACACGCACACACACACAGAGAGAGAGAGAGAGAGAGAGAGAGAGAGAGGCGCATGAAGGTGGGCAGATACGATAGGCGGTGATGATGAGCACCTGCGGATGGCATGCACCGATGGCAGCTAACCTCGGGAATTGCGCATGCGATTGGCATGCATGCATGGCTGGTACCTCTAGGTATTGCAGGCAGTACTATACACGCGGAGATATTCACACACACACAAATGCATCTGAAGATCGAGTTAAAGAAATTTTTAGCTGGAGGAGGGAGAAAACTCCTGTAGCCATGAGCTACAGTGTCGCGGTAGGACTACTCACACTGGCCTCGCGTTGCTGCTGCTGCTGGTTGAAGCTGCCGCCACCTCCATTGGTGCCGCCCACGTACGGCGAGCTCAGAGCCTGGAGATCGAAATCCATGTGAGAACACGTACTTAATTACAAAGACATTAATCCAAGCTGGCAGATTCGAGGGAGGAGAGAGAGATCTGGCTGGCTGGCTAGAGAGAGAGAGAGCTAGTGTGTGTGTGTGTGTGTGTGTGTGAGAGAGAGAGAGAGAGAGAGAGAGAGAGAGAGAGAGAGAGAGAGAGAGCTAGTGAAGGCTGAGACAGCAGCCTGCGTGCAAAGGGATAAGGGTAGCAAGCAGAGCTCCTTTCCAAAAGTCATGCACTGTTGCATGAGCTTGCTAGTAGCACGGAGAGAGAAAGGATCGCGTGCCACATCGATCAGCTGGTTAACAGAGGCAGCTTTGGCGCGCAGCTCTGCGGAGAGCCGAGAGGGAGAGAGCACGCTGGCCCGCCTCTTTTTGTCGTGCACTTGACTGGCTACAGCTCCTCGTGCATCGGTACATGGATGCGGAGTCATGAATATCATTTCATGAAGCTCTCAGCTAATCAGGGATGTCACTGTAGCCTGCAGTTGTTGAATGCCCAAGTGTTGTGGCTTGTGAGTGTGAACACGAACTAGGGAACAATTACAACGCATGCATGCCATACAACGCTTTATGAACGATCCTTGTACTGTTAGAGAGAGAGAGATACACTAAAGAGAGAAGCTGGACCTCAATTTGAGAGTGGAGGAATCTGATGTACCCAATGGCTTCAAGGAGTACAGACGCCGTGTCAGTCTGCCAGAAAAAGAGAGAAAGAGGTTAGCTCATGTCAATATCTCTGTTTTGTATTTTTCTCTGCAAATTAATTTGTTGGGTCTTCGTTTATATGAGCACGAGTTTGAAGGAAGATAGTACTAGCAATTAGCATCTACTCGTAAACTACTTGTTCAACAGATAGCCTTCCGAGGAATTATACGGGGTAACTATTTGATTCAGTAATTACTTCAGAGTGATAACTTAAATGGAAATATTCAAACTATTGCACTGGAAGAGCAGCATAGGGAAGTTTATTAAATAAAACTTATTTTGTGCTGGTATATTACCTTTCCAAACGGGGAGACAAGCTGGTGGAGGGCAGTTATTCTATCCCCAAGTTTCTCTTTCCTCACCTGAAGCAAAAGAACAAGCAAAAAATGCTAAAAATGTCATGAATGCAACCCCTGCCAATATCACGTTCTCTCTCAATCCCACACTGATATTGCATGCCTGTCCATTTCGGCAGGCAGCTTCAAAGGTCGCTAGATTGATCAGGACCGAATGCCCATGCTCTCTCATTGTGGGGCAGAGAGAGAGAGAGAGAGAGAGAGAGAGAGAGATGACCTTCACAGTAGATTGAGCCTGGGAGGGTTCTTGGGTCCTAGCCTTCTTGAAAGCTGATCCAGATGCTGTGCTGATGCACTAGTGGAAATACAGAAAGACGAACCAAAGTTATTGAACTTTCAATGCCACATACTCCATACAAGAGGTTATCTATCTTAATTACTTCTAGTGGAAAAATATAGTATTTTCTTTACCAATCTTTCTCCCATCTCTATTGCACACAAACACTCACAAAGGTGATCCGTACAATGTAAATTCGAGCACTGCTAAAAGCTATGATGCATATGCACATGGGGATAAATCAACTTTGTACCTCTTCTAATCGTCCTCCAACAGTACAGGTGTAAATATGTGCACCTAAGGTTAATCTTAGAGCCTCTTTAGTTCAACAAAATGAACTAGTTTTTCAAAAGTGGGGGGAAAATTTTGAAACTTAGTTCATTTTTTTTTTTTGAACTCTAAGAGGTTTTGAGAGTAACTTTAAGTGGGACTGTTTTACACCCCTATCTAGCAGAAAGGAAAAAACATAGATAAATCAAGTAACTTCATCCCTACCTCACGAGGTGATGAGCTACTGTTGTTGGAGAACTCCAGCATGTTGCTTCCGAGTGAGGTCGTCGATGTTATGGAAGAAGACCTGGGTGAGGAAGCTTCTCTTTTCTGCTGCAAGGCCTTGTGGTTCTGATGGACACTTCCCCATGGCAGCTGGATCTCATCAGCTGTGCTGCTCCCATGGCTAGCTGCGGTGCTGTAGATGTAGCCGCCGCTCCCACTGGACTCTGAAGCAATTGTGGTTGGGAATAGCATCTGGCCTTCCTTGTATGGCTCCTCTCCGCTGACCAATCCCCCACTGGATAAACGAAGTATTTTCATAAATTAGGAAACCATGCATGCATATGAAATTTCATTTTTAAAGACAATGGGTGTAAAAAGTAATTAAATGAATGTCGTTGCAGTATTTCATGCATCATGGTGCTTTCAACAATTATCTAAGAAAGAATGAACATGATCTTTGTGATGCATAAAGAGAGATAAAAGAGAGTAGAAATCTTACAGTATGAGCTGGCTCCATGAATCCTGCTGACCAAGTCCCTGGCTGCTGCTGTTGCTGCTGTCATACCAAGAAGGCGATGCTGCGCTGGTTGCAGGCAGCGGATAGTGATTCGCAAGCAGAAGCGAGGAGAAGGAATGGAGCGCGGAAGAGGGCGCGGCCGCCGTGGTGGTGGTGGTGGTGGATGACGGCAAGAAAAGGGAAGGGTGGTGGTGGTGCTGCTGCTCAAAGGGGGGCCTCAAATTATTCACGCTCCACCATCCATGGCCGGCCTCCCCCATCTCGCCCACTAGAGGCGACGACGATTTGTGGACGAGTCCTCTATCCATATTCGCCTTTGATATGCTGATGATCCCCTTTCTCTCCCACGACGACACACAAGCAAGTACCAATTAAGCACTCGCTCTTCTCTCTCTCTCTCTCTCTCTCTGGGCTCCCTCTCCAACTTTTGCCACTCGATCGACCTCCACGATCTCTACGCCTCTTTGAGAGCTACGCCCTTTTACTTGGTGAGGTCAACCTCTACAGAGAGAGGGGGAGAGGATCGAATCTCACATGGCACTATAGCAAGAACTTAGTGGAGAGGAGCGAGCTAGAGTTTGAAAGGAGGCATGTGTTTTGGCATTTCGGTTCCCCTCCTTCTGCAACTTTACTCGTTCCCTTTCATTGGCTGGCTTTTTCTTGCCTCCCTTTATGTTTTTCGGGGGCCTCCTGTCACCTTTTGGAAGAAATGGGTCAGGGGTAAAGGTTTGCCTTGCATCCAGGCTTTGCTGAATAGCCCGAATAAAAGATAACGCGTGAGAAGAACCCATGCAGAAGGGAGTATGTATCCGGTGAAATCAGCAACTGTCGAAACAATGAACCAGCTGGTGTATCCTTTTTTTCGTCGAAAAAAAGGTTTACATAATTTCAAGAGCGAACTCGGTTTCATTTGGAAGATTATTTTGTACCTCTTTATAATTTTGTTAGAAATGAATTCCGTCGAGCCGGACATACAAATTCCAGGATTTTGAGAACTTAATTTTTTTTTACACACCGAAGAAGAACAAGAAAGAACAACCGCAGCGTTAAAAGCAGAAATATATATACTCAGGATACATAGATTTGCAGAGTGAAACAAACTACCGGCGGTGTGGCAGTTCATTTCACTCTGTATCAAAAGTGCAGAAATAATGGATAATTATTGTGAAGGTTATCTCAAGTTTTCTTGTAGGATGCAAATAAGTTGAACTTGGGTGAACTGATCTCTATATAAAAACTTTCTTCTCAGCTTGTTACCGATTAAGTTGCTTCGAGGCTAAGTTTATATAACCGGAAAGTTGACCTGCTGTACGTTCGAAACACTGCCTAAGCTTTGGCCTGCTTCTACAACTGTGCATGTTGGCTTTGCGCGCGTTTTCTAGAGGGGTTCCTTTTCTTGCCGGGGAATTGCATGCATGTAAACTAACTACGGGACCTCAAAAACCGAGCTGATGAGCAAATTCTCACTGATTTTAGGGGCGGGTTTAAAGTTTTTATTTTTGTTGGTGGGATCGAGATTGTACCAAATCTTTGTCTGGCCGGCTTGACTTGTCCTCGGTACTATCTCTAAACTAGCACGAGTACTTATTAATAGCTAGTAGGAAGAAGCACTAGCTGCTAGGCTATAGTAATATCAAGGATGATATGCACATTACCGGTGCCAATTAGTGTTCTTTTTGCATTATTATAGTTAACTCTTGCTTCATACTCCTATGTGATTGTTTCTTACTACAAACAAATTGTCTAACCCCTGTTCAGAAAAGGAAAATACTGACTATAACAATTATATGCTCTTAGTATATCATTTTTTTAAACATATTACAGTCATAATAAGGGTTTTTTGAAATGCATCCAAAGCATCAAAAGACTTGTCCTGACAATAAGACATATCTCTGCCAGTTTTAAATTGAGGGATCGAGTACCATGTGCTGCATCTTTCTGCGAGAGTAGCTGACTGGTATGTTATGCCTATCCTACGAGGAGGCTATGCACTGTATATGAGATTTGCGCGCCTCTTTTTGTTCCCCGTCGGTTGCTAGTCACCTGACCTGTCTGTCTGCTCTACCTCATGATCATTAGTCTAGCGGCTACCTTGTTGAGTATTCGAGACGTTGGGGAGTACTAGTTGCCTATACTTCACGGAAATACTGCTAGCTTCTTCCAATGTCATGCACACGTCATTCTGAAGTCATCACCCGTAGATACAAAGAAAACTTGCAGCTACGCTGTGGCCCGCCCTCACATGCACATATGTAGAACAGCTATAGCTTGATTTTGATTAGCAGCAGGACATGCATCGGAACTGAAAGAAGCGCCCGATCTCAAGCAGAAGCATGCCGCAGCGCAACGAGAAGTAGTAATACTTGTGCTGAGGATATACGAAGTGGCATACATCGTACTCGCTACATGCAGCTGTGCATAACATATACGGAGCAGTACTTGTGGTGTCAGCAATCATCCGTCGGTTGACCTGACCGAATCGTCATACTAATGATGTGATAAACCGTCGCACGGGCGCTGGGCGTGCGCATGATGCCATTCAGCTAGCCGGCTCAAGTCGCGGCGGCGATCCATCCATCTGACGCAGCAGCAGCAGCAGCAACCTGCAAAGGCGGCGACGCGCGTGCGTGCGGCGGCAGCAGACCCTTGATCGATCTCCTTGCGTTGGAGAAGAAAGAAGACGGTTGGTGGCGCGCGTGCGGGAGACGGTCGGCCCGTCCGTCGATCGACGCCGGCCGCTCATGGCGTCCGTCGCCGGTCGTGGTGGCGGGGCCCCGGAAGCGATCTCTCGTTTTCAGTGCCGCAGTGATAATAGGTGCCGGTGGCTCTCGACGGGACGTTTGCAGCAGCAGTTCTTCTTCTCTCTTGAGTGCCCTCTCTTTCTTCCCTCCGTTAACTCTCGTCTTTGACACTGGGATCGATCGATCCGGAGCAGACTTGAAGCATCGTCAAAATATATTAAAAGCAAAGGTAGTCGATCGGTGGACGGACCCATCCGGCCGACAGCGCGTGCCGGTGGGCATCATGAGGCGACGACGGATCGAGCAGAGCTACGTATGTATGTGGACGGTGGCTGGCTGCGCGCCACCGCCAAGGGCCACCATATGATGTTTCCGCTGAATCCTTGGGTGCGCTGCTGTTGTCGTCGGATCGAACTCTACTTCTCTACTAGTGACACTGATCATTTGCATGGCTCGTTCCTACGTATATGTTTGTCGTCCTACGTTACCTAGAATCAGCAGCTATATTTGCCGTCAAAATTTCTGAATGAATGCTGCTAAAAGAAAAGCAGATTCCATGCATGTGAAGTAGTAGTAGCAGTGAGGAGAAAGAACGGTTGCAGATTCAGTTGACTTCGTGCGCAGAATTCGCTCTTAATCTTTACTGGTTGAATTCAGAACCCCCCCCCCCCCCCCCCCCCCCCCC
>BCLF01000047.1:415949-468314 GCA_001602275.1 Zoysia japonica | reverse complement strand
ACAGCCCCCGACTTGCTCAGCCACGCGCCGTCGTCGGGCTCAGCTGCGCACCGCCCCCGCGGTGCCCGACCGCGCGCCGCCGCCACCGCTGCCGGGGCCCTCGCACCACACTGCTGCCGGCTGTGGCACCCCTGCTGCCACCTGCGGCCCCGCCACCAGTGCTCCTGAGCCCGTGCAGGCTCAACCTGCAAACTGCAACACATCGAAGGAGATAAAGGGCCGGAGAGAGATGCGTGAGAGAAAAGGAAGGAGATGGGGAAATTTTTGAAACCTGCCAGCGGGAGAGAGAATAGTTGTTTCCCTAGGAAACCAAATTCGTCACGAATCAACAGCTTAGTTACAAATGATTTGTTAGCCTAATTTAAATATTTTTAAATATACAATAAATTATATAAAATATTTTTAATGCAGACTCGAGAGGAAGTAAGAAAAAGCACAATTCTACAATTTTTTTATTTTTTTTATTTTTCTTTATTTAAAAAATTAGAGTGCAAAGTCTTAAAAAAAAGAACTATTTTTAAAATTAGAGTGTAAAATAAGACTTATTTTGCAATTGCCCCATTTATAAATGTGTAGGAAATTCATACAGCACAGGCACTGCTCACCTCTTGGCCGTGAATTAATCCAAGTTATTTTTTTTAAGTTGATAAGTCTAGGCCGACGATATTAACAGTTTCTATTACTGTTTCAGGATTGATAGAAAAAAAATTGTATACCAAACCATCAGACCTGACGGTGCAGTGGTAGATAAGGGTACTTCTTATGACGATAACAAATTTGTCACAAACTACAACGTTTTTATGACAATTCATGACTATCTTTTACGACGAACCAGTAATATTTGTCATTAAATTGAATTCGACTCAACAAAATGTCATAAAATAAAATGACTTACGACATTTTCATCTTTTGTCGTGAGATATTCATCATATAAGCTTAGATTTTTTGTAGTGTATACTAATAGTAAGAAAAATTGTTCCCAATATTTCAATTGATGTATGCATGAGCTAAACCCTAGAGATAAATGAATAGAGATATTATAAAAATTTAAAATAATAATATATTTAAAATATCAAAAAAGGAGGGCACAATATAAGATAAAATATGGTAGACGTAATAAAAAATATTACCAATGCATGCATTCATGAACAAAAAGAAAAAAACTCAAACCGAGCCATATAAATGATAAAAGGTAAATAAAAAAAAAGGGCCAGCGCTAGGGGGTGAGGCGCGTTCGAGAGTGGCATGGCCCAACGGTCTGCCCCATTCTAGTGCGCAGCAGGCCGACAGCAGGAAAAAGTAGAAATAATGAGAAAAAGAAAGGCAAAAAAACGGCCACTGCGGCCCAGTAGTGAGGTGGTCGGAGGAATTCCTTCCACCGTGGTCGGAGGGGACGATGGCCGGCGGACCACCGGCCGCGGATCAGTAGTCAGTGCGTGGCACGTAGGACTACGTTTTGCTGCGACGACAGGAGGAGCATTGACAGCGAGCAGCTGCACGCATCATCAAAACCTTGACCTAATAATTTAAGGCTGCCGATCGATGATGTATATGTAAGTATGTAACGTTACTGCATTTTGTTTCGCTCTCTTGTTTGTTTGCCACGCATTCTTCTTCGTCCCCGTCGTGTCGATCTGGCTCCATGCGTGATCCAAAAAATTGCATGTATAGTTCCTGTTGCTTTGACCATCAACATGAAGCATCGTATATATCAGGAGTAAAAATGATTGATGGCTGGCTTTCAGCGTCCATTATCGAAAGTATCAAATCACCAAAAAAACATTTGAAAAAATAATTTAAGCACTGTTGCATTCTCTAAAATAGTTCCTAATTATAACTCTGATTGCTGAGATCATCAAGGTGACGACATCAGAAAAAATAATATTTAAAGTAAACATAAACAAAAGGTAGCCATTGGGTTAAATTACGAACGTTATGAAAAAAGAATTATCTGCGAGTACGAATTTGAGCATGTCTTAGTGAAATCATTTGTAATTAGAGCCTTATAAAAATCACCCCTAATTAACCATCCTCATCAAAGTCATCCGCCATTGTAAAAGCATCGCAAAAAAGTCTCTAATTAACCCCCAACGAGGTGATGATTCAGTTGCGTAGACAACCCCCAATGAGCCTTATCAGTTGCAAATACAAGCCGGTGGTGGTGTCTCTGTGGCTGAAGGAAGGAGAAGGTGCGGACGTGTTGGGCCTTAGTGGGCTGCCAGGGGCTGAGCTGGGCCTTAAAGAGCAGCGGGGAAGGAAGAAAGGCACATGCACAGCCTGCTCAGCATTTTCGAGGGGAAAAAAAAAGGAAAATTTGGGTTGGGTCGGACGGCAGAAAAGCTAAACTTCGGTAGGTCCTAGGTGACAAAAGGCTTCCAACCTACAGTACGCTTTTGACTTTCATAGCGGTAAGGGCTCATTTGGGACGGTATTCTTTTTTAATATTATATTAGAACATATTTTCTATGAAACTAAACTAATCTCTGTAAAATTTTCGTTTGAATCTTATGAAATTTCTGCATTCCAGAGAAGGTCTAAATCTAGGGTGGTAGGACAGGTTCGTCCGATTCATGCGACCAGCCATATGCAAGAAGGTAATGTGGGAGACTTTTTTTTTTTCTCTCTTTTTCATTCAATCCCTTTGTTTTGTTGTGACACGAATTAATGAGAGAGTGATCAAGATCTAGAGCTGACTCGATGGCTGGATGCCCAAACAAAATAGATCGTCTTGAAGAAAAAAGAGCATATCAGAGTAGGGAGAGTAGAGACTGTCTAACATGGAGTATAACTGTTGTGTTTTCCCAATTTTTACCCATTTGCGTGTTACTGATTTTATGAGTTCTCTCGGAGATGCTCTAAATGATCATGAAAACAACTCATGGATTATAGATGTCTGCATACGACAGTTATTAGTACAAATGACAGATACAATAGTTGATAGGATCACACCATGACCTTGACTACTGAGTTGAGGCCAAATAGTGGCACCGTTTCTGGTGCTCAGGCTCCAGGGGGTGGTAGAAAAGGGCCTAGGAGCTTCATGAGGACGAGAACATGGGTGACGAACTCCCCGCCTGTACTTAAATGCTCGTAGTGGAAAGCACCCCCACAACGAGGCGCGACATAGAAAAGCATCTCCAGCCATACCTCAACGATGAGGCTCCAACGCTCACCTGTATCTTCGATGCCAAGGAGCTCGCGGGCCACCTCCCGTGCACGGGGCAACACTGGAGAATCAAGAGCTTTAATGTTGTCCTCCATACGTTTCTCCATATTGCTGTTGGTCTGTTCCGTAGGCTTCTGGAATTCAATCACCGTTATGTTTGATTCTATAGGCGATGAGTCTTGCTGTTCCCCCGATTCTTCTGTCTTTAGGATTTGAACTACCGTGTAGTCTTGTGCATCACTCTGTTCTTCTGGATTCTGGTTTGAGTCTTGTTGTTCGTTGCTCTGTTCTTCAGGCTTCTGGTGCTCATCTGTCGATGAATGTCGTTGTTCCTCTTCGTTTTGTTCAAACAGCTCCTTGACAACATTCTTCTCATCTTGAGGAGTAACCTGTTGGCACTTTTCTCGGAGGATTTTTCTGATTTCTATACCAGCATTATCATGCACAAGCTGAGAGTTTGTAGTACGCATCACGCCGCACTTGAATACAAGGTACATGATATAGTTGGATAGTTCCATACTCACCTGCTTATTATCCTTCTTGTTCTTCCGATCAACATTTTCATTAGTTTGGTCTTCATGATAGTAGCACATTTCTGTTGCAATGTGAAAGATGAGCACGCTTATCGGGAAATCATTATTAATAATGTGCTTTTCTAGTGCTTCTTTTTTGGTCTCTGTGGAAGCTTGATCTTGCTGTTTGTCCATCAACTTCTTGAGAGCTCGCTTTCCACGAGAGCTGGTAACTTCCCATTCACTGTTAGCTCCCAAGCATAACAAATAGTCAAGGAGGACCTCTTTGATTGGTGTGTGATGTTTGGTTATGGGTGTGTGTGTTACTGTACCAATGTCAAATAACCGGGCAGCCAGCCTCTTCCCAAGCGGCCATATGGATGAATTGCCTGGTACCAGCAGGGTGCCGGTCTGGACCATGTTATATTGCGCTAGGTCTTCAGACCACTGTTTTCTGCAGCATGCAGGTCGCACGCAGCTGGCTACTCGCAAAACTGCTCTTTTAATCCGGCCCTCCGGAAGGTACCTCGTCAGGGAAGAAAGGAAGGAGCACGTGTCAAGTACTATTGCTCCAACAAGCAATATGTAGGACACGGTGATGTCAGCCGTGCTGGTACGGCGTTGGTCTCCCTTTTCAGCAGCCATAAAAAGAACCAAAGCTATTGGGGCTGAAACAAGCTGGATCACGCTGCCCAGTATCATTAACGAAACTATTAGAAAGATTATGAAATCACCCAAATCCAAATCATACATATTTTTTGTTATACGAAAAATACTGATGATCAATTCCATAAAGAATTCTCGAATTGGAGCTTTGGTGTGGAGCTTTTGGTAACATTGTACCAGACTTGCTTCCACGCATTTATAAGCTCCGCAACGGTCTTCACGAGACTTGAACTCTGCAAGCATTTTTGAAACATCTTTCCTATTTTGTATGAGTGGTCCCTCACTGCAGGGAGCATCCTCTGACATGGTGTCACTGACATCCTCTGCAAAGCTCCTGCTACCTTTCAACAACATATCTAGTGTTTTAGACACCCGTTCCCAGGAATAAGATGATGCATCACGAGAGACAACGAAACGCATCGTATGTACTGTCCACTTCAGGCTTTCCATTAAGCTAGACCTCAGATTTAAATGCATCGTATGTACTGTCCACTTCAGGCTTTCCATTAAGCTAGACCTCAGATTTTGTGGGCTAGAAATGTAAAGACAGACTGTACGCTCAACGTACTTGAAGAACCCAGAGAGGAACATGATGACCATGGCAGCCCTGAGCCGGCGGTCTGGCCAAGATGCCTTGGCCACCACGTACACGGCCACCGCAACCTGGGTGACCAAGTTGAGCAGGTGGCGCCTCCAGAGCTCGTTGTCCTGCTTGGCGAAGGCGGTGATGCTGTCCTGCCCGCCCAGATGGACGAGCACGAACGGCGCCCAGAAATACATGAGGTGGTGGCGCGAACCCTGGGCGTGGACCATGAGGTGCCCGAGCACGAAGATGGCCACAGAGTCAGCAGAAAGGTAGGCCAGCCATAGGAGACCGCGCAGGATGCTCGACGAGCTGCGCCTCCGTATGCCCGCCAAGAAAAAGAGAACCACTTGCAGGAAGAGGCTCACGAGGATCAGCAAGTGGATCTCCCATAAGTTCCAGGCCGCTTGGACATCCGTCAAGCTGATCAGGAGTTCGATCGCCACGTAGATATATGTAAGAGCTCCCAGATAAACAGTTTAAAATTATGATCATTAACTTTCTACCAACAACGTACATTTTTCTACCCTTCAACCATAGATATACGGTGTAATTTCATTTGTGCACCACCCATATAACAAGGTTTTGTTGTTTGTAATTAATAACTTACTTCCTTGATTTCAAAATTGTACGTTGTTGCCTTTAACTTTAAACATTAACTTTGATCTATTCATCTTATTTAAAAAAATGTAATAAATATCATATATTTTGCTATAATTTGTTTTATCATTAAAGTTATTTGAAACGCGGCATGTAAAATAATTTTTGAATGAGATGAATGATTAAAGATAATGTTAAAAGTTAATGACAATAACAATTAAAAATATAGCAAGTATATGCAGATCATGCTAGAGGGAACACATATTCACTCAAGTTTTGGACTTTTGTGTTTGGGTGCAGTTTTAGGAATGCGTCCGCTATGCAATGGGGAGAGGATTGTGTTGGCTACTAGCTGTGAATATGGGTGAACAAAATAAATGTCTTCAATGGACGCATAAAATATGTCCTTTGACTACATCTACATCCATACATCATAAGTTCATAAAGTCTATATTTTTGTTGGTGTCGCTAGGACGATAATTTTTTTTATTTTCTATTATTTTTTTTCTCATGATATCACAATGGAGGGAACCAGCCCTATGGTGAAGTTGGAATACATGTGTTTATGCCCATGTAAAACCTTTGAAGAAACACAGGGATAGGCGAGAGGAGTATGGGAGGGTAGGTGTTGGATATAATAATGCCAGGTAGCGGCTTTGTTGCCGGTAGGCTCTCTAGTTTAGCTGATAGTAACTTTAATGGATAAAATTCAATTTACTTCCTTCATCAAGTGTAGTTAAAGTTTAAATAACCTCATACACTATATTTTAGTTTATTTTACCTACCAAAACATAATTCTGAGTCAATTTAACTCTCTCTCATGTAATTTGTTTTTTTTTTCTCAATGCAGAAACATAATGTCAAGATCAAATTTTATAAAATAATAAAACACAACATATCACATATTAGAAAAACTTAATAGAGTGATATAGGGTATTTGCATAAACAAATGAAAGCAATTAAGAAGGCAATATTGTTACCTCGTTTTCTCCACGGGAGTGCTGCCACCGCCGCCTTCCGCTCCGTTCATGATGCCCTCGTCGTCTCAGTCAAAAGCCAAGGGGATATATGCAAGAACAGCACACATGTATTTGCCTGCCTCCCTGCCCTCGTCTTTAAATAAACTTGTTGTATGGATAGAGTGACTGTGAGCCTTAATTTGCACTTTTGGCAGCGGACAGGATACTTGCTTGGATGTATAAAAAGCGTACGTCTGTGAATAAAAGCAGAGTAATAAGCTTGCATCAATATAGAGGAAGTGTCGACTTTACAACGCATGTAAAATAGTACAGGTAAATGACATATATATCCTCTCCGTTTCTAAATTATTGTCCCTATTAAATATTCATCTTATTTAAAAAATTACTTTACATTTACAAATTTTAAGTTGTGATTCAAATAATTTTAATGATAAAATAAAAAATATTAAATAAGTTAAATAAAATTTATGTTAGAAGTTAATAACGATAATAAGGAGATAGTATATTACAAATCGTTTCCATAACCAAGACAGTGCGAGCAGCTGCTTTCGCCGAACCAAAAGCTGCGATCGATCCCATGATCCGTAACCAAGACCCTAAGGGTTTCTCGACAATAATGACAGAGACATACGGACTACAACATATATATTGTATTTTCTTCATTCGAATATTGTGGTCGCGTAGGGGCATTGGCAGCAATATACTAGCCATGCATGCTTCCACGTACTTTTTTCGTTCTTAAATTGATGTCACCGTTGACTTTTAATATTAACTTTAACTATTTATCTTATTTAAATTTTTTTTTATAAATATCATATATTTTGTTATAATTTAATTTATTATTAGAATTATTTAAATCACCACTTAAAATTTTACACATTTAAATTAATTTTTTGAATTAAATAAATTGTCAAAGACGACATCAATCTAAGAATGAAGGGAGAGGGAGTACCAAAATTTTGAGGTTTTACGATAACGTCCATACACGTTGATACCTGCGGCGTTACGCACACAGCATACCTGCGTGTCGCCTCGCTGCACTAATATGATGAATTGATGATTGTGTTAATGTCAAGCTTTGCACTTTTGATGACAGCTGATCCTTGCTTAGGTATAGGGATTAAAGTATTCAAAAATGTAAGCCCGTGACCGATATTCTTGGTTAGAAATCTGGGTCCATTATTTATCTGCAGGTTTTATATTCAAGTCATATAAAAAATAGAGTATATGTATCAAAGTCATTGTTTCCCATGTGTAGGGCGGCTGGTCAGGAGATGCAAATTCTGTGCTTATCTTCAGGGGAGGGCATCGATCTGCTTTGCCGTACGTCGTGGTCCAAAATCTGCTTTACCATCTATTCTCTGTCTTTGCTGTCACAGCTTACCTACGAATCGATTCTGATGAGTGATGAGCGTGTATGTGACTCTTACAAAATATAAGTACATGTTTACAAAATGTATGAGTCTTATAAGTGAGAATTCCTTTTTTTTTCCCCCTAAAATGGCCATGTTACCCTCTCATAAAATGAAACCAGCACAATTTCAATTTACATGACAATGTGAGTGTAACATGAAAGCATAACTCTGTCTATTTACAGGGCAAAGTTAATTCATGTCAGAAAATAGAGTATGTTCATAATATGAGACGGGTAAAATGGTCATTTTACCTGTCACTTAACACTGTCAGTGACCTAAACTAACGAAAAGGCCAAGAAATGAATGAAAAATTGAATTTGATCTTGATATGAAAGTTCGAAATGAAAAAGATCAATGAAGGAAGCAATGACTTTTTTAAGGCTAAAGAAGAAATTATCTCCTCTTGTAAAATATACTCCATGTATAGATAAATGGACGAGGTCGTGTGGTACTGTCGCTATATATGTCAATGTTGGGCTCCAAATGTTCAATACTCTCTCACTTCTTAAATTGTTGTCTCCATTAAGTTTTAGAGTTTCATTTGACTATCCGTCTTATTCAAAATATTAGTTTAAATATATAAAATTATAAGTCATGTGTAAAATACCTTTAATGATAAAATAAATCATAACAACACAATTAACCTTGGGGATATATATATATATATATGCAAGAACAATACACATGTGCTTGCCTTTCTGAACTCATATTTAACCAAACTTGTATGTGGGGATGCAAGTGGTTATAGTTCAAGAGATAATTGCTTGTGTGACCCTGTTTTGAAGTTTAATAGCCAATTTGAACTCGTTTTTTCAAATTTGCTTATTTAACCCTGTTTTTCGATTGCGAATAGCAAATGTGATCTAAAACTTTGCTTATTTGACCCTTCTTTTTCAGCACATGTGGGTCAAATTAGCTATTTAGAGTACAAGAGCAGAGTTAAATAAGTAAAGTTAAAAAAATAGAGTTAAACTGACTACTAACTTTCAAAAGAGGGCTAAAAAAGCAAATGCCCTGTATTTCAATTTGTATTGTATGGATGGAGTGCCTGTCAGGTTTTGCCCTTTTGGTGCTGAATAGGATGCTTGCTTCGATGGATAAAAAGCGTTTGTAAATAAAAGCAAGTAATATGCTTGCTTCACTATAGAGGAAGTGTTTGTAAACTTTGTACATAGCGCATGTACTAAGTTTTTTTTTTTTTTGAAAAAGTCGCACGTACTAAGCTACAAGTAAATGTCGGACATATATGACAAATCAAGTTACCAAGTAAACAAAGGTCCCTGTTTTGACTTGTGAGGTAATAGTAATAATACTATATCCATCCATTTCTTCCAGTCGATATCAGGAAGCAAATCTATTTAGTTAATTTAAACTAAATTAGTCGTCCTAAACATCAAGTTAATATATAGGCTAGGCACCCCATCGATTCAAGGGCCCGATGATAGGATAGCCTTCTATTTTCTCATGTTGAAAAAATACTCCTGATTCTAAAATATAAGTATTTTTAAATTTAGATAAGATCAAACTTATTTAACTTTTATTAATAATATTTAAAAAACTATATAATTTTTAATATAAAAAATATTTTTTATGAAAACTTATTTTATGATGAATTCAAAAAATATAATTTTTATCTAATAAAACATTATTAATTTTTTATTATTAATGGTCAAAGCGATAAAAATTTGATTTTGACTAAACTTAAAAATACTGATATTTTGGAAACTCCGTACATCTCTCAGATGAATGTCTCTTTTAGTCGACAAATCAAGCCAGAGTCCCAAGACAAAATGAAGTCAAAGCCATTGACAATATGATCCACCAGGACCGTCGACGCCGCTTGATTGGAGCTCTGCGAGCAAATTCTAGTTTATCAGCAGTTGCACATACGTTTATATTATGTATCACACTCACACTAGTTGGTGTTCATTGTCTCACAGATTTTGTGAAAATTAAAAAAAAAGTACTAAAAAGAAAGACTGGTACTGTTGTTAGTATTACATAATAAGAGAGTCTGATTAGCAAGGAGTTGCTAGAGTTTTGGAGTTTGAAGCTTGAAAAGTGAGCAAAGCTGGCGTTGGGCAAACGGAAAATGAGAGATGTGCTTGGAATTGAAAAAATAAATGAAGATCTATGATGTAATTAGTTGGAGGAATAATGAATCCTTTCATTTTCTATCCCTTTCCTATCATTTCCAAACGCCACCCAGGCGAGAAACCAACCCAACAAACAAGCCCACTAATAATACACTGTGGTTCCCAGACTGGCCCAAACATACAAGCCTACGCGAAATGGCCCGGCCCAGATAGTAAAGAGAGGTGCGTGCGCAGACTTGCCTTTTCTCCCTCAACGCCGTCAGCCGAGCCCCGCGGAACTAGTCCGACCCCTCCCCCGCCGCCGCCGCCGCCTTTCCCTGCGCACCGCGCCCGCCCTTCACAGATGGCCCACGGGCTGCGGCTCCTCTCCCGCGCAGGGAAGCGGCTGCTGCTTCTGTTCCGGGAGCCGACGAGGGGCTACTCCGCCTCCGCGCGCGAGCCGCTCCGCGTCTGCGTCGTCGGGAGCGGTCCCGCCGGGTTCTACACCGCCGACAGGGTAATGGCTCGCGGCTTGCTCGGTTCCGCGTTTATGTTCTTGCATGATCTCGTGGCTGGTGTCCCTGTTTATTTCCAACTGTCGTTTTACTGGGTGGGCGCGTCGCTGTGATGTTTACCGGTTGTTTCTTCGGTGGATTGACTAAGCAGATGCTGAAGGGACACGAAGGAGCACAGGTTGATATTATTGATAGACTGCCCACACCATTTGGCCTGGTCCGTTCTGGAGTGGCTCCAGATCATCCGGAGACAAAGGTGAGCAATCCACGTTGGTTTAGTTTTGAAACTAAAATCCAATTGTCCAGTTTTTATCTTTCTGTAATAATCGCAATTAGGTGTAAGATACTGGTTTACTTCCTCACATTTTATCCGTCAATGGAATGTTTTGCTATGCTAATATATATTCATTCATTCATGATGCAAAAGCTCTTGGTGTGCCCAATTAACAATTCCAACTACTACTAGGACCCTGCTACATGTTTCCTTTATTATGAGTTTCCTTGACCATAATACAATTTAATATCCAGTCCCAGTATTTATGGCATGGCGTAAATTGTTCATAAGTTTACTTCCAACTTTCGAACAGATTGTTGTAAACCAGTTTTCTCGTGTAGCTGCAAACGATCGCTGTTCTTTCATCGGGAATCTTACGCTTGGAAGGGATGTATCTCTGTCCGAGCTTCGCAGTACATATCATGTTGTAAGTTTTAAGTTTGGAGCAAATGTATATTGTCCACAAGGATATCTCCTTTTCTTTCTGTTATGACTTTATCAAAAACTTATATCAGTAAACTCTTGAGATAGTATATGATGTTCAACAGGTTGTTCTTGCTTATGGTGCAGAAAGTGATAGGTCACTTGGTATTCCTGGAGAGGTACGTCTACTTCTATATTAAATCTTCTGTTCACAGTTCAGAAACACTACTTTAGCCCTTCTCTTATTGCTATTAGTGACAAACTAAACCATTTTGGTTTTCCTCAAGGCTCCTCTTTATTTTTCATGGGGACTTGACTAATTATTCTTCTTAGAATGATTTATTTACTTTTGGTCTCTTTGTACTCTAGGATCTCAAAGGAATTCATTCAGCCCGTGAGTTTGTCTGGTGGTATAATGGACATCCAGACATGTGCAACTTGGCACCTGATTTGACAAGTACAGATTCTGCTGTAGTCCTTGGTCAGGTATCCTGAATTTTCTTTTATGTATCATTCAGTTAGTGTACCAATTAGAGTGTACCAATTAGAGAATGGATGTGGAAGTGAAACTTATATTTAACCTGACAAACAGTTTTCAAACTCGTGTTGTTTGTTACCATTAATGTTTGTTTATATTTTGTTTGCAAAACTGTATATTCATACACTGCAAGTCATTACCATAACATTGCTAATTTCAGGGAAACGTTGCTCTTGATGTTGCTCGTATTCTTTTACGCTGTAAGACTGAGTTGGCTACAACAGATATAGCTGATCATGCGTTAGATGCTCTACGTGGTAGCACAATAAGGTATCTTTCTACTTTTGATATTGAAGCCAGCTTGCTTTAGGTCCCAAGAGTACTGATGATTAACGTAACACATGATATTGCAATTTGTGGTCCATATAAAGGAAGGTGTACTTGGTTGGAAGACGGGGTCCAGTACAGGCTGCTTGCACAGCAAAGGAATTACGTGAAATTTTAGGTACTTTTGTCTGACTATTCGCAATACCATATTATTTTCCGTCTAATTTTGACATCTTGTGCACACAGGTTTGAAAAATGTTCGTGTTTTCATTAAGGGGGCTGATCTTGTGACCACTCCTGCAGATGAGGTTTGTGCTGTGAATTACATTGCAACATGTAACTGGAAAATTTAGATCGGTACGATTGTTCATCTTGTAACTATAATGTGAGGAACTAATATTGACCAGCCATATCCAAGTAACAATATGATAAGACTAGTAGCGCCAATGCAATGTGTGTATTAGTTTCAACAGTACAAACTGGTCGTCTGCTAATAGCTAGATCCAAAAATATGATAAGTCTTCTTTCTGGTTTTTGAGAATTCTGTACCCTTCACCTTCTTGGGTTGGCTTTTGTTTCTGATAAATCAAAGCTTGATACCTGATGGCAGGAGGAGATGAGAAGTAGCAGAATCCAAAAAAGGGTTTATGAGTTGCTGTCTAAAGCTGCAAATGTGCACAAGGATAGCAATAACAAGGACCAGAAAGAGCTTCACTTTGTCTTTTTTAGGAGACCTACCAGGTTTTTGCCATCAGAAAATGGTTCCACAGTTGGTGCTGTTCAACTTGAGAAGACCTTTTTAAAAGGTCAGTCATATCAGATGTCGGAATAAATCTTCTTACCATTTTCTTCCTGAGCTTTCTTCTGAGTTTACTTGCCATGTAGATGATGGAGTGACTGGGAAGCAGGTGGCAGTTGGGACTGGTGAGTTCGAAGATCTAAAATGTGGGTAAGGTGGCTCCTCTTTTCAGGTTGTTTATGGGAAACTCTACAGAATTCTTATGATCCATCTTATATATTGTATTTCTGTTTAGTCTGGTCTTGAAAAGCATCGGCTACAAATCCTTGCCAGTGCAAGATTTGCCTTTTGATGAAAACAGAGGTGCATCAAAGTTGCCTTTTTTTTTCCTTTTGTTACCTTGGAGCTTTGTATTTTATTTCTGTTTTTTATTGATCCATGAAGACATGTATTTCTGTTTTGATATTTGATAAATTTAAGGAATTGTCCCTAATCTGAGAGGAAGAGTCCTGAGGAGCGACATAGTGGAAACAGGACTATACGTGGTTGGATGGTTAAAGAGAGGACCAACTGGGATTATTGCGACGAATCTTCATTGTGCTGAAGAAACAGTAAGGGCCTGAGTTCCAACGATTTATCATCTCTTGGCTGTGAATACAGGAATCTTAGCTTGCTACAGAAGGATTGCATTTTGAACAGCCATATCAGAGTCACTTAAATTTCCTAGCTGCAGAAAAATAGCAGCTGCAAACACCCATAAGGCCCCATAACATTGACTTAATATCCAGTGCTGATTTCCTTTTACTTGACATTTTGGACAAACATAAGCAATAATCTGCTGGAGTAGTTTTTACTCCATGGGAAAACAAATTTTATCGGTGGCAAACAGTTTAATTTCAACTATTTTTAAGCTGCTCAAGTTTCATGTACAGCTTTTTGTTAGTGATACTATATGTCTGGGAAGAATAAGTACTTTTCCATGCTAATTACAGAGTGGATGCAAAGGTCACGGCCACCAATGTTTAACATTTCACACTAGAGTTGTAGCATATTTGTTGTTTGATAGACATCTTGAGAGCAACTCCAACAGCTATCTAAAATTATTATACCTAAATCCATGTTTAGGTCATTGGGAAATCAAAATTGATATCTAATATAGTGTTCATCTCCAAAAGATACTTAAATTCAGTATTCCTCAAAATTGAAGCCTATCACTTCATCCTAATTTATGCCTCATTGGCTATAGTTTTAAGGTATAGGTAGACCTAAAGAATTGCTATATGTGGGTACCTAATATGATGGGGATGGGGGTAGCTAAATTCTAGGTACTAATATAGGTACCTGTTGGATTGCTATTTTTCATCTCAAGTACCTAAATTCATGTTTAGGTATTCTATTTAGGTACCTCTTGGAGATGCTTTGATAGGATGGTTCTGTTTATGTCAACTAACAGGTGGCTAGCATCCTGGATGATGATAAAAAAGGCGTGCTCACATCCCCATTTGATATGAAGAAGAAAGGAAGGGAGGGGCTACTTGAGATCCTGGAGCGAAAGAATGTTCGTTTTGTGCCATTCAGTGGCTGGGAGAAGATTGATTCCAAGGAAAAGGAGGCAGGGCAGCTGAAGAACAAGCCTAGAGATAAGATCACAACCTGGGATGGGCTCCTGAAAGCTACAAACGAGGAGTAAAAGGAGTTTGGCACTCCCGGCAATTTTGGTTCCATTTTTTTGTTTGCCATTTAACATTGCACCTAGAGTTAGATCTGCACTTCCTAATAAGAGTACTGCAACAAAGTTCATGAAGAGCTTGGACACATGTACATGCAAATTTTTCCTTATTGGAAAGGAAAATGCGATTAGCTATTCATTCAAGCATAATAATTGTTCTGTTATTACAATTGCAGCTTTTTTTTTGAATTTCGTGACTAATCACATTTTTAACAACTCTTGAGACCAGATGCCATCATGTATTATTCCTTATGGTGCCACAGAAATCATGCAAATCTTGTAATTTAACTTCATGAAGGGGCTTTGTAATTTCTGTTGAACGGCTTCTATTTGTCAGTGCTTGATGTACCTGCTGCATTGTTGGCCTGGATTTGGGGCAGATCTGCAAGCAAGAAAAGGCCACAAGAACGAGCAGGATGATGTCTTTCTCCTCGTTGCTCGTTGGCGCGACAATGCGGTTGTCCAGGATATCCTTGAGCTTTGTATGCTGCTCGGTTCGGCAGAAGAATGGAAGAAGAAGATCTCCTGGGTGCCTTCCCATCACAATTTCCATGGCAACCACACCGAAGCTGTAGACATCACACTTCTCCGTAAAAGCCATTGTAGATGACAGTTCTGTAAAAACAAATAAACATCTGAATTTGGAGAGTTTGACATTTACAACAGTAAAATCACACTGCATTATCCAATTTCAAAAATCACATTGCATTTTTCAATTAATAAAAAAATTAAAGCTGTGTACCTGGGGCCATGTAGCCAGATGTCCCAGCAAAAATCGTGCTCCAACTCGAGCAAGTATGCTTCAACCTCTTCGCCATCCCAAAGTCAGAGACATAAGCCTTGAAATCACGGTCCAACAGGATATTGCTGCTTTTTATGTCACGATGTATGACGGGCTCATCATAATCATGATGCAGATACGAGAGGGCCTGAGCAACATCCCTGCCGATCTCTACTCGTCTATGCCAACCAAGCTCCCTGGCAAACTGTTCCTCATGCAAAACGGACGCCAAGCTTCCCCTTTCTATGAGCTCGTACACGAGAAACCTGCACCGGGAGTGAGAGCAGTATCCATAAAGCTTTACGATGCATCGGTGCCTTACATTCGTCAGCACTTCAATCTCAGCGTGAAATGCTTTTTCGTCGGAGTAATCCTCATGAACTGATGAATGCAGCAGCTTGACTGCAAAGACCTTGCCTCCTTCGAGCTCCGCTCTGAAGACAGCGCCGCATCCTCCAACACCAATGCAGTATTTCTCATCGAAACATTCTGTCGCGTGAAGTATATCTTGGAATGCAATCTTCCCGTCGAAATTCCATACGGAAACCATATCTCCAGAGTTGTCTTCTATGCTAGGTTTCAGCAATTTCCTTCTGGAAGAAATAGCTATCAAGGTGCCAACTGTGAGACAAATGAAGAAGAGGAGGGTACAAGCGAGAAATAGAATTTCCACGAAAATAAATCTTCTTCTCGCATATTTCCTCCCCACTCTTCTCTCTCGTGCTTCAGCTAGACATGGTGGCAGGTCATAGGATGGACAACCACACAGATTGGTATTATTGTATAAAGAAAATAGACCCATGCTGTTGCAAAGTGGTTGCAGAAATCTTCCACTAAAGTAGTTGTAAGACAAATTAACCCATTCCAGCTGGGGAAGGCTCACAAGATTCACTGGGATGGTACCATTTAAAATATTTCTGCTCAAATCTAGCTTCGCGAGATTCACTAGAGATCCTACTTCTGGTGACAGAATACCACTAATCCGATTGGACTGAAGTGCAAGATATCTTAGAGATGTCAATTTGCAGACAGTGGAAGGGATGGAACCGACTATCTTATTGTTGGATAGATTTAGTGATTGTAGTCCTGTTAGATTTCCAATGCTTATAGGGATGAAACCAGCAATTTGATTGATGGACAGATCCAGTGATTGCAATCCTATTAGATTTTCAATGCTCATAGGGATGAAACCAGCTATTTGATTGTTGGACAGATCCAGTGACTGTAATCCTATTAGATTTCCAATGCTCATAGGGATGAAACCAGCTATTTGATTGTTGGACAGATCCAGTGACTGTAATTTCCAATGCTCATAGGGATGAAACCAGCTATTTGATTGTTGGACAGATCCAGTGACTGTAATCCTATTAGATTTCCAATGCTCATAGGGATGAAACCAGCTATTTGATTGTTGGACAGATCCAGTGACTGTAATCCTATTAGATTTCCAATGCTCATAGGGATGAAACTAGCTATTTGATTGTTGAACAGATCCAGTGACTGTAATCCTATTAGATTTCCAATGCTTATAGGGATGAAACCAGCTATTTGATTGTTGGACAGATCCAGTGACTGTAATCCTATTAGATTTCCAATGCTCATAGGGATGAAACTAGCTATTTGATTGTTGGACAGATCCAATGATTGTAATCCTTTTAGATTTCCAATGCTCATAGGGATGAAACCAGATATTTGATTGTTGGACAAATCTAGTGATTGTAGTCCTGTTAGGTTTCCAATGTCTTCAGGGATACAACCAGCTACTTGATTGTTAGACAAATCCAATGACTGTAACCTTCTTAGCTTCGAAATGCTTGGTGGGATGTGTCCCTCTATGCCATTCTGATGCAAAGATAACACCGTTACATTACGGAGCATACCTACCTCATAAGGAATATGACCTGATAGAATGTTAAAGCTAAGATCCATGGATGATAATCTGGTCAAACTTCCCAAACTAGAAGGTATTGGGCCAGAAAACTTATTCGCACTTAAACTGAGGTTCTCTAATTTGCTCAGCATGCCAAGGGTTGAGGGAATGTATCCACACAGACTATTGTACGAGAGATTGAGGTGTCTTAGTTTAGTAAGATTACCTATGGATGCAGGAATAAATCCGGAGAGATCGTAGTTATTGGACAGATCCAGGTGAGAGAGCTTAGGAAAATCTATAAAATTCAGCCCATCCAACATTCCATCAAGGCCACAGCTTGCAAGAGAAATTGATACAACAAATGGAAGAGCATCACGACGGCCCTGACCCTGAGGTACCACCACGGTTTTGCAGGCAACGCCCTTCCACTCGCATGGGCTGGTGTGCTTGCTCCATGAGCCCAGGCAATCAGAATAATTTTGGTTGGATTTCCATTGGAGAAGCGCCTGAGCTTGTCGATCAATGGGCGTCACTGTAGAATTTGCGATACAACGAAGACAAGGCAATGCGACGAACACAAGAAACAGCTTTGAGGCAAGAAGCATCATGCTTAGGTGACGCTCAAAACGCAGATAACACTCACATACATGGTCCACTAGTCTTGAAATATATGTACCTGTTAGATCACCTTGTTCATCGTTCAAAAGATCCAAAGTAGTCCCCACATACCTAGAAGACCTTGACTCGGTAGTCGGTAAACGAAAGTGATAACGCGGAAACTGTGGCTACGTAGACTCTTAAGTGGAAATTCAGAGCAGTCCCACATAAATCCGAAAACGACTGCATGTGCAAGACTCCAAATCAAACTTGCTTTACGCGGTACTGCCTCCGTTCCAAAATATAAGCCCATTTTTAATTTAGATAAAATCAATTTTTTTTAATTTTTACTAATAATATTTAAAAAACTATATAATTTTTAGTATAAAAATAAATTTTTTATAAAAAATTATTTCATAATAAATAAAAAAAATATAATTTTTACATAATAAAATATTATTAAATATATAATTAATAATCAAATTAATAAAAGTTTTACTTTGACTAAATCATATATTTTAGAACGGAGGGAGTACTCGCTTTTACCAGATTCTGGGGTTGCCGATGACTTTGATTTAGATCGGTGGAAGTCAGTCAATGACACACGTCGATATCTCGCTTACCTAGATATTTGGGGTAATCAGTTCACAATGCGTTGCTGAAATTTTCTGCTCGAACCTTACGAAATAAAATTAGATTTTTTGGGTGTTTTAGAATACTACTGTGCCATAAGGATCGATTTTGATACCCTGAGATTTCAGAAACTAGGTTCAAGATTCTGTGTTATTCCTGTCACTGCAAACTGAAATCGGTATCCTAGTTAAGAACATGAGGTTGAATGGTCATATAAGGATTCGCTTTCTTGGTGTTTCTGCAAGCATAAGGTTGGAGGGCACAAAAGGTTCAGCATCGGTGATTAGTCTGTCTGTACCCTGTAAGCTGTAGCATCTGCTCAGTGACAGACGGTTACCGGTCTCTGGAAGTCATCGGCAAGTGATTGCCTGTGTACCGATACCGCTCCTCTGTCATCGTCTTCATCCGACCATGGTGTTGGCTGCGTGCCACCCTGCGGTACTGTTAGCGCTGCGAGAAAATTAACCACCTCCTGCGCCTGTAAGAGAGCAACAGCCGGCTACCGGTCGGCGAGGCCTCGCCCTGTATATCGACGACACTACGGCATCTTCAAACTGAACCGAACACTCCATTACTTTGCGCATGCAGTCTACATGTCCCAGACACTCCACAGTCCAGCAAAGGAGCTAGGCCTGTTCACGCCCCTGCATTACAGGTCATATTACAGCCCGCCGCAGGCAGCCACGAGTTGCGCATAATGCCAGCATTTCCAAAAAATAGCCCAAGATAAGAATTACAGTCTAGAAAACACCAAAGGGACCCCAGCTTGGACATAAGCACTGTCTGCCTCTTTCATTTTGGCAGAAAAGAGAGACAAAATGAGACAACGATGGTTTGCGTCGTCATCCTCACCGTGATATGCCTGTTCAATGTTTATTGCCTCCAAACACCCCTTACATAAACACACTGGTACATGGATATGTTTGTTTATTCACAGTATTTATTACAAGCACACCAATAAAACACAAAGGCACAGAACAAAACATACAATACAAAGGCAAACAACAAACTAATTAAGCAAACCAGATTCTGATACAGTGGCCGTCACTCACTTAATATAACTCATAGTTTAAGAAAGCATGCAGCATCTGAAATGCACAAGCCAGCATTTTATTTGGACACCACGGCATGTAATAAGCTCAATAACCCCTGAACGTGTCCTTCCGGTCGAGCCTTTCCAGAATCTCCCCTACCCCTCTCCTCAGGTCCCTCACATCCTCCTTCAAATCTCGAATCTCCCTCCTGAGTTCATACACTTTCAGGTCCACATTCCTCCGGAGATCGTTCAGGATCTCGACCTGGTGCTCAGCCTCGTAACCTTCCAGAAGCTTCTGCAGCTCACGCGGCAGCCTCTGCAGCAGGTGCTTTATCTTCTCCATGTCCTTCTCCATGTTTATCTGGTCTATGACCTGGTCCGCCTCCGTGTCTATGTGACTTCCCAGCTTGTTAAGCAGGTACAGGTTTGTCCAGTTCAGTTGCTTGTGCTCCCCGAAACCGGTTTCTCCATGTATGATGAATGGCGCGAACTTTCCGTACGGAGCCCCGTAGTTGATGTAACTGTTGGATGGCAGCTCCTGGGCTCAAAGTTGTACACCATAGCTCCAATCTTGGGTAGTCTAGAATCCATTTCGGTTACCAAGTTTCAGGGTTGAGTGATGGTATCCCGTTGGAGCTGAATTTTGATAAGAACTTGACCTGTAGATGCTTTCAGCTCCTAATTCCCTACGTAGATTTCACCCCACAGGCTTGAGTGAGACATGTGGTTTTTATATAAATTGACATAAGAAATTTGTTGCTGCCTGCTTATGACACATCTATGGAATCATGTTCCTAGTTATAGACTGTGAATCATTAGCCACACTGACGCAGTAGTCCTGCTCGTGGTTATCTGAAAATTCTGAACCTTCACTACTGGAAACTAGATGTTTGCCGAGTGCTAAGTGTTTGTCGAGTGCAATCTTTCGAGCACTCGGCAAACAACCTTTTATCGAGAGCTACGTAAAAAACACTCGGCAAAATAAAAGCACTCGGCAAATTTTTTTTTTACCGAGTGTTTTTTTTACTTGGCAAACAATGTATTTGCCGAGTGTTTTTGGTTTTGCACTCGGCAAACTTGCATGTTTGTCGAGTGTTTTTTTCTGCACTTGGCAAACAATCTTTGCCGAGTGTTTTTAGTTTTACACTCGGCAAACAAAAAAACACCTGATTTTTTAAAGCATATTTTGAAGCAACAAATTAATTTAAATGAAAAAGTTTTCAACTATAAAGTTGTATAACTTTTTAAGATCTATAACTTTTATTTTGATCATTTCTTCATTCGACAAAGCGATAGTAATGTTATTCACAAAATCTACATCTCTCGTATAGTTTCATGAAAGTAGAAGAAAAATATATAAAATTTTTGAACAATGTTACTACCACTATGTCGGATGAATAAATGATCAAAATAAAAATTGTAGATGTTGAAAAGTTATACAACTTTATAGTTGAAAAAATAAATATTGTAGATCTTGAAAAGTTATACAACTTTGTAATTGAACACTTTTTAATTTGAATTAATTTTTTGCTTCAAAACATGCTTTAAAAAATCGGATCTTGTTTGCCGAGTGTAAAACAAAAAACGCGCGGCAAAGATTTTATTTGTCGAGTGAAAAAAAACACTCGACAAAGACCTTATTTGAAATTTAAATTTTTCAAACGACTTTGAATGGAGAAACAGCCAAAATGAAAGTTGTAGATCTCGAAAAATTATGAAACTTTGTAGTTGACAACGTTTTGATTTGAAATCATCCTGTTATCGAAAACTACATTTGAATTTCTTAAATTTGAAATTCAAATTTTGTAAACAACCTCAGATGGAGAAACCACCAAAATAAAAGTTGTAGATCTCGAAATGTTATGAAACTTTGTAGTTGACAACTTTTTAATTTAAATTTGTTTAGGGCCTCAAACAAGCAATTTACTCTTAGTTTAGTATAATATATGTGGAACCAAAATAGAACCTAAACACAAGTGACAGTGTGGTGCAGTGATTAGAGGGGGTGCGAACGAGAGGGAGGTCACAGGTTTGAATCCGGCCGGCTGCGACTGGTTGCTTTGCAAAAAATGATGCGACCGGCCAGTGCGAAAAATGTCGTAACCGGCCGGTGGAAGCCTCTCTCGATTAATTTTTTTTTTTTTGCTTTTTTTCGGATTTTTTCCGTTTTAAATTTTGCCGAGTGCGTTTTTTTGTCGAGTGTCGATACAGCACTCGGCAAAGGGTTTGCCGAGTGCACGGCCAAAAGCACTCGGCAAACAGCTGTTTGTCGTCACAAACTAAGCCGAGTGAGCTTTGTCGAAGGTGATACTCGGCAAACATTTTGCCGAGTGTTTTATGAGGCACTCGGCAAACATTCGGTTTCGGAAGTGCTTGATCTTCTAGTACATGTTAACTCTTACAACGTTTGAGTGTTAATTAGCACACAAATTTTTATTTTGTATATAATGTGTGTGAAATTCTTATCACGTGATGTGTTAATGTAGCTAGTTAAACTCTTATCTAGGCTGATAAGAGTTTATCGTGGCTATGATAACGTGAAAAGTTTAACATAAAAACGTGATAAAGAGTTTAGACTAGCTAGCTAAGACAACATTTGTGTGTTATCATCATGTATGGTGCTAGCTAAGCTCTTTCTTCTTGATATAATTTATGCCAAAAATGACATACCTTATCAAATTGCTAAAAAAACTGCTCCTTTGAGATGCCTGGTAAGATCGATGCTTCTTAATTCCTTTTCTACGCTTTTCCTGTTATGATCTTAGGAAGTTTGTTCGACGCTTCCATCATACATGGTACAACACTGACTATCCTATTTATAGAGTTGGAGCTGTTATCCTCATGATTGATCATCGAGTGGCTCTGATTGAGTCTTATCACTCTACTACTAGTAGTTGGTTCGTTTCATTTTGGCTCTGGACTTCTCTCCACATGCAAGCTTGTGTTTACGTGTTTCACGTCCGTTTTTGTCGCGATTGGCTGCGGCCAGACAAAGGTCCAGCAAGATATACCCTACATCATTATATCGCTTTCCAGATAACGCTTTCCAGATAATTCAAACGGGAATGCGTAGCCTTCACGAATATTGCTTCGTGGATTACGACAAAGCTACACGTGAAACACAAAAGAGCATCATTTTTTGCCGAAAAAAGAGAAAGAAACAAGAACATCAATCTGTTTTATGCATTCAGATAATCTGTTAATTGTTACTTCCTCGGTCCCAGATAAATTTTTTGAAATGTTTTATTATTAGAAATATTTTAAGCATAATTTTTGTTTTTATATTTTCATAAATTTTTTAGATAAGATAAATGGTCAAATATCATTTATTTTGGGACGGAGGGAGTATGTTGCATATATTTACCCTTTTTCTTGCTATAATATATATTTTGTAACATTCATTCAAGACAAATGGTCAAACTGTCACTTATTTTGCTACAATACTTTAAGCATCTTCGAGTTCTGCCTCTCTTGCCTAGCTACTTCCCTATTTTGGGTGTACACAAAAAGAATAACAAAAAAGAAAGAAATGAAAACAAAGACAATCTAAAACAAGAAGTTTGCTTTGGACCACCGATTTGCAGTGAGGACCCGCAGACGTTGGTGTCAAACGACTTTATCTGTACTCAGATGCTTCTAGACTGCATTATTCTTACTAGTAGATCCTTAGCACCAATCATGTACAACAAGACGCAGCCACACATTCGTGAGACACGCAAGAATTAATATCATTTGCTTGATATGTTCAATCGTACCAAGACGTACGTGTCCATGACAAAAATAAATCCAATACAAAATATATACTGTACAATTAAGATTGAACCAGGAATAAAGGCCTACATTAGCCAATGATGATGCTAATAATGATCACATAGTCACATACAGTATCTATGAATAGTATCATCATCACAACTCTGGAACAGCTTGCAGGAAAAAAGAACTTTCCTCGGTAAACAGTTATGTGTAACCTGCATAAGTATATGTATATAACTAACGGTGACACGAAAAGGAACGGAGGGAATATATCACTAGTTAGAAATGAACATGACCATATATGCTAAATAGTACCTAAATGCTTCTTGGAATGTTTATAGTACATATATAAGTTTTAATAATATAGTACAACCTAAGCATAATTAGTCAGTTATATATGTATTACATGAGTTTTAATATAGTACGTGCTTGGATTTACTCTCTCTTTACCTACTGAGTGCAAGATAGATGACACTTGAAATAATTATTAGAATATAGATGCCACTAATTATTAAACTGATAATTGAAAAATACTTGTGCACTTATATTCCACATGAGTCACAATTAATATATAGGAAGGGATTGAAAGATGAATAAAACTAAGAGTTTCGCATACACTCCTGAGTTCTTATTGCAAATGGATATAGCACATAGAAATTACATAAAGCAACAAAGAAAAGTATATTTGTTGTTACATACAGTAGTTGACATATACATATACAATTTGCTGGGTACACACTGTTTTTTTTGCAGAAAACGTTGCACACATAATTTATTCAACAAACACCCTGCAATATGTAAATATGTATGAAATATTACTCTGAATGTGAAACAAGCCAAGATGTAACCGCAACCTTCTTTGTCTGTTCACTAATAGTAAGGCTGGCGCTGCGACCTTTCCATGGCTTCACGTAGCTCTCTTATGCCTTGTTTCACTTCTCTGAGGTCTTCTTTGAGATCTCGGATTTCCCTTCGAAGGTCATAAATCTTGTTATCTACAGTCCTCCTCAAATCATTCAGAATCTTAACTTGATCTTCAGTCTCATGACCTTCCAGATGCTCCAGTATTTCACGTGGCAACCTCTTTATAAGTTGCTTTATCTTTTCCATATCCTTTTCTCTATTTATCTCGTCGATAACACTGTCCGAGTGCTCATCTATGTGATGGCCAAGTTTGTTCAGCAGATACAAATTTGTCCAGTTCAGTTGTCTGTGTTCGTAAGACCCCCCATCTCCGACCAAAGTAAAAGGCAGAAAGGTTCCGAAACCAGGCCCCAAATTAGCGTAGCTGTTTGATGGCAATTCTCTTGTTTCGAATTTGTAGGTCCTACCTCCTATCCTAGGAAACTCGGTAGACATTGTCACTTACTTATCGGATCGCGGAAGATCTGCGCCGCCGCGAGATGCCTTGTAAACTCTCCTTGATTCCTTGCCTGTGATTTTTGTGTGTCAAGAGCTTGAGAAATGTTTTGATGCTGTGAGTTCACGGTACCATGCAATGTGATCCAATTTATAGAGCTGGAGACTCTATCCTCGTGATTGGCCTTCAATAGCTTTCATTCAGTCTGGCCACTCTACGTTGTCTTCTTTGTTGGCTCGTCGTGAGAAAATTATTCCTCCACCACATGCAAGTCTGTATGTGTACGTGTTTCACGTTTAGATTTGTCCTTTTGTTGCGGTTTCCTGCAGACTATTGCTGCCTCTGAACTGTTACATGCATGTCGTAGTGTTATTTTAGCTGTGTCATGCATTGGACAGAGAAATGTATATACTACGGAAGGGGTAATGTTGTGCAGTTTTTGAAGAAGAATTTAGAGGTTAATAGGCCTTAGCTGTGTCCTATAAATTGCAGAATATGTTATGAAGATGGTCAGACCGTATGTGTGTTATTATTGTTATTCTTATTTTTTTTTAAAAAAAATAAACCATAGGAGCATCTGGAATGGAACCAAAAAAAAAAAAAAAGCTACAAAGCCAGCATAGATACGCATACGGTCCATTATCTACAAGCACAAATAAAGAAGGAAATACGAACAGCATGTGTGGCCAAGCCAAATAACAGGGATATAGTGTCAAAGAAGACAACAGCCACGCATAGCTTTCATATTTATTGGTAGGCCATCGTAAGGTAGTAGCTAGCTACCAATCATTTTTGAGAATAGACAAAGCCACACGTGAATCACATAAGAAAAATCACCTGATTTTGCTTAAAATTCCATACGATTTTTTGTTATTCCCTTCATCACGTATTATCTGTCTTTTTAGCTTCATCTAGTTTTTCCAAATTAATTGTCATTTTAAAGAATAAATATTATTGGCTAAAATTAGATGGCACATAACTCAAACATAGTTTTTATGGGACAGATGGAGTAGCTTATAAGTATTATTAGAATCTAGTTATAAAGCGCTGGGTTACTTCTTACTGCTTTTATATCAGTATGTACTGTCCTCATTGAGCTACATGTGGTTTCTTTACATACGAACACAGTATTTCAGTGGTATACCAGGATGCAATACACACATTCAGTAGATGTGTCTCATCTGGAGTAGCTTTGACCGTTCTTTTACATTAGCATATACGTTTAGCCACCGTTTTCTATTTGGGACAGTAATTTTTTTGAATTATTAATATAGCTTCCCCTGCTACATACAACACATACAGTTTTCAGAAGATTTCACTATGTATAGAATAACATATCTAGATTTTGTATGTATAGGTACTCCGTAATAAGTTCTAAAATACTAGCATTTGAAGCTCTACAGCTAAAGCTTCAAATGCCAGTATTTTTGGAGGGAAGGAGTACTAGAGATCTAGAATAACTAATCCACTTGCATGTCTTATGAACATTATTACCTAACAACTAGCTGGAGGCCTGTATATTGCATTACAGGCTATATGAACATCTCGATTCCAACAAAGATGTCCGTCCAGGCACAGTTGTTTTTTCTTTTCTTTTTTTTCCTTTGCAAAAAAAGTTGGTACGAGCTGCTGTAACCAGTCGGCTCGCACCTTCTGTATACCGTCACAAGTTTGAATATATCCTGCTGAGCCACGAAGAGATGGTCTAGGATCTGACGCAAGTATGGATATTAGCGTGTCATATTTTTTTAATTATGACTGTCAACTAGTACTCTCTCTCTCTCTCTCTCTGAATTTTGGAACCCATAGAGTATCATTTACTCCGTATCAATTTTACTCAAATTTATGGTACCTTTTATCTAAACTTATGTACTGCCCATCATGATAAGAAGTACTATTATTCTAAAATAAGATTCCAGCTCCAATTAACAGAGGATCCGTTGCATGTGGTCGCATCACACAAGCACAAATGCGTACCTCTACTGTACTGAGCGCATGCGCCCCCATCCAAATGAAGAGTAATAAGGCACACATCCATGGTCAACCTCTTCCCTCAATATATACACACCATGTGCTGCAGCTCTAACACCATTGATGAATGCTTCACAACATAAACCAGTTGAGAAAGTAAATCAGTAGTTCTCTTTAAAAACTAGTTATCCATACAATACGACGGCAAAATCTCTTTGTTACTGATAAACCAAAATCCTGTCAACTAAAGTATATATCCAAAAATATTATATGGTGAGAGAACACAAAGTTTTATAACTTCAACTCCATATGCAGAAGCTTGCAGGCAGGGCTGCTTCATAGATTCCCATGTTAACCAATATATCAACTTCCTAGTTCTTTGAATGATAGTACTTTCCACGGTTTGGCCGTTGATGCATAGATACCCCACGCAACAGCTTCATATGTTTTTACATTCTTATTTTCGTCTGCAGCTTTAAAAACCATCAAATAGCTTTTACCATCACCCACAGGCTGCTCTTTCACAGAGATAATATCGACAAGCACAAACTCCTTTTTTTCATACGCAAGCTTGTGCATTAGAACTATAAATCTTCCAATTTGCCAGTACTTGATATCATGAGGGTTATTGACTTGTTTCCATCCATCAGAACCATTTTGGGGATTAGATTGTGGCGGAGCTTCGTAGGTTGGAAGTGAAGGGGAACTTGATGATGATGCAGGCGGTGGCGGTGCAGCTGTAGCAGGGGGCGTAGACGGTGCTGGGGGTGGAGGGTTATTAGCTTGATTCGTTGGAGGGGTGGAAGGGGGGCTAGAAGGCTGTAAAGGTGGTGGACTATTAGTTTGATACGGCGACGGAGTAGCTGAGGTTATAGAAGGTGATGGTGGAGGAGGTTCTTGATAGGATGGAGCTGCAGTAGGGGGACTAGAAGGCGGTGAAGGTGGTGGGTTATTAGGTTGATAGCTTGGTGATGTTGGTGAACTGGAAGCTACAGGGGCTGGTGGGTTACTAGTTTGATATGTTGGAGGAGTAGCAGGGCTAGAAGGTGACATAGGTGGTGATGGCGGTGGAGTAGCAGGGGGCGTAAACATTGGTGGTGGAGGTGGTGGGTTGTTCGGTTGATAGCTTGGAGGTGTTGTTGGTGAACTAGAAGGTGATATAGGTGGTACACTGGAAGCTTGGTCTGGTGGAGTAGGTGGAGGAGATGTTTGATTGGCAGGTGGTGTGGCAAGGGGACTAGAAGGCAATGAAGGTGGCAGAGGTGGTTGGTTGTTCGGTTGATAGCTTGGAGGTGTTGTTAGTGTAATAGAAGATATTGGGGGCGGCTGATTGTTTTCCTCGTATGTTGGAGGTGTGACTGGTGGTGTTGAGTTGTTTTGTTGATAATCTGGAGGACTAAAAGTCTCCGACGGTGGTGCTTGATAGGTTGGAGGTGGTGGCGTAAGAGAAGATGTTGGGGGTGGTGGACAATTTACTTGATTTACTGGTGGTGTAGCAGGAGGATTAGTAGAATATAAAGGTGGTGGCATTTTATAGGTCGGAGGTGTTAGTGGGGAATCAGATGAGGGTTCCTGTGGCGTTTGATAGGTTGTAGGTCTTTGTGGTGGACTAGAGACTAATGGTGGTGGTGTGGTGTTATCCTGATTGTTGGGAGGCGTGTACGGTTGAGTAGAAGGTTGAATAGATGGTGGACTATTAGCTTCATTAGCGGGAGGACTAACGGGGGGACTAAAAGATGGAGGCGACGGAGTGTTTTCTTGGTTTGTTGGGGGCGGTGTGGCTAGAGGAGTAGAAGGTGGTGAAAGTGGAGGGTTTTCATATTGATTTGTTGGAGGTACGGGATATGGACCTGAAGTTGGTGTCGGTGGTGAACTATTATCTTGATAGGCTCTTGGAGGAACAAAAGACATAGAGGGAGCTGGGGGGATATTATCTTGGTACATTGGGGTTGTGGTGGGAGGACTAGAAGGCAGGGGGTTGTTAGTTAGCACATTTGGAGGTGGAGTTAAATACGGAGAAGATGATGAACTAGAAGGGGGTGAAATATTGTCTTGGTAGATTGGTGGAGGGGGTGATGATGGAGATTGTGGGTTATATTCGTGATATGTTGGAGGTGTAATCTGAGGACTAGAAGGTGCAACGAGTGGATTATTAGACATATAGGGTGGAGAACTATAACTTGCTGGAGGTGGGGGAGGATTACCTTGATACATTGGTGGCACGGTCGGGGGAGTAAACGATGGAGGAGGTGGCAAGATATACATTGGGGGAGTATACTTTGGCGATGGTGGTGGTGACTGCCCATAACTTGGAGCTGTGGTTGGAGGGCTTGAAGGTGTTAGTGGCGATGGCTGATTCGTTGGTTGGTAAGTTGGAGTCGTGGGTGAGGGAGGAGGTGGTGATGACTGACCACACTCGGTATTCTTCGGTGGCCCATGGCCAGTACCATGGGGATCAGGACCGAGCCCTGGTTTAGGGCAGTGTGGGTTCTTCACAGGACCAACGCCATAGTTCTGCTTGCCATCTGCCCGGTCTACTTCGAGTGTGAGAACTGAGATGAGCAGGGGCAGAACTAACAGGAGCTGTCTCATGGCGCGACAACGCCAACTTGGACAGCAGCAAGGGAAGCTACTTACTCAGTGACCTGTGCTGTGTCTTCAGTGAGGAACCTCTATATATAGCTGTGTGGTGCACTCGATGTCGATCTCTCGAACCCTAGCTAGCACAAACGGGCTACCAGCTGCGGTTTCTCGATCTGAGCTGCAGAAGCTTCTTCCTTCACCGGCCTCACAATTGTTAACTCGATGACTGTCAGCGATCGACTGAGCCTGATCAAACGGAGATATATATAATTGTTGAAACTGATCACTGACGCCTCTCGTGCACAGCTATGTATCCGTTGACATTACACAGCGCGCACGGCTCTCCGCGCGCGCACGGCTCTCCGCGCACGCACGGCGTTTTACGCGCCTGAAGGATCGTGCCGGAGTCAATTGATAGTTACTGCAGGTCTGCAGCTGAACGTACACTGCTTGAGCTTGACCCAGGCAAAAATATGAACCTTGGAGGATCTATCGACCTGTACACAGCGAGATTCCTAGTGGACGGAGCAGACAACGCCAGGTGCTTCTTCTAATAGCATGGACTGCTCCATCGAAGTTGACTTGCAATATCAAATCATGGAGAGATCTAGTTTACGAGTGCTGAGGTCTGACCTGAGTTCTGCAGGACGGAGATTGGAATTGAGTTTTCTGAACCTTTGTGTGAACAAGCTGTACGTATGTCCATAGTTGCAGACTTGCAGAATGGCCGGCCCCTGAAGTCGCCTGCCGTCCGTCACATGATGAGTCATGGCGATCCGCTGGCCATTTTGCGAACTACGAGCAGAATCCATTCGCGCTCGATCATAACCTGATGCTGTCAATTGACAGTTAGGTTCCAGCTGATGTTTTAAGTACATATGTTACTCTATACTGTCTCTGTTTTAAAATATAAGTATTTCTATATTTAGATAAAATCAATTTTTTCTAACTTTTATTTATAATATCTAAAAATATATATAATTTTTAATATAAAAATATATTTTTTATGAAAGCTTATTTCTCAATAAATTCAAAAAATATAATTTTATATGATAAAACATCATTAATTTTTAATTATTAATGGTCAAAGTAATAAAAGTTTGACTTTGATTAAACTAAAAATATTTATATTTTAGAGCGGATGGAGTATTTATAAAAAAAACTACGTAAAACTAAGTATTGCGTCATTTGATTCGCTCTGCATGTGTAGTTGCCGTCCAGCATGCATTAGTTCAACTCAGATTGGATAAACCAGCTGGCAAGACATGAACATGGTTCCTCTCAAAATTATCAGAGATGTAGAACGATTCGACTCAGTTATTAGTTCTTATATATACAATTACAAAAACAGCAACAGGCCAGGTTCTGACATTTTGAAAGCCCGGGTGAGTAGGGCACATTGTACTCATATGAGTACTTGAAATAGGACACGTAGCTCACTTTGTTTTGAAGGGCGGTGCACTTTGAAAATTTAGGTGTTCAAAGCATGATCAAGATGGTTAGTCAAACTCTTGGCCAATAGAAAAAAAAATCATATATCATAGCTAGCTCTAACCTATGCTTTCCCTGTGATGTGCTGATAAAAATATATTTTTCGATAATCGAATAAAATTCCGATCTTTTGCAACGAATTGTATATATGGTCAACGTGGTGTTAATTATTATAAGAGTATACCATGTAGGTGAGAAAGAAATAGCAAAAAAGAGAAAGATGACAACTCTTACTGACTTGTCACATCTATCCTATCATTGATATCATAATTTTTTTATTAAAGACAATATCATTTCGACTTAGTCATATAGCCCAAAACATCGCGGCCACACCAAAAAAGATATACAAAGATTGAATCCTTGAGGTTTTGTGAGTTGCGACTACAACTACAAGGAAACTGATTTCACGGATATTTGGGGATTTATTAGCGGCTTGAATGACTTTGAGTCTTGAGCGGGAGAGCAACTGAACAAAGGGCCTCACGCAGTCACCCTGTCGCCTGCTGCGGCCTATGACCAGAACTCAAGATTTTGAGAACACAACTTTGTAGATGGGGAAACACAGGCGTCGGAGAATATAGCATTAAACGAATTTTTACAGCAGGCTGTTAGTCAAGTAGAGACTGGGCTGCATGCTGCGCCACTAGGGCCAGGCCCATTTTTTTGCTGGGTCAGCACTGACGAAATATCTACGGGTATGATAAGGTCTGCTAGTAAATCATCGGTGTTTCATTTAATTATTGGAGATCTAAAGTTGTAGTCATTCCTCCATAATTAAAGCGAAACTAATTGAACCAAGAAATAAACAACCGATATCCCACTGTCAAGATTCGTGAGTCATCATTGTTCGGTAAGCAAGTGGTCCTAGGTGCATGATTTAAGAACATTAGTCAGGTTGACTTAACAGGACCTTGATTGGACCAGTAGATCAAGTGGCTTTGACGATAGCAGCCTTAATTTGTTCCGGCTAATCAATGTCACCATTGAAGTACTGACATTAGTAATAATCAGATAAGGATCGAGAGATTAGAATTCCAAGCACAAACGACACCATACTCTTTTACAGTTTCAGAATTGGACTTGGAGCAAGTATCTACCAATAAGGATAATTCGAGCACAAACGATACCACGTTTTTTTTAATAGTTTCAGAATTGACCTTGGAGCAAGATCTACCAATAAGGATCATTCCAAGCACAAACGACACCACATTTTTGTATAGTTTCAGAATTGGACTTGCAGCAAGTACCTACCAATCGCGTCTGGTTCTCGCCGGCTCACCTAGTTGTTCTTCACCTATATCACAACGTAGCAGCCATTTCATTTGGATGACTCGAACGCAAGATAAGCGTAAGCAAAACGAAGCAGCCGATTACTCTGCCACTGGCAATGGCGAGGCCGCACGCCGTGGTGTTGCCGTACCCGTGCTCGGGCAACATCAACCCGGCGCTGCAGCTGGCCAAGCTGCTCCACCACCACGGCGTCTACGTCACGTTCGTCAACACGGAGCACAACCACCGCCGCGTGCAGGACACGGAGGGCGCCGGCGCGGTGCACGGCAGCGAGGGTTTCCGCTTCGAGTCCATCCCGGACGGCCTCACCGACGCCGACCGCGGGAAGAAGGACTACGGGCAGAGCTTGCTGGTGTCCACGAGCCGGCACTGCGCCGCGCCGCTGAGGGACCTCGTCCTGCGCCTCAACGCCACGGATGGGGTGCCGAAGGTGACGTGCGTGCTGCCCACGGGGCTGATGACCTTCGCGCTCGACGTCGGAAGGGAGCTGGGGATCCCGACCGTGGCGTTCTGGTGCGCCGGCGCGGCCTCGCTAATGGGGCACGTCATGATCCCGGAGCTTAGGAGGAGAGGATACGTGCCACTGAAAGGTACTCCTAATGGTGCAATGCTTTTTTGGTTATTGGAGCGTGCAGTATTAAAATTTTCATTCTTTAATAGTGAAATGGGAACTGTCTCGTGTAGATTCATTCAAGTTTTCTTTGTGACATCTCGATCGACAAATTGATGGTAGTAGAATTGTGCAGATGAGAGCATGTTGACGAAGGGGTACCTCGAGACGACGACCACGACTGGATTCCGGGCATGCCGCCGATCAGCCTAGGCGACGTTTCGAGCTTCATCCGCACTACGGACCCAGACGACGTCGGCCTCCGGATCAGCGAGACTGAGCCCACCAACTCCACCAAGGCTGACGCCCTCATCCTCAACACCTTCGAGGACCTTGAAGCGGACGTCCTCGCGGCCCTTCGCACCGTGTGCCCGCGCATCTACACTGTCGGTCCACTGGGCTCGCTCCTTCGCTCACACCTCGGCAGCGCCATCGAAGGCTCGATTGGCAGCCTGAGCCTGTGGAAGCAGGACACCGGGTGCCTCGCGTGGCTGGACACGCAGGAACAGGGCTCCGTCGTGTACGCCAACTTCGGCAGCCACACGGTGCTGTCGCCGGAGCAGCTGGCCGAGTTCGCGTGGGGCCTCGCGGCGAGCAGCCACCCGTTCCTATGGACCGTCAGGGACGACGCCGTGCTGGGAGCGTTGCCGCCTTCCTTCGCGGCGGAGACGGCGGGGTGGTGCCTCGTGACGACGTGGTGGCCACAGGAGCAGGTGCTGCGCCACTCGGCCGTGGGATGCTTCCTGACGCACAACGGGTGGAACTCGACGTGCGAGAGCATAACCGCCGGCGTGCCAATGGTGTGCTGGCCGGGGTTCGCGGACCAGTACACCAACTGCAAGTACGTCTGCGACGTGTGGGGTGTCGGAGTACGGCTGGACGCGGTGGTGAGGAGGGAGCAAGTTGCTCAGCGTGTCAAGGAGGCGGTCGCCAGCCATGAGTTGCAGGCCAACGCGGCGAGGCGGAAGGTGGCCGCGGAGGCTGCAGCCTGCCCTGGGGGGTCGTCACATGAGAGCCTCCTGAGCATGGTCGATGCCTTAGGCAGCCGATGCAGGTGGCGCGCGCATCACTGATTCACTGGACACTAGAATAACTGGTCTCCATCTTCTGGCCTTCTGCAATTTGTTTTGCGGGTTCGACCGTCACCATATGAAAAGATTTCAGGATTGGGAGTCCCTAAACATGAGCCAAATATGACAACCTATATCAGTTTTTCAAGTGTGGAAATTAATTTAGTTTTCCTCGAGTGGTCATACAGATTGAGCTTTACAAAATTAAATAGGAGCCAATTTAATAATGTTGAGTCAAGATTGGTCATGATTAAGTAGTACACAGTTTAATTGATTCCTTTGAATTGAGCTTGCCTCTGTTGGTTAGGTGGTCGAGATATGGGTACACACCTAGCCATCCAGTTTCAAGCCCCGTACTCAAACATGAAAATTTAGGTGGCTATTCGCTACTATTTCTTAAAACCACCTAGATCCTCCTAGGTTGGATTAAGTGATACACAATTTAGTAGAAAGGCTCAATCCTGAAATCTAAATTGGCTTCCAGATTAAATGATACACTTCTTGAAATTTACATAATTTCCACACATCCAGATTTAGTTTATGTAATTAAGATACACTTCTTGAAATCTAAACAATTTCGACACATCCAGATTTAGGGGCCGTTTGGAATGGAGGAAGAACATAGGAAAAAATGGAGAAAGTTGTTCCAGAGGAAAGTTTCCTGCGGTGGTGTTTGCAATGGAGGAAACCAACAATCCCTTCCGGCGGAAAGGAACCAGACGAAGTGCATTTCGGAGGAATGAAAACATCCACTCTGATCTAAAAGGAAAGAATCTTTGCTTGCCTTCAACAAATCGACGGCGTGTTGATGATAGCTTTTGTTTTCTCTCTCCTCGCTAATCAGCCAGCATATCGCGCTGCGGCGCGGCAACGGCAGGAGCGGCGTGACCAGGAGGCGGGTCGGGGGCGGCAATCGGCATCACGCGGCGGTGCAGTGCGGCACGGCCAGGAAGCGGGTCGGGGGCGGCGGCAGGTTGGCGACATCGCCGGGTGGCGTCGACGGCGGCTCGGTGGCGGCCCGAGACGCGCTCGAGGGGCGACGGGGAGGTGGGGTCGGGGGCTGGCGGGGAGGGAGCATCGCGGTCAGGAGGCAGGTCGGCAGCGCTCGTCTTCCTTCGTTGCTACCGTGGCCGTGTCTGCTTCGCCGGCGACGTAAGACATGATGCTGGGTGATTAACTGGAACGGTGGAAGGGATGAAAGAAATTTGGGAAGTTCTGCGTATAGATGGAAAGAGATACATTTTTAATGGTAATAATTACGACGTTGCTTTATAGTAGGAATGAAATTTCTTCCGGGCATTTTGCAAAGATTACAGAATGGATTAAGAGTGGAGCTTATTATGAAGACCCATGAATGCTTCACTGATCAACAAAAGTCAACCGTGATCACCCGGGTTAGCAAAATTCACACAGGAATCACTAAATAAAATAATGGCAATATAACTCTTAAATATTTTAATTTAGTTGCACTAATTTTATGTACCTGTATTTTCATTCCTGCATTTCAAACACTGTAATTTTTTCATTCCTTTGTTTTAGATTTCTGCGGTTTTCTTACGCAATTAAGTTTTTTTTTCTAGAATGGTTCCTAAACATAACCAATTTAGTGTTTTTAGAATGGTCATGAAGAATGATTCTAGAAGTATTGTAAACTTTAATATAAAACCCATTTTGTAGTTAGGCCTCATTTGGTATAGATTCTTAGAAAACAACTTCTTTAAAAATATATTCTCTACAAAAAGCACCTTTTAAACTATTTAGCAAAACAATTTTTATTGTGGTCTCAATGTACAAATGAGTGAAGAATTCATAAGAAGCTACATTTTTAGTGCTTTTGGCTTCTTATATAAATTAGAGAAGTGCTTCTTGATGAAAGAATCTCGAAGAACTTTTTCTAAAACTGTTTAGTGGACTTCTTGTAGAATCTAAAGCACAACTTTGAGAATCTATAACAAACACGGCCATAATATTGTATTGAAAGAGCAGTAGCTTTGATTTTTATGCGTTGCATCAGAGCAAAGGATATCGTAGATAACTCTAATTGAGTTTCAGAGATTCCTATAAACAAAAAAAAGGGAACCCATTTTTTTGTCCAAATTGAAATTATACTAGAAACAAATGAAACTAATACCTCTGCTTATATCTGTCCTTCATTTATTTGCTAGATCAGCAAGGGATAGGAGTAGTAGAAGTATGTGGTCCTTTACTACATCAGATGGGTAAGTAGGAAGAGATTATTATAGACTTTGAATAATGCTCTCACAATGATAATTCTTTCAACATAATAATTTGAATATTTTATTTATTTATTTCAGGACACATGGTTGCTCAAGACATTTTTCTTTTCATCAAAATAAATCAAACAGTGCCATGTTATTATGATAGTTATTAATATTGGAAGAATCAATTTTCTACTTTATATATCCATAATATGAATAATATCATTTAGCAAATTGCAATATATTATAAGATAAAGGCAACACAATCTTTATTTGAAGTCAAGAAATAGTACAGTAAAAAAGAAAAGCAAAGCCTCGTTTGCTACATCAGTAAAGTAACATCAAAAATACTACTACATATGCGTACCATTTCCTTCATACTCATGCAACACAGTAAACTTACGGTAAGAATCCATATCAAATCACCCGCCAATACTTTAGTTTCCTATGTGTCGAAACTGCAGTACTTGCATTAAGATCAGTTCATCATTCTTGGGCACACCCCACACAAATGCATGGTATCTTCCAGCCTTTTGATACTCATTTGCAAGTTTTAGGACAAGAAAGTAATTCCGACCAATGCCAGCAGGCTGCACACTTGCCCAAAGAATGTCAATAAGCTTGAGCTTCTTGTTACCCTTCATTTCCACTACAAAGTTACCAATCTGCCAGTACAAGTGCTCATGGACATTTGGAATTTCAGCCCAACCTTGGGACCAATCTGGGATGCTTGACGATGGAGATTGATAGGTTGGAGGTGTGGTAGGAGGGGTAGGTTGTGTTGGTGGAGGATATTGTGGTGGAGAGTTTGTAGGAGGTGTGGCAGGAGGGCTAGACTGTGATGGAGGTGGAGTTATAGTAGGGGGGCTTGATGAAGGTGGGGGCGACTGGTTAGTTGGAGGTGTGAAAGGAGGACTATATTGTGATGGTGGAGGAGACTGTGGTGGAGGTGTGGCTGGGGGAGGTCCAGAAGGTGGAGTTTGAGAATTCATTGGAGGAGTGGCAGGAGGGCTCCATTGTGATGGTGGTGTAGTTGTTGGTGGGGGTGGTTGGTTTGTTGGAGGCGTGAATGGAGGGCTATATTGTGATGGTGGAGGTGTAGCAGGGGGGCTTTCTACTGGTGGGGGCGACTGGCTAGTTGGAGGTGTGATAGGAGGACTGTATTGCGATGGAGGTGTTGCAGGAGGAGTTTCAGATGGTGGAGTTTGTGTATTTGTTGGAGGCATAGCAGGAGGGCTAGATTGTGACGGCGGTGGAGTTATAGTTGGGGGACTTGCTACAGGTGGTGGCGATTGGTTGGTTGGAGGAGTGGCTGGAGGGCTATATTGTGATAGCGGAGGAGACTGTGGTGGAGGTGTGACAGGGGGACTTGCTACTGACGAAGGCGGTGGGCTGTTTGGAGGTGTGATGGGAGGGCTATATTGCAATGGTGGAGGAGATTGTGTTGGAGGTGTTGTTGGGGGAGTTCCAGATGGTGGAGTTTGTGTGTTTGTTGGAGGCGTAGCAGGAGGACTAGACTGTGATGGTGGTGGAGTTGTAGTTGGAGGACTTACTATAGGTGGTGGTGATTGGTTGATTGGAGGAGTGGCTGGAGGGCTGTATTGTGATGGCGGAGGAGATTGTGGTGGAGGTGTGACAGGGGGGCTTGCTACTAGCGGAGGTGGTGGACTGGTTGCAGGTGTTATGGGAGGGCTATATTGCAATGGTGGAGGATATTGCGATGGAGGGGTTGCTGGGGGAGTTCCAAATGGTGGAGTTTGTGTATTTGTTGGTGGTGTTGCAGGAGGGGTAGACTGTGAAGGTGGTGGAGTTATAGTAGGAGTAGGAGGACTTGCTACAGGTGGTGGCAATTGGTTGGTTGGAGGAGTGACTGGAGGGCTATATTGTGATGGTGGAGGAGACTGTGGTGGAGGTGTGACAGGGGAGCTTGCTACTGGCGGGGGCGGTGGGCTGGTTGTAGGTGTGATAGGAGGGTTATATTGTGATGGTGGAGGAGATTGCGATGGAGGGGTTGCAGGAGAAGTTCCAGACGGTGGAGACTGTGATTGAGGTGGAGGTGGCGGTGAAGTTGTAGGAGGTGTGTTTACTGGTGGGGGTGATTGGTTGGTTGGTGGTGTAGCAGGAGGGCTATACTGTGATGGTGGTGGAGGAACAATAGGAGGAGTTGCAACTGGTGGGGATGACTGATTGGTTGGAGGCGTCGCGGGTGGGCTATATTGTGATGGTGGAGGTGTAGTAGGGGGGCTTGCTACTGGTGGGGGTGATTGGCTAGTTGGAGGTGTCATAGGAGGACTATACTGTGATGGTGGAGGAGATTGTGATGGAGGTGTAGCAGGGGGAGCTCCAAATGGTGGAGTTTGTGTGTTTGTTGGAGGCGTGGCAGGAGGGCTATATTGTGACGGCGATGGAGTTATAGTTGGAGGACTTGCTACAGGTGGTGGCGATTGATTGGTTGGAGGAGTGGCGGGAGGGCTATATTGTGATGGTGGAGGAGACTTTGACGGAGGTGTAGCTAGAGGAGGCCCAGAAGGTGGAGTTTGAGAATTTGTTGGAGGTGTGGTCGGAGGGGTAGATTGTGATGGTGGTGGAGATTGGGCTGGTGGTGTAGCACTTGGGCTTCCTGTTGGCGGGGGTGGTTGGTTTGTTGGAGGCATAGCAAGAGGACTATACTGTGATGGCGGTGGAGTCATAGTAGGTGGACTTGCTTTAGGTGGTGGTGATTGGTTGGTTGGAGGTGTGGCAGGAGGGCTATACTGTGATGGCGGAGAAGACTGTGGTGGAGGTGTAGCTGGGGGAGGTCCGGAAGGTGGAGTTTGAGAATTTGTTGGTGGTGTGGCAGGAGGGCTAGCTTGTGATGACGGTGGAGATTGGGTTGGTGGTGTAGCAGGTGTGCTTTCTGTTGGTGGAGGTGGCTGGTTTGTTGGAGGCGTGACTGGAGGGCTATATTGTGATGGTGGAAGAGATTGTGCTGGAGGTGTAGCAGGAGGGCTTGCTACTGGTGGGGGCGATTGGCTAGTTGAAGGTGTGATAGGAGGACTATAATGCGATTGAGGTGGAGGTGACAATGGAGGGCTAGCCGGAACGTATGATGGTGACTGACCTGCGACTGGAGGTGATGGTGAATCATCCCCATCATCACACTCCTTGTCATCTTTTTTGGGCTTGCCCTTGCCATCATCATGATGGTCATGATCTTTACCCGGCTTCTTACAATGTGGTTTCTCCACCGGTCCAACACCATTGCCGGGGTTCTTAACACCTGCACTCTTCTCGTCATCTTTTTTGGGTTTTTGGCTGGACTTTGGGAGCTCGTCATCGGCCCGAGTTAGATGGACAGTAAGGAGGAGGGTGAGGAGGAGGAGGGGCACCACGAGCGACCTCATCGTGTGTGAGATCGCTGCCTAGGCAGCGGGCAAGCTGGCAAGAGAGGATGAAGCTAGTGCTTGTGTTGCATGGGGTGTACGATGCTGCTATTTATAGTGGTGGCACCGGTATCATCCATCACTAACTATACATTGTCATACTAGATCTGATCTGACTGAGATGCATATTATAGCTACTAGTAGATCCTTTCTTCTCACCGGCCTTTCCTTTTATATTAATTAATTGAATGTCAGATGATCAGATCAATTATGATGAATTGTTAATGCCGACCACAACAGATGAAGATCCCTAGACTGCGCTGTGGCGCCTCGTTCGCTTCACATTAATCTGCTGTTTAGTTGACATTTTACGGCGGGCACGTCTCTCCGCGCGCACTGCATGCATCGATCTTACCTTAAGGATCGTGCCAGTCAACCGGTTTTCTGACATGAAATCGTCTAGAAATTTTATTAAGTAAAATAGCGATGCACACATTCGCAGCGAGAGCATTCTTACTCCAAGTTAATTAAATATCTCTGCACAAGATCTAGTTGACTTCAGATGGAAGCAGTATATATAAAAGTCCTGAATAGATTTAGGGCGGAGCATGCGCTTACGTGTTGCGCTCTAGCTAATTTCTGCGACTTGTGAGAACAGATAATTTAATTAAATTCTGTCCTACTACGCAGCTATATATACATTGATCGATCGGCACACTGCCCATGAATTGGACGGCTTGTGAAGTCGTCTCCATCTCATGTGTCAGGCGACCATGTGAGGAGGTACCGGAGCCATATATGGAGCTTCTGCCCATTTTACAGTTAGATCGGTGCTATCAGTTGAAAGCTACGTTAGTTAATTTTGTAGCTGATGCTGAGTGTACAATACGTGTATTTCTCACGAGAAAGTGTTGAAGACTAGCTACTTCAGGTTGGTTTGCAGATGATGCTTGAGTGTATACGTGTATTTCTCATGAGAAAGTGCATTAATACTTGAGTGAAGAACGATGCTTGCCAATCAGTTTCTTGTCTGGTCACTAGCTAGTATTGGGCACGAGCTGGACGGATTGAAACCAGCTAGCTAGATGAGCTGCAGCGAGGTCACTCGAATGTATAGACAGTATGACCTGAAACATGATTAGACTTAGATGAGCTGCATCAACCTGAGCAGCGGGGCATTTTCGCTGGGGTGTTAGATTACAAATGAAGCTCTGCGTTTTGAGCGGTATATAAGCTAGCATGGTTCACAAAAGCTAAAAGAATTTGATCGTCCTACTGTAGGAAGAGCCTATGGATCATGGATAGTACATTTTATGATCACGGACGATCGAGTAGTTCCTGCAGTCATTAATTAGCTAACGGCCTCTCTCTCTCCAGCTTGACTATCCTACGATGCGCCCCCACCACCCTTTGAACGAGGAATATCATTCAATATTCGTAACTTTTAAGTGGTGTAATGAAGATTCACACCCTTTCATCGAGCTTTAAGATCCAACGTGAAGTTACTGAATGCCACCGTGGCAAGAACATGATAGGTTAAGCCACGTCCGCCCTTGCTAGAGAGAGCGGTGAAAGTAATCGAGGCGACGTTCGGTGTAACATCCCAAAATTTTCGAATTAATAAAGTGGCATTTATTTAAATTTTCGCTCTAATTAATTTGTCTGTTCCAATAATTCGTTCTGTTCAAAATTCTTTCGTACCGAATTTTGTTTCGTTCAAATCCGAAATCCGTTAGTCTAAATTAATCTGGTGCCGAAATAATTTAGTCCGCGTAATTTTTACATTTGACTAAAATTATTTCCAGAATTTTCCAAATTAATTTTCGGGTCTCGAAATATTTTCTTTTCAAATTAAATCTCTTCAACCTTTTTAATTATTTCCTGGTTATTAATTAATTTCCGGATTAATTTTTAACCCTCTATTTTTACCCTCCTATAAATACCCTCTCTCAACCCTAGCCCCAAATCCCCATCTCATTTATTCTCACTTCTTTCTTCCACCGCAAGCCAAAATTCTGGAACCGTCCCCCTCCCTCGCGCCGCTGTTCTCGTTTTTCCGCGCTGCGTGCTGCTCTCCTCGTTCTGCGTCGCCGTCAACCACCGCGTGAAAACCAGAGCCGTCCGTCGACTCCCGCGTCGCCGCTCGCTTCGTCCTCTGCGCCGTGACGACACCAACAGCACCGATTTTCGAGCCGATCTCTGCGTCGCTCGCTCTCGCCGCCTGCTCTGCGCCGATCTCCGTGCCACTCGCGTCAGCCTCGTCACCGCGTCGTCTGCAGCGCACGTCGTCCACGCCGAGTCGCCGCTCCAGCCAGCAGTCGTCGCCTCGTTCTCCTGTCGCCAGTCCGCGCCACCTGACGCTGTTCTCGCGCGACGTTTTCTGAACCAGTGCGTCGACTCCACCTCAATCTCCGCTGGTCTCTGCGCTGCTGTTCTCCGGGTATCGCGGACCAGTCGCCTGACCGGTCCGAGGACTGCAGACTCGGAGGACGCGACGCCCGACGCCATCGGCTGCCTCCGTCGTTTAGTTTCCAGCAAGTCAACACCGAAGCACGCCGTCACGCTGCCCTGCTGTGACCTTCAAATTTTCCAGTGCGCCGTCTAATTTCTCCGATCTCCGGTTTTTGAGTTCCCGATCTCCGATTTCCAAATCCTCGGTGAGATTTATTTCCCCTCTCGTGAATTCCTTTTTCTTTCCTATTAGTTGCTAGATTAATTGCTAAATTGTTTTGCGATTAATTATTCTGTAATTTATCTAAATCTTTGTAGTCTCGATTATCTACAATTTCCGGGGAATCCCATTTGATCTCCGATTAATCCCGAAATTGTCCCGTTATTCTTGTTCCGTCGCGATTATTGTGTAGAGTTGTTCCGGGGAACGTTTTGTGCGCATTTAGTCTAGTAATTTCGATTTAGATTCTAATTCCAGTTCTATTCTTTGTCGCGTAATTAATGTCTAATCCCTGTTGTTCGTGTTGTGATTAGCTGCTGTCCCTGAGGAGGAGTACTGCGAGCCCGATCAGTTTGCCGATCCGGATCCCGACTTCGATCCCGATTTGCCAGGCAAGCCGCGTTCCTTGATCACTTTGTTCCCAGCATTTTAAAATGCATGTTTTGTTTGCAACCTTAATTTGCATGCCAACTATTTTTAAAATGTGCTAGCAACATTCCTAAGCCGTGCCTGTTTACTGTTCCACAAATATCAACCCTAGGATTGCTTTAGTACATTTATTTTACTTTTATGCTTAGCCATGCTTAGTCGCATTTATTTTCATCTCACACCTATCACTATAAAATGGAATTTGTGTTAAATGCTTTTGGAACTGTGCTTCAAATGTGTGAGTATTGCAAATAACTATACTAACTATTTAGCGGGGGCAAGAGGGAGTTTGAGGAGCTGGAGGACTTTCGGGAAGTCCCTATGAGAGTACCTGTGGCGGGTACACTGGAGGCTTCGGCCTTGACGGCGAGTTTGTTGGTTGTTGGAGTTGTGGTTGGAGAGATGGCCTGCCCCAGCAATTAAGAACCGAGTCCTTCGAGTCTTGTACGCTCAGTTGACAACCATGCACACGACGTTACCCTGTATGGCCAGTTGGCTTGATCTTGAAGCTTGCCGAGACTGGTTGTTTACTCGTGGGTTGTCGGTGTAGTGTTAGTGTGTGTTGAGCTTTGACTCCCCACATGAGATCGAGATACCCCACCTGATCAGTGGTAGGCTCTTCACAGCTCCAGGACCTGATTGCGTAGGCTTTTGGGATCCCTATCCTGGAGGACGGATGACACCAGTTAAAGCTTGTGGACGTGTCTTGTGTGTTCGTCGGGACTACGACGGTAGTTCCCGATGACGCATCCCGTGGGTCCAGGTGCATAACCTCTGTAGAGTTTTAGTCGATGCGCATTGCCACGTCCTTTTGGAAGGACACCACCCTGAGTGGTGCTCCTCGTTGAGTAGTTTTGGTTTTTCTTCCTCCTCTCCTTTTTCAAATGTTTTTGACTCCGGACTTTGAGCTGTGGCCGAGTGTGGAGATTACATCGGCATTAAAATGAACCCTCGCCCAAGATAACGGAGATCTCTGCGGGGCAAGATAATAAAATTTGATAAGTTTAAAAATAAAGCTTTCTTGCATCTTTAAATAAAATAAAATATTTTAAACTTGCATTTAGCACTTGAGCTATGCCTTTACCTTTGAAACCATTTGCATGCATACATTGTTGTTAGGTAGTACGCGGTTTGCTGAGTATTCGTACTCACGGCTTTCTAATTTGTTGTTTTCAGAGAATTCGCTCAGCTTCGACTTCGACTACGTCTCTGACGGCCCGTGACGTCCGCTCCTGCGCTCGAGCTAGCCTGTGTGGAGGAGGTTCGCTACTGTCGCCATGATTGAAGCTTCCGCCGTTGCTTTTGTTGGATTCACGATAGAGATATATCTGCTCTGATATATTTTCGGCCTGCGTGCCGATGGACCCCTTTGGAGGATTTTATTCTAATCATTTTACTCTGATCTACTATTTTCTAATTTGTTTCTTGTTTAATATTTCTGTTATGGTTTCTTGATTGATCGCTTGTGATATCGTCATTGCCAAACTCCTGGGATTGGCAACGTCACGTGAGATCGGGACTTATCGAAAGGTAAGTGAAAACCCGGTCGTTACAGGTGGTATCAGAGCCATACTTGACCGTAGGAGCGTAACCGTAGAACCGGACGTAATTAAGGATTATTTCTAGACTTTCTAATCTGCTAAAAACCTTCATCGTGAAAGTTGATTTCTTAAATCTCGTCGTTTGCTTGGTGGTAGTCTTGTTTGCTTAGAATAGTGCATGTTTAGTTATCTTCGTTCTAATCTGCTCGCTTTCTATCTTCTTCAGTAATTCTGTTTCTGTTAATGCTATCTTTCTGATCAGAATTATTTTTTCTGCAACAGATGGCTCTGAGGAGGTCTGAACGCCTTCACGCTTGTTTTGAGGAGGCCGCTCTGGAGGACCCTGAGGTACCGCCACCCGCTGGGCGTGGTCGTGGTGCTGTCCCCAGAGGTCGTGGTCGCGGCGCTGGAGGCCGTGTACTAGTGCCACCTGCGGCTGACGCGCCTGGCGTTGGTCGAGGACGTGGCCGTGGGCGTGGCCGTGCTGGAGCCCCTGCCCCTCAGGCCGGAGGTCGTGGCAGAGGAGTTGCCATGGACCCTGAGTTTGAGCCTGCTGGAGTTGTCGCGCCTGGTGAGGAGCTTCCAGCTGCTCCGAACCTAGCGGAGGTGATGGCCCGACAGACGCTTCTGCTTGAGCGTATTGTCGAGCAGTCACAGTAGCAGCAGCCTCGTGGTCGTGCTCCTGCTTCTGACGCAGCACCGTACCACCAGTCAGCTGATTCTCGTATGGCGATGTTTCTGAACATGCGCCCTCCTACTTTTGACCATGCAGTCGATCCTTTGGATGCTGACGACTGGCTCAGAGATATCGAGAAGAAGCTGGACCTGATTCAGTGTGACGACTAGGAGGCAGTGCGTCTGGCGGCTCACCAGTTGACAGGTGCAGCTGGAGCTTAGTGGGATACTCTGTACGCCACACTCGACGAGCTTGAGCTTTTCACTTGGGACGGCTTCGTCACCGCTTTCCGTGGTTTCCACATCTCAGAGGGAGCCATAGAGGCGAAGGCGGAGGAGTTCCGTATTCTTCGTCAGGGGAGTATGACTGTCACCGAGTACGCCAACCGCTTCACCCAGCTGAGCCGTTTTGCACCTGAGGAGGTCTCGACTGAGCGTCGCAAGATGTACTGGTTCCGCAAGGGCCTACGTCTTGAGATGCTTCCGTACCTGGACGGAGGTGTTCAGAGGAGCCTTCGTCAGCTGATTGACAGATGTCTAGCTTTGGAGGTGTCACTTCAGAAGCTCGACCGGTCTAGAGATGCTAAGAGGAGAGCTCTTGGCCAGGGACCCAGTAGTGAGGCTTCGCAGCGTCAGCGTTTCAGTGGCTCTTTCCAGCAGGGATCGGGACAGTCCACCTTCGCCCGATCCACTGCTCCTACTCCAGTCTCAGTCCAGCAGCAGAGTTCTCAGCGCCAGAGAGGTGCCTTCCAGCAGCAGCAGTCCTCTTTCCGACCGACAGGGGGTCAACCCTCGGTTCGCTGCTTCGAGTGTGGCCAGGAGGGTCACAAGGCGTTTCAGTGTCCGAGGCGCCAGCAGCAGGGACCTGGGGGAGGTGGTGCTCAGTTTGCCACTCCCGCTAGGCCACCGCACCAGTCAGGAGGACGAGGAGTGCGTTCAGCGGGCCGTGGCGCTGCTCAGCCGAGCGTCACGCGCAGCCGCCTGAACCACATCTCGGTGGAGGAGGCTCAGGAGGCACCAGACGTCGTTGTTGGTGAGTTCTTGGTTCACTCCCACCTAGCGACGGTTTTGTTCGACTCGGGGGCTACGTATTCGTTTGTGTCGTCGACGTTTGCGTCCACACACAGTCTTCCTACCTCACTCTTAGCTATACCTACACTTACCACTTCACCTCTTGGAGTCTACAAGAGTCGTATTGAGTGTAGAGGTGTTCGAATCTTGATGGAGGGTGTGGTTTTCCTAGCTGATCTCACCGTCCTTCTCTCGCGTGACATTGATGTCATCTTGGGGATGGATTGGCTAGCGAAGCACGAGAGGGTCATCACTTGTGCTGAGAAGGTTGTGTCTTTGGTCAACCACCACAGTGTTCGAGTGGTGTGTGCTCCTAGAGCGTCCACAGTTCCACCTTTAGTTTGCAGCTTGCAGGAGTTATCTCTGGAGCAGATTCCTGTTGTTCGAGAGTTTCCAGAGGTGTTTCCCGATGAGTTGCCGGGACATCCTCCAGATCGAGATGTTGAGTTCGTGATCGATCTTCTTCCTGGTACCGCGCCGATTGTCAAGCGGCCGTACCGGATGTCTTCTGATGAGCTTGCTTTACTTAAGGAGCACATTGATGAGCTCTTGAGTAAAGGGTTCATCCGGCCGAGTGCTTCGCCGTGGGGAGCCCCAGTGTTGTTCGTGAAGAAGAAGGTTGGGTCAATGCGCATGTGCGTTGACTATCGTTCTTTGAACGAGGTGACGATAAAGAACAAGTACCCTTTGTCGAGGATCGATGATCTGTTTGATCAGTTGAAGGGTGCGAAGTTTTTTTTCTCGATTGATTTGAGATCGAGGTATCACCAGATGAAGATTCGACCTTCTGATATTCCGAAGACTTCGTTCGTGACAAGGTATGGGTCTTATGAGTTCCTGGTTGTTTTTTTTGGACTCACTAATGCCCCTGCCTACTTCATGAACATGATGAACAAGATGTTCATGGCTGAGCTGGATAAGTTTGTTGTGGTTTTCATTGATGATATCCTCGTCTATTCCAAGTCAGCCGAAGAGCATGAGCAGCACCTGAGAGTTGTGCTTGGGAGGTTGAAATCTCATCAGCTATATGCCAAGTTCAGCAAGTGCAAGTTTTGGCTTGAGAAGGTTGCTTTTTTCGGTTACGTTGTCACAGCTGAGGGCATTTCTGTTGATCCTGAAAAGGTCAAAACTGTTGTGGAGTGGGAGTTTCCGAGGTCAGTATCTGAGGTGAGGAGTTTTCTTGGATTGGCAGGTTACTATCGCCGATTCATTGAGAACTTCTTCAGAATTGCTAAGTCTATGACCGAGTTGACTCAGTTGGGTGTGCCGTTCGTCTGGTCGGATGCTTGTGAGAGGAGTTTCCAGGAGCTGAAGATGAGACTGACATCTGCGCCTGTTTTGACCTTGCCAGATATTCACCAGGATTTTTAGGTTTTCTGTGATGCTTATCGTCAGGGATTGAGTTATGTGCTGATGCAGAACAAGAAGGTTGTTTGCTATGCTTCTAGGCAGTTGAAGAAGGACGAGTTGAACTATCCGACGCATGATTTTGAGTTGACAGCTGTTGTGTATGCTTTGAAGATTTGAAGGCACTATTTGATTGACAACGTCACGTGAGATCGAAACTTATCGAAAGGTAAGCGAAAACCCGATGTTACATTCGGCACCATGGGTCACTTACATTTCGAGCTTCCATGAGTGGGCTAGTTTGCGTTACAAAACTGCTAAAATTGGAGCACGCGTGACATGACATGGATAAGGACAGGTTTGTCCTACTTCATCATGTAGTACTGTCGCCAATAATCATCCTCGGCCCCGAAACTTCCAACGTCGGGCCATTTCATTTGTTTGACTGAATCCGCCTAGACAAAGCCAAATAATTCGGTGAAGAGCAGAGAAATCAACAGCAAGGAAGTGCGCTAATGGCGTCGGCGAAGATCAGGCCGCACGTCGTGGTGGTGCCGTACCCCGGCGCCGGCCACATCAACCCGGCGCTGCAGATCGCCAAGCTGCTGCACCGCCACGGCGCGTACGTCACGTTTGTCAACACCGAGCACAACCACCGCCGCGTGCAGGACACCGAGGGCGCCGGCGCCGTGCGCGGGCGCGAGGGCTTCCGCTTCGAGGCCGTCCCGGACGGGTTGGCGGAGGCCGACCGCGGCAAGCAGGACTACGGCCGCAGCCTGGCCGTGTCCCTGAGCGCGCGCGGCGCCGCGCCGCTCAAGGCTCTCGTCGAGCGGCTCAACAACTGCGAGCCCGGCGTGCCGCGCGTCACGTGCGTGTTGTTCACCGCGCTGATGAGCTTCGCGCTGGGCGTGGCGCGGGAGCTCGGCGTCCCGACCGTCGCGTTCTGGGACGGCAGCGCGGTCTCGCTCATGGCGCACATGAGGATCCGGGAGCTCGTGCGCAGAGGCTACGTGCCGCTCAAAGGTGGAGGAGGAGGAATAACGCGCCTTCCCAAATCTTGCATACTATTTCATCACCAAAACATTCGGTTGACTGGCTCTGCTATCCTATCATGCAACAGATGAGAGCCTGTTGACGAACGGCTACCTCGACGCGACGGTGATCGACTGGATCCCCGGCGTGCCGCCGATCAGCCTCGGCGACATCTCGAGCTTCATCCGCACGACCGACCCGGACGACTTCGGGCTGCGCTTCAACGAGTCGGTGGCGAACAACTGCGCCGAGGCCGGCGCGCTGATCCTCAACACCTTCGACGCGCTCGAGGCCGACGTCCTCGCCGCGCTCCGCGCCGAGTACCGGCGCATCTACACCATCGGGCCCCTGGGCACCCTCCTTCGGGGACGCGGCGCCGTTGACGCCGATGCCGACGCTGACGAGTCCACCGGACTGAGCCTGTGGAAGCAGGACGCGGAGTGCCTCGCGTGGCTGGACACGCGGGCGCGCCGCAGCGTCGTGTACGTCAACTTCGGCAGCCACACGGTGCTGTCGCCGGAGCAGCTCGCAGAGTTCGCGTGGGGACTAGCGGCGAGCGGGCACCCGTTCCTCTGGTCCGTCAGGGACAACCTGGTTCAAGCTCCCCCGGATTTTGTGGAGGAGACGGCGGGGCGCGGGCTCGTGACGACGTGGTGCCCGCAGGAGAAGGTGCTGCTCCACCCGGCCGTGGGCTGCTTCCTGACGCACAGCGGGTGGAACTCCACGTGCGAGAGCGTTGCCGCCGGCGTGCCGATGGTGTGCTGGCCGGGGTTCGCGGACCAGTTCACCAACTGCAAGTACGCCTGCGAGGTGTGGGGCGTCGGCGTCCGGCTGGAAGCCGTGGTCAGGAGGGAGCAGGTTGCCGAACGTGTCAAGAGCGTGATGGCGAGCGAGGAGATGGAAGCCAACGCGGCGAGGTGGAGGGATGCGGCGGACGCGGCCGCGGGAGCCGGCGGGTCCTCGTACGAGAACCTCCTGGCCATGGTGGGAGCGCTCAGCAGCTCACCCAGAACCGACGCCTGATGAGTTGGCTGATCCGTGTACTATTGTTGGCTTGTCTCAACACTGTAATGAATTTGTTAAAATTATCGTCGTGAGAGTTGGTACTTGCTCCTCTTATTGAAATAAGCTGTAGATCCGTGATTCGCCGCAGCTCGTGCTGAGACAGTACAGAACTGTGCAGTCCGTGCGGCGATTCCTTGCTCTGCTACCTGCGCTATCTTATGGAATGCAGTAGCACCTCTGCGTGAAGCAGAGCATCTTGACCTGAAGGATTGGCCACGCAGTTGACATGCGAACGAGTTGACCTGGAACTTTGGGAAGAAGATCTAAGGATTCCAAATCTAGCACAGGCAGTGTCCGCCACTCACATGAGCTCAGCTGACTTTAGAAAGTAATAAAACCTCAAGGATCCGATGTTAAGTATGAGTATATTGATCTGGAGTGTAGGCTCTTAACCTTGAAAGATCTCATGAACGAATTCTAACATCTAAAGTTTGATTCCATTCCGAGCACTCAGTTGTACGAGCTGCACACAGATCATCCCCAGTACCGGAGTCGCCGTTCTGCAGGTAATAAGAACAGAATCCTACCTTGTTTGATAAAACATCACAAGACTACAAAATTGATGAACATTCATTGTGTTAAATAATATTCTGGGACATCAGAAAGGAAATGTGACTTATGCAGTCACAATAGGAGGAGAATCATATCTGCATAAGCAGAGTCTGCACTTCTCAGCTAGCTAGTGCCTGTATGGCAGTAAGACCAAGAGCTCGGCCAGCAAGAGACCTTACAAATTTTATTTGGCATCCCAGTCCTTCAGCTTCTTGCTTCCCTTAGGTTTTGCGACAGGTCGATTCATGCCTGCCATCTTTGCATTATACTTTGCCCGCAGAGGGTCATTTGTAGCCCATCTGAAAATTCATAGTATGGAGTCTGTAACATGTTCTCATGAAGAAGAGCAAGATGCACCATAAAAATTAGAGGGAAAAAAAAGAACCAATTTAAATGGTTATATCTATCACTAAACTTTAAGATATTCCATAAACAGAACAGAAAGGATGCAAAGTATTATGCATTAAAATCTACAATGTGTGTGTCAGCTCGAAAGGTAGAGCAGGATGGCCACTGGACTTCCTAATAAAAAGCACCAAAAGTACTATATTTTCCTTCAGTAATCAACATTTATTTGCAAATTAGTAGTCGTTACTGTGAGCCAATTGAAGAAAACTAAAAAGGCAAAGTGAACAATAACATGTGGAAAAGACAAACGTGGCAGGAAGTACTACTTACGGTGTACTCCAATCAGTCGTATCCTCATTAACAAGATGAGTCCACTTCGTTCTGCCACTGCGCCCAAAGTGTTTCACTTGCATGACTTTGGGCAAGATGCTCTTGTCCATCTTATCTTCTCCAGTAGGTTCAGAGAAATCACGGCTGTAGATATCATCTTTGCCAGCTGATTGGATAATATCATCAGCACCTTCCTGAAAGAAGGCACCTTTATGGTAGTACTTCTGCATAAACTTCCACTTCTGTTTCGTCTGGCGAACTTGCTTCAGATTCTTCCGCTCCCATTCACGACGCTCCTCATCAGTCATATTCCTCAGCTTCTCGATCTCCTCCTTCTCCTTCAACCTTGCATCTCGTTCCTCCCTGTCCCTCTTAATTCTTGCTATCTCTCTGTTCTTCCATGCCTCATATTCCTCTGCTTCATTCAATTCATCGTCCGTGTCAACATCCTCAATGTTGGCCTCCTCATTCAGTGCCTTCTCAATGTGTTCTTCCTTCCTGATCTCTTCCACCACAATCTGTTTAGTCTCAATTTTCCTAGCCTCCAGCCTCTTCTTAACCAGCTCCTCGAGCTGTCGTTCCTCCTCTTCCAGCCGCTCACGCTCTGCAATGGTATCTCGCTGCGACTTTGGTATGAAGACAGGCTTAACCATAGCAATGCCCATCTGATCATCCTCTGAATCTGTCTCAAACTCTGACTCCTCACTTTCCTCTTCCTCTTCCACCGGTTCCTCCTCTTCCTGAGGAAGGAGCTCCTCCTCCTGCTGCCTCAACAGCTGCTTCTCCCTAATCCTCCTCCTCCTCTCCTCCTGGGCCTCCTCATCCTCCTCGTCGATGTCAGCTTCCTGCCTCTCATTCTCCTCCTCCACAGTTGACACAATCTCTGCCTGCCGAATACGGCGGTGATCAGCCCTCAGCTCCTCCTTATTCGCTGCACGGGTTTCTGCAAGACGCCGGAGCCGGCGATCGTCCTTTGCAGGGACATCACCATCCTCATCCTTTGGGAACGCCTTATCGAGGGAGACCCGAGCTGTCCGGATTTCAAGGTCCTCATCAGCATCATCAGCCCACTCAGGTGCCTTTCCTGGCCAGTACCGCTTGACCTTGGTCTGGCCAATCTTGCCACGGAGCTTGTCGCGCACCGCAATGGCAGCATCACTGACACCAGCCGCCACAGAAATGGTCACTTATGGTCAGCTATTTCCTGCTCTTGTAGTCTTGTGATATCACTGAACTACTGCAATAAAACAAAATTATAAACATCAGTAGACTAGTTGTATGCATGTGTATTGGTTCCAGCGGATACGGATATGACAATACAGCATTTTGTTAAAAAAAATTATATGTGGATACGTTTTAATATTTTTAAAAAAGATAAAATAATACAATTCCACACCATAGAGAGAGAGAGAGAGAGAAATATGAATTAAAAGTAAAGGTCAGTGACATAGACCAATTTACCATGAAGTCTAGAACCGTCAGTTTTAGCAACAATTAAACTGAAAACAAAACAGGCATTATCAAACCGTATTTTAAAATAAAATTATGATGTGGATTCTGGATCATAGCTTTTCGCAATCAGCTCTATAAATATGAAAACTGCTATCATTGACAGATAAGGAATTTGCCACTTTATTATGACCAGGTACCTGTGGTAATGTAACTAAGACTTTTGTCTATCACAATATGCTATTCCATTTCCAACCAAATGGACATAAGCCTACTGTGCGAGCAAACAGAACTGAAAAATATACAAGCAAAGCTTGAGCATTTTTAAAACATTGACAATTGTTAAAGTGAGCTATAGAAAGAAAACTAAGTTGAGGATAGGTCCATTTTGCATCATTTTGAAGAAAGTACTCCTATATCCAGTATAAAATTTGCATTATAAAGTGGCATGAAGTTTGGTTTCACATGATACGACTATTGATCCATTTTCTAAACAAAATTCTGCATCAACTGAACATCTTAAAATGCTTTCCTACTGATCTCAGTTCCCACAGGTCCAGTTCAACATCAAACCACCTAAATGGTAATGAAATGGAAACAAACATTGATGAAGCTACATCTCAAGGTCAGATAAACCAAGGAACAACTCAGATAAACCAATACCTCTTTTAAGATTCTTCCCTGACACCGTGAATAGAGATGACTGGTTGGTTACTTCTTGCGGCAAGCCGTCGGAGGCGAGGT
>BCLF01000047.1:385980-415327 GCA_001602275.1 Zoysia japonica | reverse complement strand
GGTCGGGGGACGGCCAGGGCGGGGGTGGGGAGGCGCGCTGCCGCAGGGGATGCCTCGGGAGCGGCGAGGCAGGAGGCCGCACACGTGTGGCGGGCAATGGCCGGGGAGGCGCGGGGAGGGGCCGGGCGGTGGACGCCGTGGGAGGCACGGGCGTCGGGGCGGCGCGAGAGGGAGGGAGGCGGGCCGCGGGCGTCTGAGGCAGCATCAAGGTTCTGGTAGAAGGTCGCTGGATCATTGATCCGAAGGTGGACGGCCCAAATTAGCCAGCCAATCAGAGGGTGAGAAAACCCTCCAGCTTTACCCTCTTTTGAACACGAAATTTTTTTTCCTATGTTTTTCATTTTAAAATTTATGTGTTATTCTTGTGAAATTCATGTATTTCAAAGCGGATCTTAGATAGGTAGAGATAATGGCTTAGCAGCCTAATTTTAGGTCCATAAATGCATATTTCATATTGATAAGAAGCAACACTAAGAAGTTAAGGTAACCATCTGGATGAAATCAAAATCATACATAGATCAACTATGAGATTTCAGTAAGGAGGGGAGAGAAGGGGGGATTAGAGTTCCGGTGCCGAGAGCTAAGAGAGAGAAGGAACACTAGAAGCAAAGAGAGACGGCTGAACATCAATCGCCGCCGCCCGATCTGCGTCGATGGGGTAGGGGCTCGATTTCGGCAGTGGCTGCCGCTGACAGGGCTGGATCGACTCCGGTGCGGCCGTTGCGGCAGGGGGTTCACGAGTTGCTTCGGACAGGGAAGAAGAGGAAGATGGACCGTGGGCCTGCGGCCTATGGACAAGAGATTGAGAAATTCTTTAGGGACTGAGAGGCCTTATCGTGGACTCAAGGTCCATTTCACCGACCAAGAGGCCTGCTGGGTGTCCGGTCCATTTTGCGTGGCTCAAATATACCTAGAAAGTTACAATTGTATTAATTTTTTAAAAAAAGATATATTTATATTATTTGTACGATCAAAGGGAAAAAATTAAAAAGATGTATTTCATATATGAGGGTCTGGTAAACCATTTCTGTGAACTAATATAAGACTTTGCAAGATCTTAACGCAAGCAAGAGCACATAGTTATTCTTCAAAACAGAAACATTGTGAATGACCATAGGGGCATATGGCTGATGACAAGGTTCACCCATAAACAGAAACATTCTTTACGGTTAGAATAAATAGATTTTCTGATAAACGCTTCTTCCATAAGCAGAAACAAATATAGACTATGATGCAAGCACACCGTGATGCACACAATTCCTGTACTTGCAGTCACACTATGAAGACATTACATACTCTCTCTCTCTCTCTCTCTCTCTCTCAAGTTTTTTATTGTTAAATTAGCAATTCTAATTTATTTTTGAACTACTATAATTTTGTGACTTTTCAGAGTTTGTCCTGTTTGCGAAAAGAAAACAGAAGGTAGCAGATCCAAGCTATCGATTGCTTCCTACGCGCGCACAATGATTCTTGCCGGCTGCCAGATGTCCGATCAAGCGAGCACAATGATGGCCGTGGAGGCGCCAAGAGCACGAATGATGATCATCGATGCCTAGACGTCCGGCACAAGTATGCCCCTGTCCTGTGTCAGCGCACGTTGCCAAAGCGAGGAGGACCTGTGCCCGTTTGTGTGTCGGCCCCCGGCCCCGGGGACGACGACGTGTCCGCGGCCCGGTCGTCGTCTCGGCTTCGATCGCTTTTCGTCCCACACGCCTCCTCCGTCGACATGATCGATCTCCGTCGACCACGGCAGCTTTAATTTGAACGACGGAGATTAGTATAGTGTTTTGCGTGTCTCCGACATGGACGAACGGTCACAAACTGGTCGAGCGTGCTCATCGATCCCATGCATGATGATGCATACAAAATACTCTGAAGCTATCATCGCCGGAACTGTAGTGTACCTGCAGTGTCGACGTCGGAGCACTATATACGCCTCCTTCCTTCGTTCCTCTCTTCACGAGAGAGGCAGAGGAAGGGAGAGACAAGCTCCTAAGCTCAAGCAAGGTACTAACAAACAACATTGAAGCTTCCCCTTGAATCAAACTGATGATGGGAAAGCGGGCGAGTGCCCTGATGAAGAAGCAGCAGGGAGCAGCCCTGCTCGCGCTGTTGGCCTTCGCCGGCCTCGCCGCCGCCGGCAACTTCTACGACGAGTGCGACGCGACGTGGGAGCCGCAGAACTGCTGGGCCTACGACGACGGCAACCGGCTCGCGCTCGCGCTCGTCAGCAACTCCTCGGGCTCGATGATCCGGTCCAAGCGCCAGTTCGTCTACGGCGCCGTGTCCACGATGATCCGGCTCGTCCCCGGCGACTCCGCCGGCACCGTCACCACCTACTACGTACGTGATGAGCCATTTCGATCCCTCTGTTCTTTCATGTGCTCGATCAATAAAGATTGAAATAATGTAGACGTCGTCGCTGGGCGAGAGCCAAGACGAGATCGACTTCGAGTTCCTCGGCAACGAGACCGGCCAGCCCTACACTATCCACAGCAACGTCTACGTCAACGGAGTCGGCAACAAAGAGATGCAGTTCAAGCCATGGTTCGACCCCACCGCCGACTACCACAACTACACCATCTCCTGGACACCCTGCATGATCGCGTAAGCTACCAAAACTTACTGACTGTCATCAATTCCATCTCATCTCGTTCATTCTCCTATCTAGAATTGTCACACACGGCATAATCGAAATTAAACTCATGCAACGCAACCGGTGGCAATGGCATGCAAAATGCAGCTGGTACGTCGACGGCACTCCCATCCGCGTGTTCCGCAACCTCCAGGCCAGCCACGGCGTGCCGTTCCCGACGAGCCAGCCCATGCACGCCTACTCGAGCATCTGGGCGGCGGAGGACTGGGCGACGCAGGGCGGCCTCGTCAAGACCGACTGGTCCAAGGCGCCCTTCGTCGCCAGCTACCACGGCATCGACCTTGACGTCTGCGAGTGCTACGGCGGGGGCTGCGTCGCCGGCTGCGCGGCCAGGTTCGGCGACCGGGGGCGGTACTGCCGGCTCAGCGACGACGAGGTGGGGCGGATGCGAGGGGTGCAGGGCAAGTACAGGATCTACGACTACTGCGCCGATCCGAAGCAGTGGACCAACGGCCAGGTTCCGGTCGAGTGCGGCCTGCAGCAGTTCTGAAAGAGTGAAGAGATATCAATCTCTCCATATGCTGTTTGCAAATATAAATGCCTTCAGAGTGGAGATTGCATACTAATGATGCGTTTTTAGTATCTGTTTTTTTTATTTATATCGGCCCTGTGGGGTTTGCCTATTTTATTTTTCTTGCTCTTATATGTATGATTAGATATGAATTTCGGGAATAACAGTTTGTAATCTGATTTTTTTTTTTTCTCATTCCTCATTTGATTTTTTTCTGTAAGAAGCAAATCCGTGCTTCTCATTCCTCATTAGATATGAATTTCAGGAATAACATTTCAAAATTGAATTAGCTGACGACAACAATTTCAAAACTGATGGCTCCCTCTGTTCTTTAATTAATGTCGTTGTTGATTTTTAAATTCAACTTTGACTGTTCGTTTTATTCAAAAAAAATTGATAAATTTCATATGTTTTGACATAATTTGATTTATCATTATAGTACTTTGAATCATAACTTAAAATTTTACACATTCGAGCAATTTTTTTTAAATAAAACGAATATTCAAAGTTAAATTTAAAAGTCAACAGCGACAACAATTAAAAAACGGAGGTAGTATATATTACAGGAGGGGACTAATCCAATACACTGTTGCTTGGTCCATCCTGAATTCGTTCTGAAAATATTTACTATGAGAAGATTAATGGTTTGATACTCTTCTGATTAGGTCATCCATGTAGCATGATACTAAAACAGAGAGTTTCTGTTATGGGATAGTGTCTTCGGTAGCTACCGAACATGTTATCTTCATCAATTACTGTCCTGAATCTGAGGACCTGTGGATAGAACTTTTGTGGTACTTTGCGAGGAGGCTTCCAGGTTACTAGATCTCTTTTGTTGGCTCTCTTTGATGTTTTTGTTGCCCCATTGCTCCTCGAATTCGAAAGGTTTAGGTGTCCTAATGATTTAAGATACTAAATTTTTATTGCTTGTATCCTGGACGATATTTTTTAGAGCAAAAGCAGTATCATACTGTACTAAGTAAATACTGTAACTAAACTACAGATGCAGAAGGATATACCGCATATCGTTTTGTTTCAATGGAGATTGCCAATTAAGCGAATAGATGATGCAGAGGCAGAGTTATTTTCACTGATTCAAGAGGCAGATTTGGTGGAAGCTCTGCCTGAAGTTCGCACAATTTGAATACATTTTTTTTTAAATGTCAGCGGGGAAGAGAGTCCCACCTGGAGTACTCCACTAAAATGGAGAGGCTTTTGCAAGCCAATTACAATATATCATCACAAATTATTACAGGGGGCTGCTGCCTGATTCAAGATGATGGTACATAATTCTGAAATTTACTCTCTCTCTCTCTCTCTCTGTGCTTGCCCGCGCGCGCGCGCGCGTGTCTGTTATTTCAAATTTAAGCTAATTGGCGATGAAAAAAGAAAGGAGGTAGACCCAAAGCAAGACGAAATTCTGCGTGGTGGTGCTGTGACGATGAGCCACCGATAATAATTCACGAAGTCAACAACACAATAGTACCACCTGCATTCCTGAAATACTGCAGGCAGACATCACCAAATTAACTTAGGTAGAAGATCTACATGTCGTCTAAACTGACACCATATCCAAGTATCCAAACGCCGCATATTTGACTTCTTAATTCCGTTCTTCTGCATATAATCACAATTATCAAAGTAATACGTACGCGGAGAATGCTCCAATTGGGATAGACTGGATGCCCCCTAGCTCCTCCTGGTCAAACAGCTGAATCATAGTACTATCCCCCTGCACGTCTCTTTCCTCGACAGCTAAACGAGGCAACGTTGTGCGGAGCACTAACCCTGTCAGAAACCGGAGACCGGAGATCACACGGAGATGATTACGCTTCTTCCGTGTTCCAAAGCCAACCGAGTCGACATATCACAAGCTGGCAGCACTACGTAGATAATACTAACTATATCGACATCCTTACACATTATCAATAATCATTCCCCAACATGGGTACCAAAAACTCGGTTTTGACTAGTAGCTAGCTAGGCGAACAAGGACTTTGATCAGCTGGTGTACGTGCAACTATATAAGCGGATGCGTCCCCTCTGCATTCCTCATCGATCGATACATCGAGGCGTTCAACAAACAGCTTCAGTTCAGAAGTAAATTTCCCAAGAGCGTCCTAGGATCGAAGCTATAAGATGGAGGGTTCGAGGGCTCTCCTGGTGCTCGCCGTCGCCGCGGCGGTCGCCGGGCTCGCCGCCGCCAACTTCCGGGACGACTGCGACATCCCCTGGGAGCCCCAGAACGCCTGGCTCTCCGACGACGGCAACTCCCTCTCGATGCGGCTCGTCAGCAACTACTCAGGTCGGTCCGGTTCTCGTCGCGTTTCCTAGCTAGCTCTTCTGGGACTTTTGTAGGAGTATATAGGAATGCTACAATCATGGCTACATGCACGTCTTGTTGATTTGCAGGTTGCATGCTCCGGACAAAGAAGCAGTTCGTCTACGGGACCGTGTCCACGATGATCCAGCTCGTCCCCGACAACTCGGCCGGCACCGTCACCACGTACTACGTACGTCGACCGACGACCGCCTCGTTTCGCTATTTTATTTACCGCACGATGTATATGTGTGGCACATTAGAGACACGTCGATCTTTGCTACTGTAAGTTACACCGCGCGCGCGATAAATGAACAAACAATGCAGGCGTCGTCCGTCGGCGACAACCACGACGAGATCGACTTCGAGTTCCTGGGCAACGAGACGGGGCAACCCTACACCGTCCACACCAACATCTACGCCGACGGCGTCGGCAAGAAGGAGATGCAGTTCAAGCCGTGGTTCGACCCCACCGCCGGCTTCCACAACTACACCATCTCCTGGAGCCCCTGCATGATCGTGTAAAGCACTAAGCAGCTAGCGACGGTACAACATGACGATGATCCAATAACGCTGCACAAAACGATGACCCGTTGATGCAAAAACTATACTAAACTCATTTGCAGGTGGTACGTCGACAGCGTGCCGATCCGCGTCTTCCGCAACTACGAGGCGAGCCACGGCGTGGCGTTCCCGACGCGGCGGCCGATGTTCGCGTACTCGAGCATCTGGGCGGCGGAGGACTGGGCGACGCAGGGCGGCCGCGTCAAGACGGACTGGTCCAAGGCGCCCTTCGTCGCCAACTACCGCGGCATCGACCTCGACGTCTGCGAGTGCTACAGCTACGGCGGCTGCTCCACCGGATGCGCGGCGGCGGCGGCGCCGTACGTGGGGGCGTGCCAGCTGAGCTACGCGGAGGTCGGGCAGATGCAGTGGGTGCAGGGGACTTACCGGATCTACGATTACTGTGTCGACCCCAAGCAGTGGGACAACGGACAGAGGCCTGTCGAGTGCAACCTGCCGCAGTACTAAGACAGGCTCTTCTTAATTGGCCGTGAGATGAAGAAGACTGCTCAAGTTAATGTCAAGGATGGACCCCTGTTACTACTACAATTATTTTCCCTTTCCGGTGATGAATTTATTTGATTCATAATTTTTCTTTGTTCACATACTATACATGTTGCAACTTTTGTTCTGGACAATCACATGTATACTCTGTATATTGCTCTGTATATTGACATGTGTATTATATGATGAATGAATTCTTTATTTACTAATTAAAGGATTTGGATACTCCAGTATATTTCATTTTTGATTTTTTTTTCTGAAAGGAACATTCTTGTGACACTATTTTTTCAGTGCTAATGATATGGTCTGAATTGACAAGCACTTGCGGTCCAAAAACGACTAACCAGCTAATCTCTGATAAACAAACAATAAGATTCATTGGTAAATAAATACTTGGTACGAAAATTCTCGACACAGTTTAGAGAAACATATGACACCATTTAAATATCTATTCCACATGTATACAAACTCGAGAAGAAACCACAACTCTCATTTGTACTGTTTGAATTCCATAAACAACTAGATAATAAGCAGAGCCGTCAAAAAATTTCATCTGAATTTCCTAGACAAAGAAGATTAAGGAAAAATCGAAATAGGAGCCATCGCAACAAACAAGTTGAAGGTGGAGGTATCAAATGAGTTGGCATGGTGGACAGGAGACGAGCACAATGAGATGGCAGGTCACAATTGCTTTTGCGCTTTAGTGAACGACATGGGCAGGGGCGAGAGGATATGGGGCATCACCCGTTATGATAGAAACTTTATGTCGATATAAACGTGTAACCTTTTTCTATAAACTTTTTATCAAAACAATGAAGCACTAGTACTAGTATACTCTGATATAGACTTGTTAGGCCCCAAAGCACTAAAGAAACAAAAATAATACTACAATGGATATAGAGAATAATGTATATGGCCAGTGCATGGCTAGTAAATTTTGCATTATAAACATTATAATGCAAACGATTTAACTGAAAACTGTAAAACTAGCAAAAATATATTGAAAAAATATTTACATTTTGCATGCTAAAAGATGAAATATATGTAGTGTGCTCCTATCAGATTGCTCACTACAAAAGTGGCATACTTTTTATTACCTTAATTGAAAAAAACTTTGCTATCAATATATACATTTTTTTTGTTTGCTATATACTCATCATCGTCGTGATGCACTGAAATGATATACAGAAAGTGAAACCTTTATCTGATATATAATTCATGTTTAATGCATATACTCTTCATGAGCCTTTATGAGTCAAAAGTAAAATCTTTATATGGATATCTAGGGCTATTTTGTTCGGTTGGAGCTTATAGTTTTTTATAAGAGTTGTTTGCTAGCTAGTTGAAAAGTCAGTTAATGAACATTTAAAATTGAATTTTGAAACATATTTTTAACTTATATGCACAAAAAAAAGCTAAAAAAACATACTCCTCCGGTTTTAAATTATTGATACCGTTGAATTTTAACATCAATTTTGACCATTTGTTTTATTCAAAAAATTTGTTCCTTAAATTTCACTAATAATGAATCAAATTGTAATAAAATTTTACACATTTAAACAAAGTTTTTGAATAAGACGAATGGTTAAAATTGATGTTAGAAGTTAACGGTGTTAGTAATTTAAAACCGGAGGGAGTACATGAATTGTGATTTTTAGCTCTTAATTCATTTTTCGAAAATTATTTTTCAGCAATATAAAAGTGAGTTTTTACAACCATTTTTTAAAAATATCCACCTTTTCATTTTTTTTATCTGTAAAAGTTGGCTGAAAAAGAGTCCCCATCCAACTCTCTGATTTGGCAAAAATAGAAGCAACTCTTTGAAGCCACGCAAGCCGCCCCGGGAGCACTCGTGACTGGCGAGCAGCAAATCCAATCCGTTTCCCGTTCTGACCCTTCTAGAAGCTTCAACCCGCCGCTCAGCCCCCCTCTCGCTCGGTGCTCCTTCCCCATTTCGGCACAGCGCTCCGAACCCTAGATTTTCTTTTCGTTTCTCCTCTCACTCGCCGGCGCCGATCGCGGGAGCTGCGCGGTGGCGCGGACAAGAGGATGGATCGCATCGTCGGCAGCAAATACAAGCTCGGCCGCAAGATCGGGAGCGGCTCCTTCGGGGAGATCTACCTCGGTTCGACCTCGATCCTGCCTGGCTCGCTTGATTGATTTCAGTTCCTCCCGCGTTGTCCTGTCGCTCGTTGTTTGGATCTGACGCGGTTTTTGATTGTGTTGTGGCGCCTGTGCAGCGACGCACGTCGACACCTACGAGATCGTCGCCGTCAAGATTGTGAGTTTCTCCTCCTCCTCAGTCATATCCAGTTCTGGACGTGTTAAGATTTTGTGCCATTTTCTTTAAGAAAACAGAAGAGACTTCCCACCTCTGTGTGTCCACACCCAAAGTTTTCATTACAAACGTTCAGCTATATCCCTGATGAATAAAAGGAACATATGTTTAATAGATTCGTTGCAATTAATTTATGAGAGAAAGTGGCATTATGCTCCATCACATAGAGATATATGGATTGAACAGTAAATTATCCCTTTTTCAGTAGGCTCCAAATGAACTTAACTCTATCACTATTTAAACTGATCCAAATTATTTAGCTACTAGGTTGTGCTATTTCATCAAGCTTATTCCCCATCATGTCGGTTTTGCAATATTAGAAAGGTTTCTGGCTTCTGTGTCACTGATTGCTGGATCTGTTATGTTTGGGATGGAAGCTTGTTTGTCATGTAATGCCATTTTTTCGTTCTGAGATGATGTTTTTGTTCCATTGATATTTCAACTTGCTGAATGTTTTGCGTGCACGGATGGACAGACTCAATCTCTGGTTTGGGACTGATAAGGTGTTAACGATTGATATGTATCAGAATTGTGCAGTGTACCTTGCTGCTCTCGAGCGGAGAATTATGGTAGTGGGTGTTTGTTTGCACGCCAAAAATCTTATAGTATTGAGTTACTCCTAGTTAAAGGAGCATTATTTCTGAGGTCTTCATGCATCTGTAACACCGTTTAGTTTTAAAAATTTCAAAGGGCTACTTGGGTTCTCAATATGTTTGGCCACATTTATTTGGGAATTATGATTTACTATTTTATACAGGAAAGCAGCAAAACCAATCATCCTCAATTGCTATATGAAGCCAAGTTGTACAATGCTCTCCAGGGAGGAAGTATGTGTTTGAATGGCTAACAAAATGGAATTACATTGATTTTTATGCAACATTTCAAGGTGTTCTAATACTTCCTACTCTTGTTCTATTCAGCTGGTATTGCAAACATAAAATGGTGTGGCATTGACGGTGATGAAAATATTCTTGTTATTGATCTGCTTGGACCAAGCCTCGAGGATCTATTTGTTTATTGCGGCCGTAGATTCTCACTGAAGACAGTCCTGATGTTGGCGGATCAGATGGTACTATTACAACTTTCCACAAAATAGTATTTAGGATTGAACTGCTAATGTTGATGAAATTTCTGAAAGATGCCTATCTCTGATATTGAATACTGGCTGGTGCTTGCTCATTTACTATTACAGATTACAAGAATAGAATTTATGCATTCTAAAGGGTATTTGCACAGAGACATCAAGCCAGATAACTTTCTTATGGGTCTTGGTCGAAAAGCTAACCAGGTTTGTACTGAGGTCTGAGACTCTGAGGTCAGCATTGACACTTTCACTACATCAGGAATTGTCATAAATCATAATTGTTTTGTGAATCCCAGGTCTACATCATTGACTTCGGGCTTGCAAAGAGATACCGCGATGCAAACACTAATCGCCATATACCTTACAGGTGTGGTTGTGATGGCAATATATTCTCCGTAAACTATCATTATTTTTTTGCTCTATTGTGTTTTACATGCATATTAACATGCTTTGGTTTTTTATAACAGAGAAAATAAAAATTTGACTGGAACAGCTCGCTATGCTAGTCGCAATACTCATCTTGGGATTGGTGAGTAGTACAGCCAGTATTCTTAATGCTGATGTGTCATTAGGCATCCCTTTTTGGAAGATGTGGTGGAGTTATGAACATTTCTGGTAGTTCTTCCCTCTGGCATCTGTTTGTACTTACCATCACTATTACTGTTATTACCAGAGCAAAGCCGCAGAGATGACCTGGAATCCATTGGTTATGTTCTTCTGTATTTCCTCAGGGGAAGGTGGGATTTTGTGCATCAGCAATCTCTTTGTATAATGCCTTCATTCTTATAATTGTGTATGCGTATATTAGAACATGGCCCTTGTGCTGGATGTTTACTAGTCATTACTGAAAACCATGTGTTGCTGCAATTTTTTGCCATAGAAGATACATCCATAGGATGATAGTATATTTTCACATATACTGCTATGCTTGAAAAAGTACCCTAAATGACTTACCTTGATTCAATTTATCTTAATAAACATCTTGTTAACATGTGTAACTTGACCATATGTTTTTCTCAGTCTTCCTTGGCAGGGATTGAAAGCAGCCACAAAGAAACAGAAGTATGACAAAATAAGTGAGAAGAAGCTTTCAACACCAATTGAGGTAGTTTACAGTGATGATACTCATTATATAGTTAATACTTATTGATGGGAACTCACATGGCTTCTTGCTGCAGGCTTTATGTAAATCCCATCCTGTGGAATTTGCTTCCTATTTTCATTATTGCCACTCACTGACATTTGATCAGCGACCTGATTACAGTTTCTTGAGACGGCTCTTTCGTGATCTGTTTGACCGTGAAGGTGTAGAATCTGGAACAGTATTTCCCATTATGTCTTTTTTTCTGCTATAGCATGATAGTTTTTTTCATTATCTGGTCCTCTGCAGGTTTTCAGTTTGATTATGTCTATGACTGGACACTGTTGAAGTGTAAGCAGTCCCAGAAGGCTAAGGCTCAACAAGGATGCTCTGTGAGTAACCTGCTTATTTTCAGAGTTATAACTTTATTGTTATATTCTCTTTCCACATGATGGGGAAATCATCAAAGTAACAAAATGAACGTAATTTCCTGCAGTTTTCATTTGTGAATTATGCTTTACTTTTGCTGATTTTCTTCTCACCATTGGCAGCAAGATGCAGGTGTAAGTAGCCGTCCAGTTACAACAAATGTGGACAAGCAACAAGGTAGCAGATTGCTTAAGTTGTTTTCTATGCAGCATCAAAATATTTTTTTAATAAATTCTCATGTTTTTGTACTGCATTGTGCTTTTTTGAATTGGGGATTCCCTTTTTCCATTATCATCATAATGGAAACAGAACAGAGTTCAGGACAGAGTAATACTGCATTGTGCTTGCTGGGTTAAAAGTTTTGGTTAAGTTCTGCTTTGTGATGTTGGCCATTTTTTACGATGATCTATTTGTTTTTGTTCTAACTTTTATGGGTAACAAACTAACAATTGTAATTTATTTTTTTCTTTTGTAACTTGATGCCCTTTTCAGTTAGTGTTTCACGCCCGGTTGAAGCTTCTGGTACGCTTGAAGGAGAACGCCCAGCAATCAGAATGCAGTTTAGATCTAGTGCTGAGAACAGCCGTTCGACTAGTCTGCATGCTGAAAGATCGGTAAGAATGTACATATCAAAGCTAACAGATTTTTAGAGTAATCCTGATTTTAACTAACCTTCCATTTTTGTTACTCGTTGGTTCCAGCAAGACCTCTGACTGATATGTTCTGCTTATAATGACACCCTCTTATGCTTGTAGAGAACGGGTGTGAATTCTGATAATGCATTGCTGCAATCCACATCACTCAGTCGCTCTGATGCTGCAAGAAATAATGTTACAATTCCCCACACTCGTGGAAGTTACATTCCAGGGCCCTCTAACCACATTTAACCTTTGGATCAGTTAGTTCCTTTCAGTGAATGATTGGTGAGACTACCTTCGATGCTATTATGTACTAGTATATATGGATAGTTGTATTGGTGCTTTACCCACTTGACTATGTGTTATCTTCTGTTTTTCTGTTAGATACTCTTCCCTATAATGGATAAGAATTTGGGGAAATTGCATGGTTGCCCCTGTTTTGGAAGCCAATTCTGAAAATGGACCTGTTTTCAAGATTTTACAAAAATGGACCTGTTTTTTGAATCCGAACCTGCCGTTTGCCCCTATTTTACAACTCCGTTACTGGAAACGAATTTCAAGGATTAAACTGATTTTAAAATTGGCTACAAATGTTGCTAAATTATTGCTTTGCATCGATGTCAAAACAAGGGTAAATATGCAAAAACTATTAGAAAATAGGGGTAAAATTGCAAAGGGCATTTCTGTCTTTTTGCATGCAATTTAACACTGTTAGGCTGACATAACGGAGCAGGGGCAAGTCGCAGGTTCGGATTCAAAAAACAGGTCCATTTTTGCAAAATCTTGAAAACAGGTTCATTTTCAGAATTAGCTTCTAAAACAGGGGCAACCATGCAATTGCCCCGAATTTAAGGTGTTAGGTTTTGTCTTGGTAGCTTGTTTCTGCATACAGGTTAGATAATACTATTGCACATTGGTGCCAACTAGTGGGGGATCAAACAAAGTGATGGAGCCCAAAAAGAAACTTGTGACTTAACTAGGCCAATACACAAGACAACATACTCTGGCACGTGAAGCTTTTCTGCATAATATTTGCTTGAGATCAATACCTGCTACTCTTGGATTTATTAGTGTTTATTTAATAACACACGTGGTTTATGATTGGTGGTTTTATAGTTTGAAGCTTCTGTTACTTATTTTTGTTATGACCCTAGTGCCATTCGATCTATATTAACCTATTCTGCCATTGTAGGTTACTGGATACGGTTTCATAGAAGAATCCAGGAAAAACTCAAATGTATTTTTTCCCTTGGTGCATGTCATGCATGTGGCCAGCCTATAAGAATGCATAATGCCATTGCTGGAAATAGCTTTCGGGGTTTTGAGGTGACATCTGTATTGCTAGAGGTGATTGCTAAAGCTGTCAATGTTAAGGTGACAGCTGTATTGCTTGAGGTTATTATTACCAACCAGAAATATTGGTTGATGCTGTTATGAATTCAGCTTTCAGCATCACTTTGCTGCTGTGTAGATATTTTTTCCATTTGTGGATAGCGTGGGATTCTTTTGCGTAGGAGCTTCAGTGTTCTTTTTTGTTGCATGGATTAATTGTAACACTTCATCTCACTGGATTCTTTGGTTCATGGTGCTTTGCCAAATAATAATAAAGATGATGCTGTATTCCTTGCTTAAGTAGAACTTGGGGATTAAACAGAGCAGTCTTCTTTTCATAACCCATCAGCAGCAATCAAGAACTACTTTCGGTGCTGTATCCAACTATTGGGGTACCTTTTGGAATATAGTTTTGTTTGTGCTTGTAAGTCAACTTGTGTTGCTATTGTTGCACTGGAATTATTGCTAGAGTTGGATTCATTACCATAGTATTTTTCTCATATATCTTACAGTTGTGCTCTCAATTTACATGCAGAAATTGACATCTTATTAAGCTTGGACAGGCAGCAGCTTCTTTGAAGGTGTTTGATGACACCTCGCACCTGGCAAGGATTGTGAGGAGTTACCTGGGAGTGTGCATGATCTGGGTCAATCTGCCAGTTCATGTATCTCCAAAGGATTGGCCTGAGTGTATTCATTCCAGTCATGGCTCACTTCCAAGAGCCATAATCGCAGGTCAAGACCCCAAGATAAGCACTGACATGGTATTCGCTGCAAGAAATAAAACCTTACATGGTATCGCACATTCAGTGCATCCATCTGTTTGAGTGGAGGTAAAACGTCAACATGCTATGCTTTAGCTGACAGGGTTTAGCTTGTGGGAAACATTGCATGGCTGAATTTGTGTGTAATTGATGATTTGTTCTTAGACAACTGTGTTGTGTTTTTAAATTGTAGTTCTAAATGAAAGCAGGTCTGGTAATTAATTTTAATGACAGATCTATATGAAAGCAGGAACGAAAGGGATTATTTATGACATCTTGAGGAATGAGAGGGGATGCTGATGACATCTTGAAGTACTGCCAGCCAGTACTTGTTCTTTTCATCTGGTGTTGTGTTCATTCGTATTACCGATGATGCATCATCTAACTCGTGTTCGTTGAGAATGTAACGTGAAATGTATAGTAATGCTTGTAAGTTATCGTGCTTAATAATTGATATGCTCCTGATTCGCTTCCAGTTGCCTTGAAGCAGATTGATTCCTTACATTTGTTGCACTGAGATGGGGTTGCCATTTGCCATCACATTTTGGTATCCATAGATGGCTTCAGAAAGTGGTATCGGTACTATGCTTGTATTTGATATCATGCTGGTTTTAACTCAAAATTTCGAAAATTAAGGTGAACGTATGTTGAACGTGTCTGTCCACTTCACCATGACTGAAACAGAGTCTGGACACCCTCCAAGAATTCTCAAGCTGTCCAGAATTCATGTGTTGGACAAAAGCATGCAACAAAGCAAGGTGATGGGTCCTGTTCGAACTATGCTGACCTTCGTTTTATTTTATATAACTGTAACTTGTGCTGGCTCTTAGTCCCTCAATATTTGTTGTGCAGGCACAAATCTTTTTCCAAGGTGTACAAAGCACAGTCACAGGAAGCGTAAGTATGATAAGATGGTGTTTCCAGGAACCAGTAAACTCGTAAGGCAGTCTATGTTACTCTAGCTCCTTGGCAAAGTCGATATTGTCTACAAACACCTGCATGTTGAGACAATGATCTGATTAACATGTTATTATTCAGGCGGAACCCGAAATGTAAATGTACAGGAACAACAGAAACTTCTCCAGTACCGATTTCCACCCATCTGGGTCCAGGACGGATGTGATCTTGGTGTTGATGCCCGGCAAGGGCCCTGGCTCCCGCACCACCTGCCCTCCGAACAGCTTCACCACCTCCGCCGTCCTGTAGACATCGTCGGTGCCTATGGCGATCTGCGTGAGCTCACTCAGTGTTAAACTCAGACCCAGGAGCTTCGCGCTATCAGAACTGATGACCAGCAGTGCGGTGCAGCACAAAGACATCCATGTCGCGCACCTGTCCATACGCATTTCCTTTATCATACTCAGTGACTCCGTAGTTGTAGGTCAGCTCCAGCACCGCGTTCTTGTCCTCAGGACCGTATCCCATCATCGCGACCGTGTACTGCAGAAGGAGCGGTTCAGTTCACCAGTGCATGACGAACACACGCCATGGTAATGGCATGGCAAGGTTTTGAGAGTGATCACCTTGTACTCAGGGTTGTCTCTCTTCCGTAGCAGCTCCATGCCACATGCCTGCGTTTTTTTATATACAAGAATGAGGACATGACAATGGCAGGATCCGGAATGAAACCAAAAACGCAGCAGCTTCGTTCCATCTGCTTATTACTACCTTCTCGTAGAAGCTTATGGCTCGGTCGAGGTCGCCGACGCGGAGCATCACCTGGCACAGCGGCTCCGGCGTTCCCGGCCGCTCGAGGATCTCGAACTTGTAGCCGTCCGGGTCCTCGACGAAGGCGATCACCGTCTTGCCGCCCTTGACGGGGGCGGGCTCCCGCGTCACCTTGCCGCCCTTCGCCCTTATGAGCTCAACCGTCTTGGGTACCTGTTCCACTCCAAACAAAGATTTCGATCTTATTAACAGTGTCGTTGAGATATATAGGGCGTCCTCTTCTTACTGGTAAATAGAGAGATCAGAAGAATCGTCAGTGTTTTACGTCGTCGACGGCGATGCCGAAGTGGCCGAAACCTGCGCCGATGTCGTACTTATCGACCCCGTAATCTGCAAAATCAATCCACGGTGAATCGAAGATGCCGCGTATTGAAAGACTTCGACTGGAAACTCTGTGCGTGTAACTATGGGCACGACACGAACTGTATGTGAGCTCGACGACGAAATGCGAGTCCTCGGGCCCGTATCCGAGGAACGCGTTGCTGTACTTGTCCTCGGGGACGTCGCGCTTCCGCAGCAGCTTCATCCCCAGGCACTCCGTGTAGAACCTGCATCGCATTGCCCGCCCAGGCAAGAAAGAATCATGGTGCAGGTGTTTTGCCGTCTCTTCTCCAGTGAGCGGAGAGGTAGAAGTCTGCATTATGCAGCAAGTAGACTCGGTGCAGTACTTGATTGTCCTGTCGAGGTCTCCGACGCGGTAGACGACGTGGAGGAGGCGGCGGTTGTCGCTCTTGGCCCACGCGAGCGCCTCGTCCTTGCTGGCGAAGGTGGCCGCCCGCGCGGCGTCCGCCGATGCCCGGACCTCGCCGGCACCGCTCCCGCTCCGGGTCGCCAGACCCAGCGAGCCCGAGTGCAGCGTTGCTCCTTGCAAGAGAGAAAGCGCACGCAGCATTCACGAGCTGGTGAGGGTCAGGCAGAGGCGACGGAACGGCGGCTTACAGTTGCTAGTACAAGAGTCACCTGCGGCGGCGGTGGAGAGGAGCAGGGACCGCCGGGGAACTGGCGCCGCGGTGGCGGCGCAGGCGACCGCGCCGCGGCCGGCGGTGAACGCTTTCATCGCTGTCGATCCGTGCGACGCGTACGTGGCCTGGTTGGGTGGCGCCGCTTCCTCGCGCTATCCACTGCTTCGCGGATGGATGCTCTCGATCCTGCTGCAACCGGACATTTGGCGGGAGATGCTCCTCCACTCGGGACCAGCCCGGTTCAGCTGTCTGACATCTGTCGATGCCATAGATCCGGTCGAGCCGCGAGGCTGGGCTTCTGGCTCGTGGGACGCGACGTCCAAGCTTCTAGGCCCCGTGACTCCGTGAGTGAGTTGGCCGAACGATGGCGTCAAATGCTTACGCGAGAAAACTGTGGCAGAAGTTGATCGTTTCCCTTTGCCCGTGAGGAAATCTCGCCTATCTAGCTTTTCCGGGCCGCTTTCCGCATTTGGAGTCACAGACTCACAGCTGATTGCCTGAAACCTTGCAAGAAATGGCTGCTGCAGCAACAGCAAACTCTCCGGCTCTGCTGCTCCACCCCGACGCCACCAATCATGCGTTTTCATTGCGCAATCATCTCTTTCCAGCACATCCTGTACTAAGTAGTAGAAACTTTATGCTTTGCTCCATGCATGTATTATTTGAACTTATGTGTTATTTACTTACAAAATTTTATCTGTTATAGATATATCAGTAATATATTTTAAAATTTATAAAATTGCAATAATATATATCAAATTTGTCTTAAAAAAAAGCAGAGGCACGGGTGATTGAAACTGAAAGGCGTGTGTCTATGGGCACGGATACGGCGGCAGGTTCAGTCGATCCAAAGGGAAAAGGACCGCTCACATGTACGGCCACACACGTCCATCCAATCCCTTTCGTTATCCCCATCACCGGTCACAGCTCGCAAGTCGCGACTTCTTTCGTTGCGGACAGTTCGTACTGCTCGCTGGATCTCCGGCTGTCCGGATCCCGTCGTGCTAGCATGGGCTTTGCCTTCCTCTGACGAAACTGTTGTTTGGTTGGTTGTTCTAGAATACATGCATTGCAGGGAACAACACAAGAATCCTGTAACGATCGCGGTCAATGGGCGATGTTCTGTGAAGTTTGGTGTGGCCTAGGTACGAAAGAAGGTTACAAAATGTTAAATGCCCAGCCAGATCTTTCAAACACAGAATGTGATGCGATGTGCAGCTTTCGTATAGCTAAATAATACTGATGAATCTAAAATGTCGATAGAAATTCAGTTCAAGCAGATCCCAATGACTAGGCAGGACTGAATCATTTTGAAGCTGCGCTTTTAAATATCTTTTTCCAACTGAATATCAAGACATTCCGTCGACGCAATTTCATTTTCATTTTCCTCCAACAACACTGCTGCTGCTGCTGCTGCTGAGCTAGTAGGATGAGTGAACTGCTGAACAAACTCCAAGAGGAGAGGAGGGACCAGCTGATCGATTGATTGAATGAAGGTGCCGACAGGAGGGGTTCTTGTCAGACCTACTTCCACCTCGCTCATTGCCTACTTCAGGCCACGGCTTTGTACAATCGTGCCATGTGGTGCCTTTTTTATGCTTGTTCGACCTTTTAGCTCGAACCGGCCAAATGGCATGTTGACAAGAACAATGGGGGCCGTGAAGTGAAAGCTCCACCAATCAGGGCCTATGGTTTGCTGACCGTATTCGCACCATGATTTTGGCGAAGTGTTTGCTTTTCTACCGCATCTCAAGTTTTACAGATCATAAAATTTGGAATTTTTTTAAATAATACGTATTTTGTCGTAAATTACAAAAATAATACTTAATGTTAGGAAATAACAAAAATATTACTAAATAGAATGCTGAAAATTCGAAAACCTAAAAAATTGAACGATGAACATTCGTAAAAGGAGAAGTCGAATATCCAATATTTAATTTCAGAGAAGTCTAAAGTCGAATACTGGCCATTCAAGTTCTCCGTACTCGAATATTCTGTTGTTGAATTGACTTAACTTCCAATCGAGTTTTAGTCATTCGATTATCTTTACTCGAATTTTGGTCATTCGATTTAATAATTTCAAATAATCAAAATTTGACAATAATTAAAAAATATTTTTTCACGCATGCAAAATATGTTTTAAATTATTTAGTAATAGTAGTTTATTTGTAACTTATTATTGTATATGAATTTTTCGAAATGATATTATTAGAAACTTGATAATATTGATATTACAAAATAAAGGAGTAGTAATATTATTGAGAAAAATATAATGGAAAAGATATGATATTAAATAAGACACAGATAATATAAATATTATAATAATGCGTTACATACATACGTTGATACATAAAATAAAATTGTATAGTACAGAAATAATAGCGTGTCTTTTGGATAAAACTGCAAAAATATAATAAATTGAGCATTCTTTCTCCGACACCAATCTAACCATTGCAACCACTTTATTGTCTGACATACCGACTTTAGCTCCTAACAAACCGGATGAAATGTCCGAGTCCACAAGCATTGTACCTTAACTAAATAAATACTAGAGTCTAACTGGAAAAAATTTATCAACCAAACTATGATTTTCATAGTTCTTGACGCGTCGAGATTAAGGTGTTCGACGTCCGCATATAAAAAATTGCTTAGGTCAACGTCATTTGGACCATTTCGAATTTCTTCGGTGCCATAGTAAATTCTAAGAGTTATCATACTGAATTCACCGGTCTCTGTCAAAAAATTTAATAACACTGCATTATTAATATGTTTTCTAAATTTAATTTTAATATTTACAAATTATTATTTTATTCATACATTACTTTATACTTAACACTATTTTATTGTAATAATAATATTACACCAATATTATTATATTAGTTTTGATCCTAATACTCGGTATTATATCATGTATACGTCTTATGCTTTTTATCAACAATTTATTTTATAAGAGCATTATTATAAATATAATCATATGGTAAAAAATGTATAAAAATTATATACTAACACGTACTAAGTTAGTTTACCAGATCAACTATGAAATATAAACTATTCTTTTCAATACATAATCATACGCTAACTTAATTACATCTTAACATACAAACTTAAAAAATACAACAAAAAATAGACAAAAAAAAAATAAAAACTTACCGGTCCTGCTGCTGCTGCCGCGCTCTGACCGCCTGCCGCAGCGCCTTCGTCCGTCGGTCACCGTGGCCCAGTGCGTGAGCGAGAGCGAGAGTGAGAGTGAGAGAGAGCCGGGCCACGCGGAAAAACAGATAGAAGTCGAGCGACGGTTATGTGAGTGGATAGATATCAAATGGCGGTCGTTTGACTTCAGGATAACTGCTTTCACCTGACGCGGCCGTCCGTTACTCCGAAGTGACGGCGCACTCGAACGACCAACATTCGATAGCAGCAAACTCGACGACCAACATTCGATTTCTGTGTACTCGCATCTTCAACATTCGTTTCCTCTGGATTCGAATATTCAATGTACGATTTTAGCTATTTCGAATATCCAGTGTTCGACTATACATTATTTTTGTAATTTTATTACGTCAATATTATTTTTGTTAATAAAAATTAAAACAGTATTATTTAAAAATATCATAAAATTTGGGGCGCAAACTCCCCTGTACCACGGAAGATGTATGCTTCATTATATACATCTCACAAACATCGCCATCGCCACTCTTGCACTGCATCGCCTTGGCTGCTTTGCTTGCTGCGCTTCCTTTCGCCGGCGTTAACGCCCATCACCGATTGCTTTCCTCCCCGCTGGAACTTCCTCGACCGGCTAGCGGCGGCTACTCTACTCCACTACAGCCACTCATCTTTCTCTCTCTCTCTCTCTCGAGTGCCGTTCTTTGCTTCCTCTTCACACCTCACAACCTCCCCCTTTATCCGTCCCTCACCTACAAGGCTGCCGCTGCCGGAGTCTCTCTCTCTCTCCCCTGCATCTCCCTTCTCGTTGTAAGCTCTCCTTCGTCTTCCTTCTCGTTGCAAGTCTCGAGCTTCCAGTGCTGGATTGTAGAATGTTCTGTCTTTTCAGTTTACCTGTCAGGTTTATTTCCCTCCCTGGTTGCTTCTTGTTGATCCTTTTGAGTAGCGGGTGTTCGACACTATTGGGTTGTATGTGTAGTTGCTCAAAGATCTCTGACAAAAGCGAATGTTGGGACCATTGAGGCAAGGCAAGGGGAATCTTTTGTGTTTTATTACGGCTGTGTGAAAAAAATAATTTGTTCGCTTTATGGCCGAATAGTGAGCGTCGTTGTTCTTTTATGAAGCAGTCATTGTTGGTGGCATTCTTTTTAGAGTGAACAAAACAATGAGGAGCGATAATCTCATCAAATTTACGGCATCAATATCAATCTGCATGGTTCCAGTCAATTTGTTAATTTGTCTGATCATTCACTGCATTTACTTAATTTCAGATGAGCTGGAAGAATTCTGTTAAGTACAACAGTTTTGATTGCTGAGTTTTTAAACATTCTTCAGATCGATAAATAATTGACATCTATATCGGTCTTTTATGAAGTGATCAATGGTTATTAATTTTCTCAAATTCTTTGCACACTGTTCGTGGTTGTTTGTCCATGTCCTTCTTCACTGCTAGGTTGGAGGTATTTTGATGGTCTGATTGATGGGCTGCTCACCTTCAAAGTGTTCCTCCCAACTGAATTGCTGTTTGTGCTCCAGTGGGTGCTTTGGGCAAACACCTGCCTCCCCAAGAGAATCAGTGGGGAAGTCAAGCCAGGGAAGGGAAAAGATAAACTCAAGTGCTTCAGATGCTTCTTCTGATGACCTAAGGGAGGAGGAGAATGATGCCTTGAACCACTTGAACATTACAAGGGACTCGAATGTTGGTATCAACAGGCTATCGAGAGTCTCATCACAGTTCCTTCCTCCAGATGGTTCGCGGAAAGTTCGAGTCCCTGTAGGTAACTATGAGCTGAGGTACTCATTCTTGTCTCAAAGAGGTTACTATCCAGAAGCACTGGACAAGCCAAATCAAGACAGCTTCTGCATCCATACCCCATTTGGAACAAGTCCCATTGACCACTTCTTCGGTGTGTTTGATGGTCATGGAGAATATGGTGCTCAGTGCTCACAGTTTGTGAAGCAAAGATTGTGTGAGAACCTGTTAAGGGATAGCCGATTCCGTACAGATGCTGTACTGGCCCTTCATTCTGCTTTGGTGTCAACAAACTCGCAGCTGCATGCGGACAACTTGGATGATTCCATGAGTGGTACTACTGCAATCACTGTATTAGTCAGGGGTACAACTATATATGTTGCAAATACTGGTGATTCACGTGCTGTTATTGCAGAGAAAAGAGGGAATGATATTGTTGCTGTTGACCTCTCCATAGATCAAACTCCATACCGATCTGATGAGCTTGAAAGAGTCAAGCAATGTGGTGCGAGAGTTCTGACTTTGGATCAAATAGAAGGGGTAAAGAATGCAGAAGTGCAGTGCTGGGGTACTGAAGAAAGCGATGATGGTGATCCACCAAGGTTATGGGTGCAACATGGCATGTATCCTGGAACTGCTTTTACACGCAGCATCGGTGATTCTGTTGCTGAGTCTATTGGTGTCATTGCAGATCCTGAGATTTTTATCCTGGATCTCAGTTCCAGCCATCCATTTTTTGTTCTGGCTAGTGACGGTGTATTCGAGTTTCTTTCCAGTCAAACTGTTGTTGACATGGTACTTTTCATCTACCATCTGTGATTCTTTTTTTGGTAATATTCACTGGATTGTTCCTGTTCAATTAGTGGGTTGCTAGCATGCAGTCACCATGAACTATCAAGGAAACACGCTGTAATAAACGTTAATGATCGTCCCTGATTTTGGTTTGGTTTTCTGTAGAGGGTCGTATCCCTTATGTTAGAGTCCCAATTAAAAATATTTTTTTCTCACAAATAATTTATATGCTCTAAATTTTCGAATGGTTTATATGCAGATTTCTAAATATAAGGATCCTCATGATGCATGTGCAGAAATTGTTGCTGAATCTTATCGTCTTTGGCTACAGTATGAAACTCGTACTGATGACATCACAATCATAGTTGTGCATATTAATGGGTTATCTGATGTATGTATCTGTCTTTGCAGTTTATATTCATCTTAATTATTTCATAGAATTCTCTGAAGGAACCTCACAGTATTACCTGCATTGTTTACTAGATGGAATCTACCCAGACTGTTACAAAAGTGTCTTTACAAACATCACAGCAAGTGGTAGGACTGGCAGGCTCCGAATCACCATTACTAGCAAGTTCTAACAATCAGCATTCCAGGCATAGTTTGTCACGTGGACGATTGAGGGCTTTTGAAAGTTCGCTGGAAAATGGTCAAGTGTGGGTCCCTCCATCTCCATCGCATCGAAAGACATGGGAGGAGCAAGTAAGGTGTACTGGTTTTGTCATTCTATATGTACTTTTTACAAAAAAAGTTGCATGATGTTCAATTACTGACAAACCTCAAAACAACTTTATATGAAGGCACATATCGAGCAGGTGCTACATGATCATTTCCTATTCAAAAAGCTTACTGACTCACAATGTCATGTTCTACTTGATTGTATGAAACGAGTCGAGGTGAAACCTGGGGATATAGTTGTACAACAGGTTGTTAATTTCTGATGTTGATTATGTTAGTAATGATTGCATATGAGGTTGCATAGAAATTTTGAGCAATGATATTACACAATGTAGGGTGGTGAAGGTGACTGCTTCTATGTAGTTGGTAGCGGTGAGTATGAAGTTCTGGCCATCCAGGTATACATTTCAATTCAAATATATAACAATTATAATTTTGAGTACAGATTGTGACTTTTTGTGAAAGTAGAACATAATAGTTCACTGAAAAATAGCACATAATGCTGAGAGCCATGCGATGTTTCCTTTCTGCATGTATGTCCCTTACTTTCTGATTCTATCTGGTCATGTGTTTCAATGAAGTTCAATTAGTTTATAAATTTCATCTTCTATATTCCATAACTCTCGGACACTGAACTCATTTTCACGCTGCAGGAAGAATGTGGAAAGGAAATGACCAAAGTTCTACATCGTTATACAGCCGACAAACTATCTTCTTTTGGGGAGCTAGCACTGATGTAAGATTCATATTCACACCCACCATTGTAGAAACCCAGAATTAGATTCATAAATTAAACACCCAATTTTTTTTTTCAAGTGAGCAAGAACTTGGCTTGAAGAACTGGAATTCACATCATTATTTTATTGTATTAATTGTTCATTTCGGAATCAGAACTGAATTCTAAAACCTACCTTGCCCTGGAATGAGATGATGGAATACACTGATTAAGTTCCCATGTCTAGGCAGGCTGACTTTGCTATCTGGTTCATTTAGTCATTATTTATTCTTGGCATAAACAGGCACAATAAACCACTTCAGGCTTCAGTTCGTGCCATGACTATTGGAACATTATGGGCCCTGAAGCGGGAGGATTTCCGTGGGATTTTGATGTCCGAGTTTTCAAATGTACAGTCAATGAAGTTGCTCAGATCAGTAGACCTATTTGCAAGATTTACAATGCTCCAACTAAATCAACTTGCTGAGTCACTTGTCGAAGTATCTTTTGCAGATGGGCAAATAATAGTAAACGAGGTACTTTGGTACTTCGAATGAAATAGCTGTTTCTTCATGTAAATGATATGTCCATTTTTAAATTTAAACATCTTCTTATTTGGTTACCGATGCTTTAACAAGTTTTCGCTGTCATGTGCCATTTTTTCAGAATGATGACATCTCTTCCCTGTATATCATTCAAAAAGGTCGTGTGAGATTGATAATGGCCTCCAATCAGATGAACTCAGATGCTTGGGATCTCATTAAAGCTCAAACAAAGCAGGTTCAGTGGAGTCAACAAAATGGCAACTATGTGCTTGTGGTAGATGAGGGAGGACATTTTGGAGAGTGGGCTCTCATTGGTGAGACAATTTCTTTCACTGCTATTTCAGTAGGCGATGTGACTTGTTCAACTATTTCAAAGGAGAAATTTGATTCAATTGCTGGGCCTTTACCTAGACTTTCGACTTCTGATTCCAGGTAAAGGTATCTACACTGTCTTACGGTCTCCAAATGATTCGCAACCATTAAAGTTAGCCTCTTATGGTCTCTGTGCAGGATCAAAGAATCACTGCTCTCTCAGAAGCATGGTGCAGATGATGATTTTCTCTTGAGAAGGGTTCAGCTATCTGATTTGGTAGGGGGGTTAGTACTTCTTTTCCTCTTTACATGCTCTAGGAGATTCATTGATATTTTCTTTTATATGCTGTTGGTTATACATATATTTCTCAGGAATGGAAAATATGCATATACGCAGCTGATTGCAGCGAGGTTGGCCTTGTCCAAATCAGAGGTTCCGGTACGATAATTAGTTCTGCCTGGTTGGTCCTCATAGTGAATAAATCTTTCACTGATAGATATATATATGTTTTAATGAATCATGTTTTGACTTTTTCTGTCACGCTCATGGACCAGACATGATCAGAACTTTAAAAAGGTTTTACATTAAGAGAGTGAAAGACCTTCATAAGGAAGTGCAAGTCTCTGATGAAAAGAACATCATGAAAAGCTTGGGCCAATCACCTTGTGTGCCAGAAGTTTTATGTACTTGTGCTGATCAATCGTACCTTGGAATATTGCTGAATTGTTGTCTTTGTTGCTCACTGGCTTCAATACTCCATACACCTCTAAATGAGTCATCTGCGCAATTCTTTGCAGCCTCTGTTGTTGTTGCTTTAGAAGAACTTCATCAGGTCTGTTTTTGCTAACCTATTTAGTTTTATAGTGAGTTAGGTATTTATTATGGTGCTTCTTGTGGCATACATGCTAACACATATTTGTGAATCTTCAGAAGTCCATTATTTATAGAGGTGTTTCGGCAGACATTCTGATGCTCGACCGGTCAGGACGTCTGCAGTTGGTGGATTTCAGATTTGCAAAGAAGTTGGAAGGTGAAAGAACATACACAATATGTGGGACTGCTGACTCTCTAGCGCCAGAGATTGTTCTTGGTAGGGGCCATGAATTTTCTGCTGACTGGTAAGTGGTTATCTAACCACTGTTGTTGTATAAGCATTACATATGAATTTATCACGGTGGGGGGATCTTTTCTGAATTATTATTATTAAAGATGAAGTTATGACAAATTTGACAGTAAGTTTTCTTCTCACTGATCTTCTAATGTGGCTGTAGTTTTGTCAAAGAAATGTATGGCATTTCCTACAAGGTGCATATGAACCTACATTTTATTTTCCACTGACCTTTAGATATTGATTGTGGTCTGATTTACTTCACTTTCTCTGTGTGCCTTGACAAGATTATATGAGAAAGACATGGTACGCTTACCAGTTGCACATGCTAAATTTTAAACATTGCTTTTTCTTGACGTGTTATACATTATGGTGTTAATTATAAACAACAGATGGTATTTAGCATATTTCAACAATACCATTTGCTTGTCGTCTTTCACATGGTGACTGCGCGATAGTTTTTTTTATCATATATAGCATTTTTTAGCAGCTGCATATGCAAATTTAGGCTTATTTTTTCTACCTCACATTGTCGATGTAGATTGAAATATATAAACTCCAGTAGATGCTGTCATCTCAACAAATATTTGATGGGGAGATATGCACATGTAAAAGAATATTTATGAGATTTGAGCTGAGAGTGCTGTACGTTGAGTATGTTTTAATTTCACATGCAATTCTTGAGCTGAAATTAAGATGATTGAGTGGTTTTGTATTATCAGGTGGGCACTTGGAGTCTTGATCTATTTCATGCTGCAACTAGACATGCCATTTGGGTCCTGGAGGGATGGCGAGCTGGAACCTTTTGCCAAAATTTCAAAAGGACGCCTAGTCATGCCATCGACATTCAGCAAGGAAGTAGTTGACCTTATAACCAAGGTGGCATTTCACCTATCTATTCGATTGCAGCTTATGTGGATACCTACAATGACACTCCATATTCTCTTTTCAATCATTTTTACAGTTACTGACTGTAGACGAAAATGCACGCCTCAGGACCACGGGTGCTGAAGCTGTGAAAAAACACTCCTGGTTTGACGGCATTGACTGGGAACAAATAGCAGCTGGAACTCATCCAGTACCTAAAGAAATCACTGAGCACATCAACAATTATATGGAAACTCTTGTGGAGGACTTAGCAGCATCTCCTTCCATGCCAAGTGAAGACCCAGGTGATCTTGCTGTTCCAGAATGGGTCCATGACTGGTAACCTTAGTGGTTGTATGACTATCAAAGATGGTTATGCTACTTGAGGAAGTATCTATTGTTTTTCACTAACCATTCTCATACCAAACGCAAGAATATATTCTATTGACTGAACAGAGATGTCGGTATAAATGACAAGTTGCAAATACTGAACATTCCCTGGAACTGGATGGTCAGACTGTCTTGCAACACTTCGATGAACGTTCTCAATCAATGAAAATGATGCCAAGAAGGTGCTCTGCCACCAGCATGTGGACGAGACTACCGGCTTTTTTCTTGAATTAGTTTCAGCTTGATCTGTTCAGGCGAGCTTGGGGGTCCAAGATTGTCACTTCATGGAGACTGTCCTTCTAGCTTGTTTTGGGACATGAATGGCCTATTAATTTTGACTTGCTGTGGTTATCTATAGAGCAAAGAAGTTGTATACGTCGTCTAATTAGTTGGATTTTTGAAATTGTGTTGGGCTCATGGCCGTTCAAATTACTGTACATAAAACTTCAGTTCTTTTGTAAGTACCTATATACTGTGCATCAGAGTGAAAAAGGAACAATTATGTTCCACAAGGAGACCAAAATTCTTGTAGCACGTTGATTGTTGCAGTGAAAATTTCTAAAGATAGAAGGATCTAAACTGTCCTTTTGAATGTCAAATGTCAAAACTTCATAATTCCGTTCTCAAAGATAAATGTAATATGAATTATAATACTTAGGTACAGCTCTTAGTTTGAACATTCATATTCTACACATTAAACTTTGTGTATAGTTAGGGATGGTACAATATAAAGAAAAAAAATTATTGTGGACCTTATTACAGCTGTAGTATTTTCGCGCACACATACTGCAGTCAAAGATCGCGTTTTTGAAGAGATCATCCTCGTCACTTTCTTTTTGTGTCACTATGCATGAGAAGTAGAGTCGAAGATCGCGTTTTTGAAGAGATCGAAATCTGATGTGTGACGAGAATGTCACTTTTTTTTTTTTGTCATATCTGCAAATATTATCGGGACATAGTCTCAGGGAGACTCGAGGATCGAACCCGGGTGGTTGCGTCCACAGCTGACCACTCCAGCCCGTGCTCGGCCTCAATTATTGTGGACTTGGTTGGACCTCAGAAGTAGCCTTGATGGGCCAGCTGTTACAGTATTGACTCTCGGTTCTGAAGAGACCAGAACAGCCCAGGAGCGCACAATTCGCACGGCCTCCCGGCGGCATCATCGGAGATGGAGATAGCGCCGGCCGACGATGTCTGGTGCCGGGAGACAGTGCCGCGGGTGATGGAGCTGGTGAGCCCGCGCCTGCCGCAGCGCGACACCTGCGCGCTGCTCGCTGTCAGCCCCTGGTGCTACCGCGCCCTCGTTGCAAACCCCAAGCTCTGGGAGGTGCGCATCCTCTGTTCCCCCAACCAGCTTCGTTTGCTCCTTTGCATCCTATTCTAGCCTTGCTAAGGCGGGCGAGTTGTTTCTCTGAGCATCTATCCCCTAATCAGGAATTATTAATGCGCGTAATTGTTTATTTTCTTGACGGATTGACAAAATCAGTAGAAATTTTTCGTTTTCGTCACCGCTCAGGTGTTCTAGTTTGTCCCACTGCTGAATGAAATGGATATTTTTTTCTATCGTTTTTAAATTGTTTTTTGTTTGCTCGGTATTGAGCTCTAATATGTGCAATGCTTAGTTTCTTAGGAGGAACTGCTGCTATGGTATCTTGATTCAGTCAATGCATTTTTATATCTCCGTTTCCACTGCCAAATTAGTAAAGTACGCTTATTTTCATAATATCGCAGAGACCACTCATGATTTGTGTGACATCCTATAGTAAAAATGGAATCTTCCCTTTCCTGTTACCAGGTTCGGCACTTTTCAGTTATCTTTTTATTGGGCAAACATGTGTATTTGCTAGTTGTCTGATTTAGTTAATATCATCTTCCTGTTGGCTAATATTTATTTTGTGCTCTCCATACAAGTAGCTGTGTTTTATGTTCTGTTTAGATCCGTGAGCTTATTTCTCATCTTGTTAATAATTTTAGTTTTCCCATACACATAGTAGGTACTCGATCTGCGCGAGATGAAGAATGCTGGTGACCGTCTTATTTCTGCACTTTCACTGGTAATCATATTAATTGTTTTTTTTTGTTTGTGTGTGTGTGTGGGGGGGGGGGGGGG
>BCLF01000047.1:360889-385975 GCA_001602275.1 Zoysia japonica | reverse complement strand
GGTGGGGGGGGGGGGGGGGTGATAACCCTACTTATTTTGTTGGTTTTTTGAAATCTAGTTGATGCCATTAGTAACTAGTGCTGAAGTCTACAACTAATTTCTGTTGTAAACTCATTATGCTTTGATAATTTTTGTCCTGTTTGACTAACTTTGATGACATTGCTGTTTTATTCTTATTTAGACAAGGTATCATCATCTCAAAGTATTGAACCTTGAGTTTGCACAAGGTGTTGAAGATCGGCATTTTATTCGCCTGAAAGAAATGGTAGGATTGCTCTTATGTATTTTTATGTAACCTTTCTTATGCAATGGCGTTTCCTTGTGCTTTGGCTCTTGTGGGTTTCATCTCTAGCCTACCCCAGCTTGTTTGGGACTAAAAGGCTTTGTTGCTGTTGTTTCTTTTGATATGGCACATCTTTAACTTTTTGTCATGCAATGATTTACAGAGTGTCATCTCACTGGAAAATTTGGAATACCTGAATCTAAATGCATGTCAAAAGGTTACTGATAAAGGAATTGATGCAGTTACCAGTCTTTGTCATAATCTCTGTGGCCTTTCTGTCTATTGGATTGTTGGGTATGTCTTTACTGAATGTTTTCTTTGCTGCACGTAATGTGTTTTTGTAATTGCTGGAAATTTTTCTGGCTCAGATTGACAGACTTAAGCATAGTGCACATTACAAAGAACTGCAAGCATATATTGGACCTGAACTTGAGTGGTTGTAAGGTAATATTGAGTTTCTTATGCAGTTCCCACTCTATTTATTTCATGTTCCTTTTTCTGTAATAAATAAATCCATCAGATTCGAATATACTAGGCTCAGAAAGTTGCTTTCGATACGAAATGATCTTTTGCAATGTCTATCCCCTGAGAACACTGTATATATAATTGTTGCTTCCTCTTGCTTAGTATTCTGTCTATATATGATTTGTTTTGAACAATTCTAGTTCAAAAATAAACTAAAGTTGTCCTAATGACAACAATTTAAGAAAGGAGGGAGTATGTGTAGGTTTATTTTATTTTGTTTCAAACCTGCAACAGAGAATTTATTTTACTTGGTTCAGGACATGCGAGTAGATTCCAGTTTCACGGCGGGCTATGATTTGGAATAGTACAATCTGTCCTGGGTCAAAAGCGCTTGTTGTGCTAAATAACCACAGCTAAGAATACTATGACATTGAACTTGTCTTCATTTAGAACATAACATGGTTGCAATGGAACATGAATAATAGCATTCCATAACTTATATGTCAATATATGATTCACATTTTTTTGTTGCCCTTTTGCCCCCTGCACACCCCTCCCCCCCCAACAGTGAGTCAATATGATTTGTCTTTTCAAATGCAGAACATATCTGACAAAGGTCTGCAATTAATTGCTAACAATTATCAAGGATTAAAGAAGTTGAACATAACCAGGTATTGTTATATTTTGAATAAATCCATCAGAATGTGAACTATTCTTACCATGTGTTAACTGATCTTTTTTACTCGCACACATTTGCTGGTTTTGGGTGATAGAATTTGAGGTATAATTATGCCATGTGATAACCTTGTTAGGTGTGTTAAGTTGACAGATGATGGGCTGCAAAAAGTGCTTCAGAAATGTTCTTCTCTTGAAAGTTTGAACCTTTATGCCCTCTCAAGGTAATTTCTAAATAAAAGGTATAATAGCAGGTATATCTAGCAGTGGCTGTCTATGTATTATCTAACCGATCTCACATTATACAGTTTTACTGACAAGGTTTACAAGGAAATAGGATCTTTAACTAATCTTACATTTCTGGACTTATGTGGTGCCCAGGTAACTGTTTTTATATGTACATCAAACTATCAAGCCATTTTGTTAATGAGCACTAATATGGTGTTTCCAGAATCTAACTGATGATGGTCTTGCACGTATATCGAGATGCAGAGGTTTGAAATATCTCAATTTGACATGGTAAATAAAGGGTAACATCTCTTTTCCCCACAGTAATACAAAACTCTGTTAATTAATCTTTGCCTTCACTGTCTACAGGTGTGTACGTGTTACTGATATTGGGGTGATAGCTATCGCACAAGGTTGCCCATCCCTTGAATTGCTAAGGTAAAATCTGGAAGTATGGCCTTAAAGATAGTGAATTCATGGTGTCTTACTTTTTTACATGCTTTGTTCTCCATGAATGCAGCTTATTTGGAATAGTTGGGGTAACTGATGCCTGTCTGGAGGCTTTGTCACAATCATGCTCTCGCAGTCTCACAACTCTTGATGTAAATGGCTGTATTGGAATTAAGGTGAGGACCTGAGAATTCTCTTTAGTCCTGCTTTGGTAAGTGTCTTGGTGTTATCTCAACTCCTAAAATGAACCCTTTTGGCAGAGGAGGAACCGGGATGACCTGCTTAAGTTGTTCCCGTTGCTGAGTTGCTTCAAAGTGCACAGCTAGTAGCAGCTCCAGATATTATATATGTTATGCATCCAACAGTTTTTTTATATCTGCCGGTATGTTACTATTATTGATTTTAGTGAGATCAGAGACCAATACTGAGTAGTATGCCTCAGCGTGTGACACTATTTCATTGCTATCTGTCCGCTTCCTGGGTTGAGTTTACTAACCCTGTACACTCAGCTTTTTTTATGTGTGTGTGAAAAACGAGCGTACACACATATATACTTGAGTAATCACCGGTAGGAACACTTATAAACGCACATGGATGTTTTTTTATCTAGAGAATCACATGGATACTCATTGTTTACGTCGCCTGTCACTGAAAAAAAAAGCATAAATACGACATGCCTGAGTCGGAGAATTCTTATCTGGGAGGCAGGTTCCGTTCTACTACCAAAAAAAAAAAAGAACAAGCTACGCTGAGTGTCACTTTATAGAGCCATTTTGCTCCGCATTTTGGACTCCAAATATTCTTTAGAAATCTCGAAACCAGATTATTCTTTAGAAAACAATAGAATAAAAGTGGCTTGTTCTGAATAACAGAGAACCTGTCACGGATTATTGCACCAACCACCCAACCACAGCCACGATATTCATACAAGTACACAACTTAAAGCATACTCCTAACACTGAACTGTATTCAGCGAGAAGAAAAAGGATACGAGCCAGACCTAGTCAGCATGTACCATAAGGCACATATTACTATGTTCAGGAGGAATTTTCCAGGACATAATTTTCTCGTGTTTGGGTGGGTACAGATGTCCTTTGTTAACCCATGACATATATATCAAAAGAAATATTTGGCTGGGTCACTATGCCTGGGGCTTCTCCTCGGCTTTCTTCGGCTGTCAACCATAGGAAAAGAAGAAGATAGTAATCTGGTCAGTAACAGCTCAATATATGAAAACATGTGCAAGGAAATAGAATAAAGCTACCAGGTAACAGTCAATGTCCATTACAAGAACAGAGCTCGGTGAAGCCAAAGTTTTGCAGTAACAGGGTTTCAAACAAATAACGAGAAAAATGAACTTTCGCACATCAAAACTTTAGTTCCAACTGAATTGGCAGCAAAAGAGGGCCAAAGCACAGAACATAGGGATGCTTCCCGAAAAATGCAGAGTAAAAAAAATCACAAAATTATTCCGAACATCTCATCTTGATGGTTCATATCAAAGCAACGTACTTTTGAAGCCACTGTCGCATCAGTTGGTAGCCATGGTTACCCAAAGGGCAAAAAAATCAGGCTGTTAACTAGGACGGGTTGAGAGTAGACCTAAAACCGAAAAAATTAATTTTCTGATTGTAGGTTAGCATTAACGTGTTAGCACTACAAACATGAAACAGTAAAAAATGTAAGTTCTAGCTTCAAACCATCGCAGGAACCATCAAGTGATCCAAAAATCAATTTACAAAAAAAAGAAGAGGATTTTACAAATCAAGTGCACATGCATATAAGTTGTACTCCTTGCCTTTAACAGAAAGAGGAGAGCAAAGTGTAGTTAGGAACGAGTGCGAGTTAAGAAATGCAATAATGTGCTAGCTTTCTAGCATTCCGTTGGGATAAAAATATCTTGTACAGGAAGGATTGTTGAGTGGAGCGTTGTAGAAGATACTTATAGAGAGCTATAGCAAGCATTAAAGGTTAAAAGATACTAAAACAAATGCTGTAGGAAACAAGCAAAATATCAGGTACGGTTGCACTTTCTTAATAAACTCATCATGGGTGCTGCTAAGTAAGCGTAGCTGGTAGAGCTTACTATATATCTTTCTCTGGACTAATCTGGACTAAGATCATTCATGCAAACGTATAAGTCCTAGTAAATTAAGTTAACATCGAAGTTTTCTATGCTGATCTCCAATTTCATGAGAGCAAGGTTACTGATACAAGTTTACAGTAAATAGGATATTATGTAGTAGTGGTTTAATGGCTAGACATAATTTTGCATGTAGTTAATAGTGACTAAATACCTATAGTCAGTTGTTTTAAGTACATTCAACAGAAAACATACATATACACTGTGATTCTAGGTAATAATCAAATATCAGCCACAGGCAACAAGGTGTTCGACCAAATGACAATAACCCGGCGCACACAAGAATCAGTGAATCACACATTAACATATACAAGGTGCAGGAAGATTAACGAAACAAGAAATGCGTTAACGATTCCCTCAACCAGTCCTACGCGATTCAAGAACACACGGCCATGCACACAAGGTGTTCGACGAAAGTAAATGTGTGCGCAGAATAATAAATAAGGGAAAAAGGCTCACCTTTATGCCTGGGTACGACATGTCAAGCTCCTCCTCGGGGATCACGACGGGCCACTTCTCCCCTCCATCGCGGAACATCTGCTCGGTCTCGATGAGCCGGCCGCGGGCGAGGATCTGCTCCCGGATGCCCTGCGCCGTTGCGCCGTCGGCAGCGACGAAGGACTCCTCCGCGCCGTTGAGGTAGGTGACGAGGATGCGCGGGGGCGGCAACTTCGGCGGCTTGGGGTCCTCAGCGGCGGGCGGCGAGGGGAGGCGCCGCAGCTCAACGGAGCAGGCCGGGTTGGAGTCCTTGGCCTTGCGGCCGTTGCACTGTGCCAGGAGCTCCACCGCCGCCGCCTTGCGCGGGTCCAATGGGCAGTACTCCACCACCACCTTGGACAGGAACTTGAGCATCCTGTCTGTTCCTCACCGCCGGCGCCGGCGCCGCCGCCTTCTTCCTCCTTGCTCGCTGGCCCAAGGTTTCGTGGCGGCGCGACTGGCTCGGGTAGTGCGGTGGTGAGCTAATTGGGTTGGGTTTGATTGATACAGCTGTGGGCTCGGCCCAGTTGGCGGATACTTCAGCTTTCTTTTCACTTTGCTCGGTTTATGCAGCCACATCGAAGACATATATGCGGTGCCATTTGAATTTTATAATAGAATTTTTTTTTTGAAATACAAATATTTTCATGAAATTTTTTCTCAGCCCAAGGGCATGTAAAATTTTTTTTTTCATACAATAGCGCGTAATCAAGACCAAATCAGCCAAAAGAAGAAAAGAACTGTTTGAATCATGGGCAAGGCAATGCTCTATGAAACCATCAGAAAAACCGAATTGTGTCGTTATACTTCATAAAATTTGAAAAATGTTGCTGGAGTAACCACATACTCCCTCCATTCTTTAATTGTTATTGCTGTTGACTTTTAATCTCAACTTTGATCATCCATCTTATTCAACAAATAAATTCAAATGTATAAAATCATAAGGTGTGATTAAAATAACTTTAATAATAAACAAAATTATAATAAAATATATAATATTCATCAAACTTTTTTGAATAAGATGAATAATTTAAGTTAAAATTAAAAGTCAACGGCAACAACAATTAAAGAACTGAGGGAGTACTCGTATAGGACTTTCCATTTATGTTGCTCAAGCGTCACTGAAAGAAATACAAGTGCTTGCAGAAAACGGGAGATTGAACCGATGAGACTTGTATTACAGCTTGTAAATTTTCAGGTCATAAGTTAGGCATAGCCATAGAAATGACAGAATAACAGAAAGCAGTCACAAGGAAGCGAAAATACAAGGCAGTAATAGATTAAACCTTTATTACTACAGTGAACAAGGTAATTCATGTAATATTTGGCAGAAACAAAGTCATTGTTGACACAGTCCACGATTTGACACTAATCAATAACCCAAAATCAAAAGTTTATTCAAGGTTTTTCTGAGAACATATAAAAAGAATTCATTCAAACTTCCATAAAAAGCACAGACTGTAATAAGCAGCTTCATATTATTTAAAGGCTTCACTATCCAATCTAGCAAACTTTAGTCGTTCTCACTTGTTTTGTTGTACAAGATACAAATCATTAGGGAATAGCGTCATTCCAATCTCCAACTTCATTCAATCTGGTCTGCAAACAGAAAGATGAGTGGATTGAAACCATCCAAATCCATAAAATTGTCTGTCATAATTTACTCACAAAAAAGTTATATGAAATTTACCTGCCATATGTCATAGTACTTTGCTTAGATTTCAATTTCCAATCGATAGTATCCATGTCCAAGACAGGCTCTGGTGCCAAAGCAGCCCTGCGAAGTGACAGGGACCAGCGTTGTGACAAATTCCCCGCGAGGGTACGTGCATGGTTAAGCATACAAGGTTTAAGGCTAACATACCGAGAGCGCTGGCAACGTGAAAGTGCATGCCTCGATGAACACGATAACGCGAGCATTTGAGCTGTCGAGCTCCGATGGAGCTTTCACCGAAAGTAGAAGCGCCCTTTGTGAAAGCTTTCTGGAGATTCAAGTTACATCGTCAAAGGCCTTGTAACTGCGGTATTACAAATTGATTGACGTAGATTCACAAAGGTGATATTACTTACGTTAATAATCAAGGTAGTAGTAACACCCTGCAGCTTTCTGCTCAGTGTCCTTTGTAGATCCTAGCTTGTTAATCCGTGGCCTGTAAGTAGTTGGATCTGTCCTAAAGGTGACATCCATATGCTGTCGTATACAGAGTGGTAACAAATCAAAAACTTTCCATCAGATTGCCTTGCAGCTATTCAGAATATTTTTTTACTGATGGTTTCGTTATACATAACCTTTAAAATCACTAATCCATTTTGTCTATGTTATTCTAGTCTATTATGTCTAGTTATTCTATGCAAATGTCAAGAAAGTTTTTGCACATGCCAGAAAATCTTTAGAATTAAGTTTCATTATCTTCAATTCTCAATTACTAGAAATTGAGCGGAAGGATGAAGGCAATCTGAACTTACTGATAGAAAGCGATTCATTCCAGATGCCAGCGGTTCTGGTGCAGTTGCAGTACAACAAACAGAAGGTTTTCCCTCAAAAACGACAACTCTGTCAGCAAGGTATGTCGCCATGATGAAATCATGCTCAACAACAAAAGCTGTTTTCTTTTCATGAAGGATAAACCTTTTTATGACCTTTGCTGCAATAAGGCGCTGCTCTGAATCAAGATGGGCACTTGGTTCATCTATGAGGTAAATATCAGCAGGCTGCAAATTGAAACAAACAATGAGTTTTCTAAAAGAAATAATGAACAAACAACATGTTTTGAATAGTACTGCTATAACAAAGTTTTCCTCTAAAACTGAAGCTAGCTTAGGTTATAGTAACTTCTATAAATTGAAAATGTATCACATTTGCATAAATACATAAATGGCAGAACAGTAGTGAATGATATAGAGACAGTCCCTGTTCCACATACAATCAAATACTTACTGAATTTGACATTTTGAAAATATGTCTAAACAGTTACTTTTAGTGTTTATTTCGAACGTGATGTGCTGCCAAAGATTTGCTTCTTGCAAAACCTCATGCTATTTGTACTTGTAAGTACTTTGCTTGATGTATTATGCACATGAATACGTTTGCATTATTCCAAGGGGTTCTCTTAAGGTGTCTCAAAGAAAAAGGGGGTTCTCTTAACGAAACAATGTGTCAGGATGGCAATCCCAAGATGAGTTTCTGCCAGCAATATGGTTTGGGGGAAGGGCTGTGGGCATTATTACCTTTCCCAGACAGAGACAAAGTGCAACTCTTTGTAGTTCTCCACCAGAAAGATTTGAAACGTGCCTGTCCAAGAGTTCTTCAATTTTGAGGGGTTTCATGACATCAGATTTGAACTGAGCATGACTACAAGATCCAGATATTTTCTTTTGTAGAAGCTCCCTCACAGTAAAGCTAACTTTAGATATCAATTCCTGAGGCTTGTATGAGACAGTATAGGAAGGCATATCAACTTCTTCATCCAGAACTTTATCTGGCTTCATTTGTCCTGCCTGTTACACTCAGAAAACACAGCGAGGTTAAGAGTACTAATCAAAACTTTATTTTCTCAAAAACGAATTTAGAACAAGGACAAATACCAGCATTCGGATAAATGTTGTCTTCCCAGTACCGTTCTCACCAAGCAAGACAATTATTTGGGAATCATTAAAGCTTCCTTCCATGATTGAAAGCTTGAAGCCAGTTCTTGTTTTCACCATAGTTGGATATTTGTAGCTCTGGTAAGTGTCACTGTCTGTGATCTCTGCAGTAGAGTCCGTAACCTGAACAGATACATAACATGAAGTATAAAAAATTGTGTTCAGAAATGTTTCAGCACAATACTATCACGTACTCTGAATGTAAGCTTCTCCTCGCGGAAACGCAAATTTTCTGTTGGGATAAAGCCATTCAGGAAGATATTGATTCCTTCTCTGACAGATGAGGGCAAAGTAACGACACCATATGCACCTGGCATCCCATAAAGGCAGCATATGTAGTCTGATAAGTAGTCAAGAATGCTAAGATCATGCTCGACAACAATTACATACCTGTAAAATAAGCAAAATAGATCATCAGTTGCAGAGTACACTAACTTCAAATGTTTCAACTGACTTATGGTTCATTTAAATATTAGTTTCGATTAATTTTTAATGTAAGTTCTGATTACTTTTTTGGTTGAAGCAAAGAACGGATAACTTGAGCAGCTTTCAGCCTTTGTTTCACATCAAGATAGCAGGATGGCTCATCGAACATATAAACATCTGCATCTTCCATAACACGAGCAGTTATTGCAAATCTCTGGAGTTCACCACCAGATAGATCTGAGACATTTCTGTCTATAAGTTGATTCAACTCAAGAACATCACACAATGTATCTTTTACTTGTCTTTCGTCTTTCTTATTAAGAAGGTCTCCAACCTTCCCATTAACTGATTTCGGGATATGATCAAGGTATTGAGGTTTGATGATTGCCTGCCATGAAACGAATTGAAGACGTCATATAACACATAAATATATTGTCACTAACTCCATATAGCTACAATAAAAAGGAACACTGGGATAGTAATAACTGTCAAAAAGTTCTGGAAAAAGACAACAACCTATATTCACTGGTATTCAACATATGTCAAAGAAATATTGTGGTACCGTTCTGGAGTCTGGACTAATAATTAATTATGGTCAGCAGAGCAGTGGATGCGTTAACCGAACTAATAGCAACTATTTGTTCATTAGCATCCTTATATTTTTCTCCAGAACAATATAATGCAGCTGTAGGTTGGAACAGTAACAGAAAATGTTTTCTTCTGTAACATTGTTGTGGAAAAAGAATATAAAAGGAAGCACCAGAACAACAGTACACCTGTACAACTATTATTCATTTGATGGGCTACCATTTTCGTAATATATTGATATAAATAATAAGCAGACGTACCTTCATTTTGTCTTCCAAAAGGCGAGTAAAGTATTTCTGAAGTTCAGATCCTCGAAAGTACCTTAAAATCTCATCCCAATTAGGTGGGTCCTGCAAAGGTTGGGAAAGTTTCATAGCCTAGACATATTTATGCAAAAAATATAAGAAGCATACGTAGTTTTACTTACTGTGAATTTACCCAAGTTGGGCTTTAACGTCCCAGCAAGAATTTTAAGAGCAGTTGACTTCCCAATACCATTTGTCCCTACCAAACCCAAAACTTGGCCAGGTCTTGGAACAGGCAGCCTATGGAAGATCACGAAAGTTGTGAGAAGATGATAGTCATATATGAAAAAGATAGTGCTACTAAATGTCACAGCAGTTTAAAGTCAGTTAATGCAATGATAACACAAGGAAAAGGCTGATACAGCTCAAATGTTGAGGTGACAAATGTACTTGCCTGTGAAGCTTAAAGGAATTTGGTCCATAGCGATGTGTTGTCTCCTTGCCAAGATCACTAGGCAAATTTACAATTTGGATAGCATTGAAGGGACATACCTGCCAAATGAATAACACAAGCAAGGTAGTCTATATTAAGAATGCTGTGGATAAGGTAAATGCCCCTAACATATATAACTCAGAAATTGCTACAAAAAAAAAGGAGATAAAAAGTGTAAACCTTCACACAAATACCACATCCAATGCACAGATCCTCAGAAATTAACGAGACTTTAGATGCCGGAGTAACTTCTATGCATTGACGCCCTGTAATTGTGGGCAAGAATACCAAATCAGCAAATTAACATAACCAAATAAACAAGCGCAATTAGAAATGAATAAGAAGTTCATCTCAAAGCCCCAATTTTCACTCAGATAAGTTTACATCCAGCAGCTATACAGGTCGGATCATACATCATACATCATATAGCCCAATAAACGACTCGATTTAATTTAAGGAATGGCACTAGTAAAACTGTAAAAGGAAGGGGGTAAAAGTCTCTGAATGATCCAAGCCGATTTTCAGTTGGTTTGCGAGTTTTGCTATATCTTTGTTTCTTTATCTTCTTGATGGTGTGAAACAGAACATAGAACCAATACTGCCACATTTCTCAATCAAGGTCGAAATTTTTCCAGCTCTTCCGTTGCAACTCCCACCAACCCGTCATAATCTCCTAGGCCCTGCCTAAGTCACTAAAAGCTATAAACCCCCAGCAGGTCCGGGATCAGAAGCCAGCAACGGAACGAAACGGAACATGGATTTCACGGACCGCAGGTGCAGACGACGTACCGGTGGCGTTGACGGGGCAGCGGCGGCGACACTGCTGGCCGCACTTGCTGGGCCGACACCGGTCCTCCACCACCACGGCGATCCGGCTCGACATCCTCCGTTCCCCTGTTCTCGCCCTGCCTCCTCTGATCGGTGCAACGCAATCCGCCCCTCCGTTCCTGCGCCCGATCGACCGAATCAACGCCCCCCTGATCGAAGGCCGACCGCTAGGGCGACGGAGAGGGCGGACGCGGGAAAACCTACTCGCGTGCGCGCGGGGAAAGAGACGGTCGTTCACCGCCGCGAGGTTATGTGCCGAGGGGAGGAGAGACGGAGGCGGCGACGGGGTCCGAACGGCTTCCTCTAGTTTTTTTGAATCAAAAAATAGAATGGAAGAAGTCGAGACGGCTCGGTCGCGCTGCCTTGGCGCGCAAGTTCGCGTCAGCCACCGCAAGCGATGACGATGGCGCAAGCAGGACCAGCTCAGCCAACCTCCGTGGTGCCTCTACTCTGTTGGAAGAGGCCGGCTCGGTGAACGTCACTTGTGCATAGGATGATCGTATCGCTTCGGGTTTTTACGTATTTTTTGTCAGTATTTTTTGTAAGAGCAATATTTTTATAAGAGCATATTTTAAATTAGTACTTCCTCTGTCAAAAATAAATATTTATCTAATTTATGATTTTTATTTTACAAAAAGTGTTCATGAGATGCACCTTCTATCACATCCTGTACCACAAAAAGTGTCCATGTTGCTGCTGATTTTGCACGCATGGACAGGGTACTGAGCTCTTTTCGTTAAATGCTTTGAATGCCGATGGAAATTACTGGGTGGGTATGTGTCAACTCAATAGGTTCTCTGCGCACTTTTTTTTTATGGCAGTACCGCATTGAGAAGGATAACTATGTCAATTTTTTTTTTCACTAATTTGTGTGTAAACATTTCAGATGTATATTTATTTTGGAACAGAGAAAGTACTCCAATCTGTAAAAAAGCAACAGCTTTACCGCTGCTTGAGAGCTCCTCTTCCACTCTGTCTCCGTTTAAAAAATAAGAAGCCATGTCCCATGGGCATCTTCAGCTAGAGTTCAGGGTCATCACCAAGGGATGAACATAACGTTGACAAACACCACCAATATGCGGATCAGAAATCCTCTACAGATGTTGTTCATGTTGTAGCAGTCACTGACACGTGGCTCCAGACCCACCTATCAGTGAATATTACAATATGAGCAATGCTAACGTGGGAGTGCACGTGACGAAAAGAAGAAAGATCATACTACTTACCTCTTGACTCCTTTGACAGGTACGAATTTCATAAGAATGGGTTCCAATTTTACAGGAAAAAAATGTAATATGTAGAGATTTTTTCCACAATCCAAAGGGTCTTAAATTTTTGTCAACCTGTATCAAGACCCTAGTAAAGCATTGTTGGATAGGATCATCACCTGACATTTTGCATTAGTCCATTTAGAAATTGAGCTCCTTGCTGCGTTTGCTGAATTTTTCATCCCGATACCTCCGACTCCCTATTTCCATGCGCTCAAAAGATGGTGCAGGGACTAGACACTAAGGGGGTGATTGGTCTCCCAAACAAGCTCGACCAGGCTGCGCACGTTCACCCAAGCGCATGATTGGTTGCTGGACTTTTTCAGCCAGGCCGCGCATCCAACTTCGCTGTGTTTGATCGTCTGCGCGTCCCGTTTGCGAGCATGTACGCATGCAAAAAGTCGCATCCGACCTAGCTCGGGGAACAAAACTCGATTTCGTTTCTCTCGAGCCTGACTCGGTGATGCTGACGCGATAGCGCCTGGCTCCGGGTGGATAGACCTGGTGAAATGATACGTGAACCAATCATGCCCTAACCAACACCTCAAACACATAAAAATATAGGAGTATAACTAACCAACACATTAAGCACATAAAAAAATATAGTGTAAACTACGTTTCAAAAGGGGATGGAGAATAGCAGTGTACAGAGATGGTCTCAATTAGTTTGTCATCTTCATCTTGAGGAGCAGGAATCATCAGAGCCCTTTTATATGGCATGAAGCAAAGGTGTACATAAAGGTTATAAATAAATGTTGGTTGCTCATCAACCATTAAGGTTATAAATGTTGCTCAGGCGTCGGTGACGACGCCAAACCATGGTATCTTTAGTAGCTGTATAATTAAGGCATTTAGCCATTGATAAGAACTTACTGACTGTTCCAGAAATTTTGAATACTAGTAGTACAGAGCATCACTGTACCTTTTGCATCTAACTAGACCGGCTCAAACATCCGTCCAATCAACCAATCAAGCAGCTGCGGCATCCTGCCGGCTGGATGAGCTAAAATCAGCTAACCAATCCCTTGGACATTCAAACACCACATACAATCGTCTGTGGATCAGGGAGCCCATAGGTCGACAGACACTGACTAGTTAAACTTACACACAAAGCCAAACCAAAATAAATATTTGCTGCCGTATGCTATGATGCAAACAAAACAGCTTTATTCAATTCCATAATTGTAAACGTACAAACGGTGCCCATTTGAGCAGCACCATGCTTTTAACTAGTCTACATCACATAAACAGAGAATAATCCTTGCTAGAATGTTGGGCATGTCAGTTCAAAACCTCCGCACCACATGTAAACTATCCTGAACACTACATCAAACACTATACATTCCTCAAATACAAAAACAGTTTAAACAGCCGTTTAAACCTGTTTAGGTGAACACTTATCTAAAACCAAGACTTAGGAGTGAACTTATAAGTGCTAATCCTACAATTCTCCCAGCGCACACAAAGTCTATCATACTTGCTCCACGTGCCATTGAGCATTAACAGTAGGAATTAAGCACAGTGAACACTAAGCATCTATCAGCAAGACAAGATTTTTGCATTCGAAATCCAAAATGGGTCCTATATGCCCCCAACAAAGCAATCCTAAAAAATCAATCGGACATGCAGCATCACAAAATTTCATGGATCATATTCCTCAACCAGCTACTACAACAACTTCAAGCTCCAAGCAACCAGACATTCATATGATTAACTGATGCAAAAATACTCATAATGTGTCTCGATAGCAAGCTTCATTAACAGATCCACACTGACATCGATAGCAAGCTTCAACAACTGCTACTGAGAACGAAATATATCTGGAAAGAAATGACCGTCTGGCCTCCCCCGCGGAAGAAGCAGGCAGCTCAGAAACGGAGCTTGGTGAAGAACCACCTGTTCTTGCCGGTCTTGAACCTCTCCTCGAGGCGCGCCTTGGCGGCCTTGCAGGCTGCCACCTTCTTGTCCCTGCTGGCGAGCGCGTCGGAGCCGGCGGCGACGTCCTTGAGGTCGACGTCGAGGGTGTAGCGTGTGGGCATGAGGTGCGTGAAGTTGACGAGCTTCATGAAGCACTTGACGCGCGACTTCTTGGCCGTCTTTTTGGCGGAGTCCTTGCGGACCACCTTCTTGGGGTACTTGGCCAGGCCGGCGACGAGGCAGTGGCCGTAGGGTCGGTCGCGGGTGCCCTCCTCGAACACGCGCACGATCACCGCCTTCCGGCCCGCGAACCGCCCCTGCAGAAGGATCACCGCCTTACCGGGCTTCAGAAACTTCACCATCGCCGACGCTCCTCTCCTTCGCCGCCGGTGCGATTTCGGGTGGGTGTGCGCTGCTGCTGCGCCGCCGCCGGATGGGCTCGGGCCCGTGAAAAGGAAGGGTTATATACGCGGTGGCGGGGTGGAGTTAGGGTTTGATGGTAGGGAAGGGCGGGTCCGCGCATGATGCTACCATCGTCCGATGTAAATCGAACGGGTACCGAGGAAATGGTGCTGGACTGGGCCCTTGATCTGAAAGCGTTGCTGTTGAAAATGATGGGCCGGCACTGCCTACTTGTACTCGTGCGGCCCGCTCACGTAGTTGCGCTACCGAATAATGGTCTACTGGGCTTGTTTCCGTGCGTCGAGCCGTCGAGTGTAAATATTGGGCTTACTTTGAACTCTGGCCCCCAGCGACAACTGGGCTGGGCGCGAGCTATGAATTTGTTATGCAAGGAGATTGCCGGACAATGAGGAATTAATCCGGATTCAGGTATTGCATGTTGATTATCAAACAGATTCAGGTATTACATGTAAATACTACCTAGATATTGTTGCAGTTTCAAACTGAAATGAGTAACTTGCAAAAAAAAAAAAGAAGGAAAATCGCAACCATGTATGCCATCCACAACAATGCAAGAACAGAATGCGAAGTCTAGCAATGACAAATATCAAAACAAACAGATAACTGGCTCATGAGGAAATAGTATACCAACAGAGCTTGCAACTAACAAAATGAGCGCTGCTCATTTTTAAAACATCTCAGAACATAGCTCACGATAAAAATGCAAATTTAAACCGTCTCATGAAGTCATCGTATATCACATGCATCTCTCAATGCATATGCAGCACACTCCAGAAGAGTAATATAGTACGGAGTCAAGTAACATAAGTCATCTGAAGCAACAGGCACAAACTAAATAAAATGCATAAGCATGTCGTCGTCTAGCTCTCGCCTCAGAGTCACATACTCGAAAGGAAATTTACTCCATAGATGCGTTAGCGATGAGGGAGAGAATAGCATGTAGAGGCACTGGCAGACCTCGGAATTCTTGGGTCTGCTGAAGAAGCTTGTCTATCTCATTGCTCATGGCATTGCCCGTGGGGATCGCCTTCTCAAAGCACGAGGAAGACTCAACAATGGCCTGGTCACCGGCTGTCATCCCGGCAAGTAAATCAGCAGTCTTCACCTCAGATAGCCTGAGGCGTGCCTTCTTCTCTGATAACTTTTTCTCCCCTTCTTGACGCTGCTTATTAAGCTCTTGAAACTGTCTGTTCAGTTCTTGCATCTTTTCAATCACTTCTTGACTCTTTTCATTCAGTGCTTGGATCTGTTCCTCCTCATATTGAATATCTTTCATGAGCGCATTTTTACGCGCGCTGATTGATTCATTACATTTGGCTCCAGCAAGCTTGATCCGCTCCATTTCCGTAACTGAATGGGTGATTTTCTCGCGTACCGACACAGCTTTCTCTAGCATCTGGCTAACTTGATTTTTCTTCTCAGATAGCACATCCACCGTGTGTTGGAGCTGCTGGCCTGACTCGCTGTCAAGTTCTTTCTTCAGAACGTTCATGGGGCTTTGGAACGGAGGATTACCGTAGGAATTTCATAGGATTTTTGTTTCGTAGAGATTTTTCCTAAACTTCCCTTTGCTGATGCAAAAACGAAGGAACAAATCCACTGGAATGCTTCTCTACGGTGCAATTTCACAAAAAAATTAACAAGAGGTCAGACTTCATAAAAAAAATCCTGGCGCGAAACCATAGCTCTTTCGCGCGCTTTCATTGACGACTCGCGCACTTTCACCAGCGGCTCGTATACTGTTTTTTTTATTATTTTCTTTCGTATAAAAGGTGCTCCTATCGCTCTTGATCCGCTCCATTTCCGTAACTGAATGGGTGATTTTCTCGCGTACCGACACAGCTTTCTCTAGCATCTGGCTAACTTGATTTTTCTTCTCAGATAGCACATCCACCGTGTGTTGGAGCTGCTGGCCAGACTCGCTGTCAAGTTCTTTCTTCAGAACGTTCAGTTTTGTAACCATCTGCTTTATTCCTTCAGTGAAGTAAGGAGCAGTGATCTCCCATAAATATAGCTTTTTACTTAATTCCTCAACAAACAATTTCTGGTTAAAATCTTCAGCATTGGCCAGCTTTTGAAGATACTTCAAGTCGACCATAAATAACTCAAAAGCATATTTTACTTTGGGACAGGCAGACTCCTCAGGAGGTTGTAGAGCCCCAGGGTTTTGGTCAAGCTTCTTCGGAACTCGTGGAAGAGAACTGAAGTCAAAAACTTTGGTGGTATTCTCCACATACTGGTGCACCGTCTCCTGGACATTCTGTGTTATTCTTAAAATACGTGCGATGCTCTCGGTGGCGTCGAAATCCAAGGCTATGCAATAAAGAGAAAAAAAACACAGAGGGTAGAGGATACAAGACAGGTCAGACTAAATCAGTTAAGCATGGTAACAAATGCCAAAAAAAAAAGATAGAAACCATCATTGTAGTCAGTCTCATGACTACTAAAAGACCACAACCTAAACTTACAGGTTCCAGATGTGTTCAGACGAATTGCCACTTCATCCCCAGGTGATGCAGACACTGTTTTCTTGCCCAAAGCCGTCTGCTCATATAAAGTGTCAACTTAAATTAGTCACAGCTGGCAAATCTGACATGTGAACCGAACATAAAGATGCAGTAGATCAAAGAGCTCTAATCACTTATCGCATATGCCTGTCTTTCTATTATCAACATATGTTTGCTTAAATGTATTTCTAAAAAAAATATTGTACCATTAAGTAAAAGGAATAGGATCACCAGAAAATAAAACATTTTAGAGATTTACCTGCACTTTGGTACGCTCCCGTGAAGAAGATGGCCCTGATTTCAAATAATTTGTCACTTTGAAAGCATTCGACTTACGTTGCTTTGTTTTAATTTCACAAGATCCACCAACAATCTTCCGCTTCGCTGATGAAGTTAGAATTCTAGTTGGCAACAATTTCATTAATGCCATATTAAGTCATCATGAAAAATACTTACAGTTTCCTGGAGCAACGTCATCTATTATGCTATTGACCTGCATCCAACAAATTATAAAATGACAGAACAGATCAATGATAGTTTTAAATATACATGGGCGAAAAGTAAATCATTATAAGTTAGGAACAAGCTGGTGGACCTGCTCCGTTCTCTCTTGTGCACACGCCTTATCAGAAAATCCAACCATCTACAAATAGAGGACATGTAAATTAAAACTTATCAAGCATTAGCTAGATATTGCTATGATACTTTTTGTAGGTAGAATTAAAATGGGATGTGTAACTCAGTGACCAAGTGTTGTGCTTCTTCAATAGCACACATAACTTCAAATAATTTTCATATTATGGCCCATGTGGAATGTGTTGAACGTGCATGCTGTTTCTTTAATTGTGGTGACAATAGAAAGTAGGCATAAATATTCCAAGATGTCAAAGTTTATGTCTAGCAAGAGTTTTGTAGTCTGTAATTCTTTATACCTTTAAAGGATATGAACTAAATCATGACTCGTAGCGTGTAACTTGGACCCATATATGCGGTGCTATGATCAAGTGTGTTAGGGAAGGGATAAGCTGAAGGAGAATGGTATGTTTGGCTGTCTTTGGTTGGTGGGGTTTGATCTAGGAATCTGAATCTTCAAGAAGCGAAATAGTTAACATCAAATATGCATTCGATTTACAGCAACCTGAATTAAACTACAAGAAAATGGGTTTTAGTCACCAAGTTTTAGTGGTAAATGCATTTAGTTACCAAGGATATGCAGTAATTTGGTCACTAAAAAAATGATAAATAGTGATCAAGATTTACTTTTTATTGTAGTCATACATTTTTAGTGACCAAAATATATGCTCATTGGTTGATAAATGCATTTAGTTACCAAAGATTTTCTAGTTACTGTTTAGTTTTAGTGATCAACATGTCTAATTCTTGGTTACTATATACATACAGTGACAAGATTTTAGTGACCAAAGATTTTAGTGAGAAAATAGTTATAGTAAAATATATTGCACATATAGTTACCAAATACCTTGGTAACTAAAAAATATTTTTCTTGTAGTGTAAAGAAGCACATGTGATATGATTAGTAGTTCTAAAACAAGCTATGTCTTATATAAAATCTTTCTTCGATCTTATTTACTACTCGTCTAAACTGGAGCTACCCAGTAGGGTACACAAATGTCATAGATGTTAATGGTGAATATACCAAACATGATCAACTTCCTTTGAGATACTTCACTGTGATATGCCAATGCCTGTTTGATGGGCAAGGTATCCGATATAAGTTACAAAACCACTTCTGTGTCAAGTTAGTTTTGAATCATAATAGTGCAGTAAATGGGTGAACTAAGGACTAAGAACACATAAAAATAAAAAACTTCCTTTGTTCTAAAATTGCTGCTGTTAAAAAATGAACAAGATTTGTAGTCCTAACAATAAAAATTTCAGAACAAGGTAATCTGTCACTACGATGCACACAACTTAATAATGGCATCAAAATTTAGCAAGTATGGTGATAATGTTAGGACAAATCATTAAAACATAGAAGAGGAACATACCGTCTCTGCAGCAATCCTGGTGGGTGATTGGTAAACATTTGAGTTCATAGCAGCCACTCCATATTCAATTGCATTGTACGTAGGACTTAAGTTCATTGTAGCTGTACAAATTAAAATAGAAAAATTACAATGCAGTATATATATAGTGCATGTGAAAAAGGGCCTATATATAAAGTACATATAGATGAATCAACTATAGTAAGAAGAAACTATTGTTGGGTTAATCATGTCATATATTTACTTTCTTTGCATGTTAAGTTTGCTTTTGTCGTGACGAGCAAATCAGTTAGCGTCACAGACCGAGTTTAGTTTGCGAGAAGTAGCATGTGTCTCGAGTCACGCTTCAGTTTGTGGAGAGGATGCCGGTTGTGCGTTAGAGCGTCGTGTGGCTGTGCACGTTAGTTCGGCCGAGTTGTGTGAAGTTAGTTATCTGCATGTTATAATAAATATACAGAGAAAAACAGAAAAGTCAAAGGCTCACAGCTTGATCGCAACGCAAAACTACCATTGCTTCTCTCATGTGAGTGTGTTGTTGGACTGAAGATCGTGAGCCTGCCATTGCCGCAGGTGCACATCTCACGAGATGTAGTGTTTGAGGAGGAGAAGGCTTGGGAGTGGAGCAAGGATGCTTCAGCTCATGAATGTCAGCATGCCAGACTAATTCACTGTTGATTACATCATCAGGTATAGGTGATGGTTCTACACATCTAGTGAGTGAGGATGGTGCTGTTCAGGAAAATGTAGATGCAAGTGCGGTACCCAGCGCACATGGTGAAACTGAGTTGACATTAGAACCTGAGTCAATTACTAGAAACCTGAGCCAACCATGCCAAACATGGTGCATTAGTGCGTCGTGTGGCCATGCAAGTTAGTGCAGCCGAGTCGTGTGGAGTTAGTTATCTGCATGTAATCAGAACTGAATAAGAGATAGAGAAAAACAGAAAAGTCGCAGCTTGATCGCGACGCAAAACTACCGTCTCTTCTCTCTCGCGGAATGTGTTGTTGGACTGAAGATCCTGAGCGTGCCATTGCTATAGGTGCAGCAACAATTATGAGGAATAAAAACATAGAGTTCTATGCCTTTTTGGGGACGAAAACACGCAATTTAAAACAATCAAGGAGTTCATCAATTCATTTAATATTTGCATTCAGAAATCATAACCTATTTCGAGCCCATTATTTAGGCACCATTCAGGTCGTTCAAATAATATCATGATGCTACAAAATAAATGCCTCTTTTTGAAACATTTCATGCAAAAAAATAAAGCATAAATTGGGCCATTCTAAATTTTAATCTAGAAGCATTCTTTGTGCCTGTAGGCTCAAGGATACAGTTCATACCTTCTCCTACAATGTTTGCATGCAGCTGGCTCGTAGTCGATCTTGTCCTGATCAATAAAAAATATGAAATTAAGAATGGATAGAGTAAAAATCAAGGTGCACGCGAAGGACATAATGGTTGCGTTAAGAATGACTATGATTGCATTAAATAGAGAAGAAAAACCATCATAAAAAGGGGAGAGGAAAAGAAGAGAAAAAGCACCTACTTTTTCATTGGAACAAAAGGAAGAAGTAACAAGATATGTTGACACACTGCAATGAACAATTTTAGGACAGGTTGGACTGAATCATGATATAGTATTTGAATAAACTGGAATGCAATAAGTACTAAGCATGCATACTAACTTCATCTTACATTTCAGCAGTGTTGAAGAACTATTTCATCGTCAGATATCACTCAATCATTAGCAAATTCCACGTCATGCTCCTCATAACTAATATCAAGATGCTTCCAGGTCAAACAACACTTATGGGCTATTTATATCTTCTACAGACTAAGAGTACAGATAAAAGGAGTATTTCAGCGAAAAGATGCCATCTCATGAAAACACACAAAATCTATGCCTTTTTCACTAAAAATATTGTCTAATCATATACTAGTAGTATCCTAGATTTTTAAGATTTAAGAGTTGAATGTTAATACCTTTCAAGTAAGGTGACAATTAAGAGTAATGATGATACCATGGGCTGGGTCCAAAGAAATAGAATCATGGCTTATTGCAACATAGCCACGTGTTGTACTTAAAAGCTAGGGTACTCTAACTAACAAGAAGTAGCTTTTAAACATCATTATCCAAACAAATCCATATGTATACCTTGATCCCTTTGGAAGCTGGGGAAGACTTTCCACAACATCAACGAGCAACTGCAGGCCCAGAACATTTCCATCCCTCCCGTCCCTCCTCTTGCCGACCTGTCCCCATGCCTTGATGAAGTGTGCTATCCTTAGCACAAATGCTGGAGCAATGGAGGAAGAAAAACATAAGCTCAATAGAAAGGCGCATATGAACTGCAAAGTAATGGCGGGCTTACATTTGTTCCACAGACTCGAGGTTCTGCTGCTCGGTTTCTGGTTCTATGGCCAAATCATTCCCCCCTTTTGCAGATCCATTGGCGCCCCCAAATACATGCAGAGTTTCCCTCAGGACAATGTCCTTACGCAGAGAGATCTCCACAGAAATGAGCCTAAGCCAGTACCCCGCATAGAAGAAGTCCCAACATGTGTTCTTGCCTTCAGTCAGAGCTACAATCTCTTTCTTGACCACACTCCAGATCAGCGTGCCCCAATCCACACTGTAAGCCGCATTTTCTTCGACGTCTCTTTTGGCGTTGCCTACCGAAACAGAGGCTTTGTCCGCTACTGGCTTGCTAGCATTTCCACGTGCCGGCAGGATGTAGGCATTCATGAACTTAAGAGCAGTCGAGGTTAGATCCCTAGGGTCGAAATTGGGTGGTGGCCTGGACCTTCCCGTGCGTGTGCGTGCCTGGATTCCCAGAATTTTTTGGAACCGGGCCTTGTTGGTTCGACTAGTGGCGCCATTGACTCGACTCTGCCTATGTTTGTTGTTGAAATGTTGGATGAACTCTATGAGAGCGTCTTGATGCGAGGTAGAGATCGTAGGAGAGAATTGGAGATTTACAAAGTCGAAGATGCCGAGAGCGCGGAGGGCATCATCATCTATCTTCTCTGGTTTGCGCGGAGGAGCAAGGAGGTGGAGGTTTTCCTTGAGGGCATGAAGGTGACCTTCGGGAGCCATCACGGCAGCAAATCGTCACTGGGAATCACAGACGACCGGCTTAAACCAGTGGTGGACCGAGATATTTTATAGAGCCTGAGCGAACATCGCAATGAATGACAAGTTCACATAATATAAAACACTAACATAAATGTAGATGATAACTACAATAGCTTTAGAGCTAAACATTGTTTTGTACATTAAGCAATGGATAGATACAGAGATAGACTCATTAAAACACTAAAATAAATTGTTTGCTACTAATCTACCACCAAAAGTTCTAATAGTCATAAACACTACCAAGCTTATAAATATGAAATAGTCATATTTCTTTTATTATTAATCATCTAAAAACATTGAATAACAGTAGATATAGTCAAAGTGCATCAAGCGCCCGGGCTCGTCCACACTTGGGTCCGCCCATGGCCTAAACCCTAAACAGTGAGCAGATCACCGCCGGTCGGCAATCACAGACGGCCCGCCTAAACCCTTAACAGCAAGATCCCCCCCCCCCCCCCCCAAACAAACGTATCATGAAACCTATGAGATGGCTATGTCAATTGGAGAAGGGTGGGAGACAACGGCGAGGGAAGCTACGCGAGTGAGGAGAATACCTTGAATGGCGTTGAGACGGCAAGAGGGGATTGGGAGCAGGGAGTCGGAGAGAGTCGGGACGCACACCGTAGAAATGAAACAGCAGTCATTAGGCTGTGGGTGACGCACTTGAGTGTTTAAGGATAGAGATGTTCATTAATTGCTAATTTTGCCTGTTCTCTCATTTCAAAAAAAAAAGCTGTTTCACACTTCTTCCCGTTGACAAGATAGACTCTCTCCTCTCTCACCTAATCATTTTTCAAATTTCAAAAAAAAGCATTTATTACAATTTTTGTCTCTTGATGACAATAAAGTTGTATCCAGGTGGATTGTGGATCTAGGGGTGTAATAAATATCCCCTCTGTCTAAAAATAGTAGCATTTAAAGCTTTGCCGGTAGAGCTTCAAATTCTACTATTTTTTGACAGAGGGAGTAGATACATTAAGATTGTTCTCCGAATCTCTTTAGTTTTAAAAAGTAAACTAGTTTTTTTAAAAGTGGAGGGTATTTCAAAACTTATTTATTTTTTAAAACTAAAAAGCTCTGGAGGATAACTTTATAGTCACTGTTTACACTCTTAGCGGATCCTTATGATTAACCGTAAGGTAATAACTATACCTATTTATCCTCTCTCCGAAACTGAGATAGGAGTACATCAATAAGGTAGTCATGGTCACCAGGTAGATGTATGAATCATTTTTTTTCCTGGAAGAGGAATGAACATAGAGAGAAAAAGGATGATGAGGTGGCACTGCACATTTCGCCAGGGCTGGCTCTGAGAATTTGGTGGTACGATGAGACGAAAAATGGAAGCCCCATTGACTAGAAACATAATAAGTTAAATTTTCTGTTGAAAAAATAATAAGATAAATTTTAATTGCAACAATTTTTTTACTTTACTCATCCTAAAAGTTCACTGCCATTAACAATGAAGCATTAATAATTGTGAATATGGCACAAAATTACTACAGAAATCAATATGTTTTAGTAGTATTGCAAATGTGACATCAATATATTTTACAAAAAAAAAACACGAGCCTAAAAAAATCATAATATTTAGAGTGCTTATATTATTGTAAATAGTCTTTGTTGTTAGCACTAGAAAGAAACACGCAGCTCACTTTATTCGTGAGTAATTAAAGCTCTCTCATTCGGGAATAATTAAGAGCAAGGAAAACGAAAAAGGAATTTAGCTTGCCGGACAAACAGATTTGGACAGGCGGCTTGCATATGGGCCTTATCCTCTTCATGGTTATGTGGACCATTAGCCCATCTACTAGCCCTGCCATGGTCGCCCCATTTTTGTTGGCTTTTTTCTACGTTGGGCAGCAGGAAGATGCCGTAACGTAGGCGAGCATGGCCATGGCGGACGACCGGATGGTAGAAATGGGCATTATTAAGTCACCTTGCGACCCACGCACGTATTTGTGATGGGTTATCTCCAACGCAGGCCTCGGGGCACCGACTGGCTCTAGTGGAGTGAGAGCAGCACACTGGACCTGACGTCGTTCTCGCCGGCGAGTTGGCCGACCAGGGACCAGCAGGTCCGTCAGTCACCGCTTCAAAATTCGTTCAGTCAGTTCCGGGGCCAACTGATTGGGCAGTCCCGCGTGTATCAGCGCACGAAACAGAGAGAATGCTGCGATCACGACACGGCGCGTGTTTGCCACCAAGTTGAGCGGCGATCTGAAACCTGTATTTGCCACAAAGTTGAGCAGCAACGAGGATATGCTGATTTATCGTTAACAACATGATCAATCCAGCACAAAGTCGTCGAAGTTGAGCTCTGTCGAAACAGTTCGCCAAGACAAACATTTTGATTTTGAGGTCGCAAGTGTTTTTTTGAACTTTGATTGATCCACAACCAGACGTTTCTCAATTCTCAGTAATTCATTGTAGCTCAATCAAGGGAGATCATTATACAACAAAAAATTAGCACAACGCGCACTGATCTTTCATCTTTGGAGACTTATAATCTCCTTTTCCTATCTCCCCTGTTCTTATCGAAAGAAGGAAACCAAACAGAACGACAATGGAGCTGAGCCGAGCCGAGCCGTGATCCGAATCAGCCGCGGCGCCCGCGCTTCGGCGGGACCTCCTCCTCGTCATCGTCGAATTCCTCGATGTCGTCGTCGTCGAAGTCGTCGTCGACCTCCTCGTCGCTCCCCAAGGCGTCGAACTCGTCGTCGTCGTCCTCGTCGTCCTCGTCCTCGCTCACCGCCCGGGAAGACCGGGCCGCGAACCCGCGCCGCGCAAACATCGCCGCGTACGCGGTCGCGGGCCGCAGACCCGTCGCCGCCGGCGCCTGCGGCCGGAGTGGGGCGACGATGAGCGCCGGGCGCGGG
>BCLF01000047.1:332954-360661 GCA_001602275.1 Zoysia japonica | reverse complement strand
CCGCCGCGGAGGCCAGGCGATGCAGGGCGAGGAAGGCGGGGCGGCGCGCGGCCATCGTCGGCGCGGATCGGGAGAACCTGCGCGGCGCGGGCTAGGCGCGTGTGCTGGCTCGTGAGCGAACGGTGGCGGCGGCGGTGGCTAGGGTTTTGGAGGGGGTTTTATCGCGGGTGGGTGGCGGCAAGTTGCCGCGGAGGAACCTTCCAGAGACGTGGGGATGATGGGTCGGTTCGGTCACTGGTCAGTCGGCCGCCGCCATGCGCGGGCGGCGGAGCAGAGGAAGCTCTGTTTCTTCCCTGGCTTGGGTTGGGCTTTGTAGGATGGTGGTATCCACTGGGCCGTGGGTCCACCAGCGTTGAGGCCCATATACAGAACTGACCTGGCAATGATCGAGCTATCCAAGGCGGCGCGGCGCTAGCGCTCTCACTTGCGGACGCACGACAGAGTGTGGCCCTGGTTAAACTGGCGTGTCCAAGGCGCGACGACAACCAAATCTGGCTGGAAAACAACAACAGCAACAACAATACGCGACGCACATGTTCAGGGACAGACTGATGGACACTCTTCGCTGCCAACTCACAAACACGACGACGACATAATGCGAGGACGACGCAACGGAACAAATATGCTCAGTTCTCGCTGTAGCAGCAATCGAGAAACAAAGAACCATTTCTTCTTCCTCACGAACTGAAACAAATTTATAGTCGTTCAGAACACAAAACTGGCCATAACAATGTACAGACGCCGATCGAACGTGCATGTTTTATCCTCACACTGCATAAAAATAGTCCATGAATAAATAAATAAATACAGACAAAACTTGTACACTTGCATACATGTATGTAGCAACGATGAATGGTGGGTGATATGGAGCAGAGTTTAAGCCGGTGATGGCGATCCCTCCTTTGTAGCAGACGGCTCAAGCTAGGCCGCCTTGGGTGCTTCCTCAGTCTTTGCCGGCGCCGACTCGGCCTCAGCCGGGGCGGCAGTTGCTTGATCAGCCGCCGGCGCTGCGGTGCTGGTCTCCTCTGCAGCAGCGGGTTCGGCAGCGGCAGGCGCAGGCTCCTCTGCGGCGGCCGGTTCCGTAGAGGCAGTCGCGGCAGGAGCAGCATCTTCCGTCTTTGCCTCCGCAGCAGCCTCTTCCGTCTTTGCCTCCGCGGCAGCGTCTTCCTTCTTTTCCTCCTCCGCAGCAACTGCAGCCTCTTCTTTCTTCTCCTCGGTGTCGGCGGCGGCGGCGGCGGCTTCCACTTTCTTCTCCTCGGTGGCCGCCGGAGGAGCCTCCTTGGGCGTCGATTGCTCCTCGGCGGCGACGGGGAGCAACGTGGAGACCTTCTCGAACGTGGCGAAGATAGGCCCGGAGAGCAGGCCCGGGCCGCCGAGCTTCGCGATGCCCTCGCTCACTTGCTTGGCTCCGGGGAACTCTGAAACCAAACGCGCACGTACGTAACTGGTCGTGATCGGTACACTTGAACGCGCTTGACACTTTGGCAGAATGCAATGGCTGCTTACCGATCTTTGCCAGATCTTCGAAGAGCTTGGTGACGGCCGCCGAGTTCTTCTTGATGGCCGACGTCTTCTTCCTCTCCTTGATCAGAATCTGTGATCGAGAAGAACGGAGCAGATCCATCAACCAGTCACCACAGCTCATTACTAGCAAGAGACAGGAGCCCGTGCACGTAGCTACGAAATGCACGAAAAAGTTCCAAGTGAGGTCGACGTGCCGGCCAATCAAGTTACCTTGACCGGTGCAGGAACGGCCTCGTAGATCTCGACGACCTTGGGCTGGAGATCCGCCTTCTTCTCCTCGAACTCGCCGTTGATCCCCTCCTGCAACACGCACAAAAGCATCGGAGTTCGTTAAGCTCGACCAAGTTTAATTAAGATGAGACAGAAGAACTGGTCGAAAGTGGCTGCGCGCGTACCTTGGACTCGTTGAAGGCCTTGACGACCTCGGCCGCGGCGGCGGCCTTCTTGCTGCCAGCCTTGACGAAGACGAGCTTCATCTTGGGCAGCACCTTGGACTTCCAGTAATCCATGGCTCCGATCTCCCGGTGCTCTGCTCCGAAGTCCGAACCTTGGCGATCTAGCTAGCAGCAGCAGCGGTCCAAATCAACAAGAGCTTACGGCTCTCTCGCACTGATTAGTGGCGGACGGGTAAGCTTGTCTAGTTATAGAACTCGATGCCACCACCACCAGCAGCAAGGGCTCCGGCGTCGCCAGGAATTTGCGGGAATGCCATTGGCCATCGGCTGGCCTCCAATGATTGGGGAGGGGCACGGCCAGCACAGACGCGAGGGGAGGTTAGGCTGGTTGATGACAATCATCACCGTGTTCATCATGCATGCATGCATAGACATGGTTACGTTTAGCCCAGCCAGCAAAGATGTTTGAAAAAAAACATTTTAGGAGAAAGATTAAATGACATGTCACCACCGGCGGACCCAGGGCCCGGTGACCCTGGGCGCTGCCCGGGTTCCACGTCAGAATCTTTCAAAAACATCCCTTCAACTAATCTCATTTTTGCTAATCTCATTTGTTCTCGTACAGAATTTGAGTCTCATGATTTAAAAGACTTCCCAAAAAATATAGTATAAAAAATATTATTAGTTCCAAAATTATTGTTGTTATCATCAATTTGAATCTTGTGATTTAAATCCTTCTCAGAAATATAGTATAAAAAATATTAATAGTTCTATGTTTGTGTAAACTTGTCATCCACCGTTTATGTTTACCCAGACTCCCTAAAGTTTCTAGGTCCGCAACTGCACGTCACCAAGCTACCAGTATTATTACCCAATAGTGTTGTTAATTCACAATGCAAAAAAAGAAAGAAAGGGCAGATGGCTACAGAGACGGCAGTTTGCAACTTGTCATCGGCGCCTCTGATTGCGGGCCGCTGGACCGGGGAGACGAGTGGCAGGGTTTAAAAAACTGCAGCAGCGTCGGTTTTTAAAACCGTCAAAAACTGATCGGCTATTTTAATCGTTAAAATCGAACGGTTTATCGATTTTTTACTACAGTATCAGTTACGGTTTTTAATAAAAATCGATCTGTTTATTAAACTCAACCGTAGCGATAAAATCGAAAAAAACCAATCAATTTATTTAAACTGAATTGTAACGATAAAATCAAAAAAATAAAAATCGAGCAGTTTATCACGGCTTTTTAAACCCTGATGGCACGGGCGTGAATAGGTCGCAACCACACGGGCACAGGACGGCGAGCCAGTGGCAGGCCGAGGCACCGCTGGCGCCGAGCTGCCAGTTGCCTGTTGGTAGGTCCGCGACGGACCCGCGCCACGGTGTCCCCGGATTTACGCGGGATACGCGCGAGCTGGTCGACCATTCCCCCGGCTGGAGAAATTACCACACTGACGTGCGGGCCTCGTCCATCTGTCAGTGACTGTACGTAGGGCGAGAAAATGTGCGGAACGTCAGGTTGGCAACGGTCGAGGGGACGGGGGGCCCCGCCGCGGGAGACCGCCGACCACGTGGCTTTGCTGGCGCGGCCAGCGTGGCGCGGCTGGGCGTGTCCCCTCCGTTCTTCCCTCGCGCCGTTTTTTTTCCTCTGTGGCCCAAATCATCATCAATCAAATCCTCGGCTCGATTCCAGGAGCGGCCTCAATCAAATCGAACCGTTTAATTGGTTCATGTGGAGTATTCAGAAGAAACGTTTAAGTAGCGCGTCGCCTATCGTCATCAGCAGCAGCATCGCTTCTCTTGCGTCGCCATTGCTGGCCGGGTTCGTTGGCTGCTGAGGTGGCGATAATGTTTATTGACCCCTGTACAGACAACAGTTGGCAGCTCAGATAGTGTGCATCTGCAGGCGGAGCCAGCTGTGGTGACGCTTTGGCCTTGGCTGGATCTTCGTTAACCTTGGCTCCAAATGACCGTGCCGGGGAGATTCCCATTCGTACAAATTATTATAATCTGATCAAACCATCGTGTATTTTTTGATCGGTCTAAAATCTGAACTAAAATTAAGTCCTATCGGGTTGGGTAACTTAGCTCTGATTGTACCGGTACAAATAAAACCAAAGGTATTGTTTGAATATGCTGAAATAAAAATGTGGTATATATATCAGAAAATTGAACTATTTATCTTTCCAAATTCCAATTCACTAATTCCCAACCTACCCAAGAGCTCATAAGCAAATGAGATCAAGGAATATCATCCGATTAGCTTCATACACCGCTCAAGCAAGTTGATGTCCACGGTCCCACACTCCCACCCTCCCCCTTTTAGGCCTTGTTGGTTTATTCTTTAATCTATTTGGATTAAAAGGGGATTGAATTCACTACTCTCTAGTTGTGGATTAAATTCACCTTATTCCACCTCAATCTCCTTCTATCCAATGCAAACCGAACATGCTCTTAAGGTGCATGACGACTAGATTGTTTTTTATTAAGAGTCGCAAAATTAGGATAATTTTTCTTCGTTCAAGCTTCAAAGTGGTAAACCCCCCCCCCCTCTCAGGTTGACGTTGTCAAAGCTTTAGATTTGATCTTTTGGTCTTTTCTTTTGCAAGTTCTCAAGTTTATGGATTTAATTCTCTCGAGTATAGCAGGATTAGATTTCAGCACTCATGTCTTCCAAGGCAACAAATCTTTTCACAACTGCAGCCTATGATAGTGCAACCCCCCTCCTTTTGCCTATGATATTCCTCCTAGTTATGAAAGCTTTGAGTGCAGTACTCCTGCAAGTTGATGAGTGGTCGCTTATTCCTCATCGGCCTCCCTATATATAGATCTATCTTTGTTGGTGCAAAAGTTACCCAAAACGATAATACAACTAATGCTCGATCAGATTGCCGACCAGCTCTCAATTTAGAATGGAAGGATGCTCAAAACCACTCTCTGCCATATCCATCAAATAATCACAATGAAGCTCCCACCATTCCTAAGTTTTGGGGGAGCCTAAGCCCGACGGCTCTCTGCCTATCTCCACCATCTTTACATTTTGAGGACGGGAGTTGCGTCGTCTTTTCATTTTTCAGGGAGGGTGCCGCCCTCGAATCTCATAGAGTATACCATCGGTGGCCGCCCCGCCCCCACTTGACTCATTCCAAATGTTAGAAAAATGGTGGCCGCCTCTTCCATCCCTCTTCATACAAAAAAAAAAAATCTACGCACATCGGTTGCAAAAGCCATCTGGTGCAGTTCTGCTCCCAATTTATGCCACGTGTTCAACCTTGTCGATCTAAACTCATGCCCTATGAAGCATGAGCAGGACTCCTCATTGCAGCCGCCGCCGACCTTCTCCATGCTGCTGCCATCTATCCGGCTCGTGCCGCCGCTAGCGCTCCTCCGACCGTGATCGAGCTAGCTCCCTTCCCCACCTCTGGCGCGCCACCGGCTCCTGCCGCTCTCTCGTTCGCGTAGCGTCCCAGCAGCTGCTAGTTCTTCGCTGGCCGCGCAGATCGAAGGAGGCATCAGGTGCCTGCCTATAGTTGGCCACAAGAGCCGCGCGGCGCGGCGACACTTGTCCATGGGCAGCGATGACGGAGGGGCCAACTTCCGGCTGAAGCGTGGTGGCCCCCCAGCAGCCTGCACACCGGCGACGACGGCGCTAGTCCATCTGCCCGAAGCGTGACCACATCCGAGCTGCTGTGCGCTCGATGACGCCCCCTTCCCCTCATGCAAGTGGCTCTTGCTTGGCTGCCGAATTCACTCCATTCCGGCTCACATTCTTGAGCGGTTTAGATTGACAAAGTTAGAAAACGCGATTGCACGATGATAATTCACAACTGGTATGCAAATAATTTTTTCTTCTTCATACATCAACCAAACACACACCAGAGGCTAGAGGATCATCCTCGGCCAAAACACAACAGCCCATCTGCAAAACGGAGATCCGGCCTGGTAAGCCTAGGCGGCGTTCGGCGCGGGGACACGCGCCGCACGCAGCGGCCGCACTGCCTCCTCTTCTGGTCGGCGACGCACCTCTATTTCTGACTCCCGACTGACGCTGCCGTCCCTATCCATCCTCTCTCCTACTCTCTCTCCTGCCCCACTCGACCCCACCGCCGCCATTCCACACCGCCAGCCAGCCCAGCCGCCGCGTAACCGCCACTCTCGCCGCCCCTACCGCGCCACCCTCACCACCTCCGCGCCGGCCTGCTCCCATGGCCGGACGGACCGGTGGTAACCCTAACCCTAGATCGTCCTCGGCGCGGCTGTAGAAGAGCACTGGGGGCGTGAGAGAGGGAGCCACCGGCCCTACCGCTGCTGGGTTTAGGTGCAACCCTCGAGACCTCTTCCCGCTTCTACCTCGCCCGGGTGACTGCGAATGGGGATCTAGAGAATTCCCATCCAAACACCCTTCGTAGGCCCCCGGCTCCCCTCCACGTCCATCGGTGGCATCCGTCTTCTATAGTACTTTTTTTTTAGAGTTTTGCGCGAAAGTTAGGTTCGTTCTATGTAGGAACTGTGTGTTGATGCTGCGCCGCAAATTCTCTTTCTATTTGGTTCTCTAGGTTTTTTTTTTTCCTGAAATGTTCTCTAGGTTGTTTTGTTGTGGCGGTGAATCAGTAGATATGCTTCTTTGTTCCTCACTCATTCTCGAACATTTAGATAACGAATTCACTGTTTGCGTATTTTTGTGTTGCTCTGTGCGCTTGTCTGTCTATCTTTCTGCTTTTGTTGAAGTGCCATATGATGGCAAATTCGACAGACTTCGTATTTGCCCATTTCAGCGGATATGTTTTCTAGGATTCAGCTACTAGGATTGTGCTGTGAAGATAGCATGCCGTGCATAGTGTCATCATGTAGCAATGATTTTACTTGATGGATGCATCTATTTGATTGAAACTACAGAATTAAGCCCTTGATTTCATTCTCATGTTTGATGCTGCGCACTGTATTATTTCTGTCAATTCCAGTCCAGAGTCTCGGAGGTCCACTCTCTGAGTGGATCGCTCGAGCTATAGTGTTTGTCGATGTGTGCGAACTTGATTTCTTGGATGATTGGCCTTAGAAATGTACGGGGAAAAGGTTTTCTTGTGCCCCAAGAAACTGCATGAGACGTTATTGTGCGATGCATGGGTCGAATTGGAAATGTCATGTGTTAATAATTTTTAAATCAATCATTTATATAGCTTAATTTCAGCAGTGTCAGTTTCCACTATTACTGAACTGCTCTGATGATCGGCTATTTTGCTGACGCAGTCTTTCCTTCAGAATTCCACGTGGCTTCGTTTTTTTCGAGACATGTAGTTTATGAAATGCATCATATCAGGCAATGAGCACGGGATAAAACTTCCTTATCTGTTTCTTCCCTCCCAATGCTGAGTGACTCGTAGTATGTCGTTTTTGCTTGCTATTACGCTTTATTCAAATTTGGATCATGTGTTCCACTTGGTGAATCTACATCACATCACTTGTCGTCTTGTCTTGTACACATGCTAAAAGAACATTTGTATATGAAGGTAGATAATGGGCCATGATGTGCACAATTTTATTACCTTTTTTGACTTAATATAGCAAAAAAGTTACGTGCTAAAGATGTGTGAAATATTTACTTTTAATCTGATTTATTATTTACCATTTTTTTGAAAGATCTATTATTTTTCAATTAATCTTCACGTGTTTTTTGTTCTACAATTAATTTACTTTGCATTGTCGTATGCTATTAACTTATTATTATTTAGAAAGTTTTCTAATCATTATGGTATAAAAAGGCGACCATTAGGTTCTGTTAACTGGGTAAAGGCTTTTTACATCAGCCAAGAACATTAATGATCGGATTGTGCTCTCGTACTGTCATTATACCAGATAATCAGAAAGAGGGAGTCCAACATTGTGTTGATGATTGAAAAAAAGCAGTTTGGTGTCGACAAAGAATATTACGAGATATCGACTCCTTTGGACCCTTGATTAAACCTCATTTACATCATGATACATGATGTTTAGACAAGATAATCTATTTATTCTGACATGTGCACCTATTTGAGAGACATTCATTCGTTACCTTATACAGGGTCATTCTCTACCACTGAGATGTCAATATGAAGGGAGAACTGTAAATTGTATGAATATTAGAGTTAGGTTTTATATCTTTCACCTTTTGCTTGGAGGAGAGAGAAACCAAGGCTTCTTATGGCATCGCTGCAAGAATCCAGTTCCCGGGGCTTGAAGCGAAAACTTGTTGATGATTGCCTGTCTAAAGACTGCAAGTCTCGTTGCATCAATTCTGAGAATGGGCCCTCACTTGATTCATCTGCTAAACGCTGCAATTGTTGTTGCACGCGACCTAACCTTGCCAATGATTGTGTCAATTTCCTGAAGAGCGGAGTGCCTAACCGTATCATGTATTACAAAAAACATTCCTGGTATAACTTTCCTGAGCAAATTATGAAGTCCCTCATTGAAGAATTCAAAGGCAACAAGTCAAGTGTTGCGACTGTGATGGACGGTGAGCCTTTTCTTGTTGATTTCTTGTCAATGACTCTGGTCAACCTAAAAAACAGAAACCAGCGGTCTGTTGCATGGTTTGATGATACTGGCAAATGTTTCTTTCCTTCTCGTTTCTTTGATGAGGATAGTGATGAACTGAGCAAAGGAGACACTCAGGGAATAATGTCAGATAAGGTTGCAAAGTCTCCACCTAAAGTGCTCAAGCAAGTTGTGCTTGGATCTAGCTCTCCACTCCCTCAAGAACACTGCACTGTAGACATATTGCGTAAAAAGATCACATCTGTGGAAAGAGGTAGTGAAGGATTTCTTTTTGTCCAGAACCTTTTCCTCTCTGGTATGGGTTCATTTGCTTCCCCAAGTAGCATACTTCATGTGCACCGGTACTCTCCAAACGATATCACTGCCCAGTGCAGACTTGAAGCATTTGAAAGACAGATGAAGTCTACTAAAGAAGAGCGTGGTGATGCAAATGTACAATATGGATGGCTCGGATCTAGGAAGAATGACATAGTTAGGCTTTTGATTAATGGTTTGGGTACTACTGCAAAACCTGCTGAGAAGGCAAGTTTGAGTGCTGGGGTATATCTATCTCCAGAGAACCGAGCCTTTACCAGGTGTGTTTCCTTAACTAAGCCGTTGTGACTGCTGTTTGTATGGTTGTAATGTCATATTTACAACCACATTTTATTATTTGACAGTGTTGGTCTTTGTGATGTTGACGAAAAAGGAGTGCAGTATATGTTATTGTGCCGTTTGATACTGGGCAGCATGGAACCTGTGCAGCCTGGGTCACAAGAGACTTTTCCGAGCAGCGATACGTATGATTCTGGTGTTGATGATTGCTCAAACCCAAAGTGTTATGTGATGTGGCCATCTCATCTAAGCACTCACATGCGTTTGGAATATCTTGTTAGTTTCAAGCTTATCCCAAAAGTTCGAAGTAAGATGATTAATAAGAGTTAAAACCGTTGTCAGGCTGATACATGGAGTAAATCTAATTTTTTGTACGTATTTTCAGATTTTTTGCTTGGCTTGAAGGGTTTATGGTTTCACCCATCTCCGAAGGATTTTGCAGTTGATATTTCTACTCTTCAACCTGTGAGGCAACCTGATTCCTGTTACTGTCAGATACATGTCTACTGATTACATTGGGAGAACATAGAAGCTTGGTCTTATGGATATTCAGCTTAGCTGTGCTGTCCAATGATCTTCTCTGTGTTTGGAGTGGCGTAATTTTAACATTGTTGCACAGTAGTTTCCAACTTATCCTGCCAAACAAATTGTATGCAGGTAATGTGTGAAACAGGTCATGGTCCAACGTCCCCATGGATATCATTCAGAGTTCTGTTTGGAGAAATTCAAGAGAATATATCACCTGTAGCAAGGGAGCTGCTCTTCCATCATTATGAAGAGCTGAAGGTATATATACTCAAAAAATTTTATGCATGAGTTGGTATTGTTTGTGGTTTATATGGTGACCTATGAGGCATTTGGGTTTTCTACTTGACAGGAAAGCAAAATAAATCGTGAAGAAATGGTGAAGAAGATGATAGTAATAGTTGGAGAGAAAATACTTTTAGAAGCACTGAAGAAACTTCATTTCTGTGTAAGTTCCTTGTGCCATGACGAAATTAAGTGCTGGGTTTTCAAAACTTCAAGGTGCTTACTTGTTCTTTACCTTACGAGTGTAAACTGAACAAAAAAGGACTTATGTTTCATTATGCTTTAAGATTCACTCAAAGTAATCTTTTGGGGTTTGAACAAACATTGCCTGTTGAATATAAAATCCAATATTCCGGTAAAAAAAAATCTAATATGGAATGTGGCTGTAAAAGAGAAGGCTCCTTTCTGTTTTTTCAGGATCCACACATATTATCTTTTGTGAAAAAGATGATAGGTATTTTTGACTCTTTTATATGACTATTGATTTGTGTTCTTGGAATGCTAGGGGATATGCATTTATTCTGTATGTACTACTAATATGTACTACTAATTTTTGTGATAGTACGAATTTTGATGATTCATGTTGACGAACATTAACAGAAAAATACTAAGCCATATCATGTCTCTTGAGCACTAGGTATTATACATGGAGAAATCTTTGAACTAATTACTTTGCTCTTCGCTGGAATCTAATATAGCTCTCTCTGAATGTGTTAGGATACTCTTATTTAGTATATTTCTAGCATTTGTGATTGTTGAATTTTTTTTTTGGTGCTCCTACATGTTAAGGAATAATGGAATATTGATAGAAATTTTCAAGATGCTTCATGTCTCTTGAGCACTAATGGTAATATACATATTACAGCGAAATCATGCTATTATTTGCTTTGCTTTTTTTTTTTTTTGGAATCTGATATAGCTTTTTCCAAATCTTTAATGCCACTGTACTAGGTTTCTTTCCTTGCATGCTTATATTTTTACCATCAGTTTCTTATTGGCTTCTACTGCAGCCATCATCGTGGTACAAGCCTTCTGTTGAAGCAGTGCCTGGTGATCCTGCGGCAACACAAGAACAGTTGTCCTTGGATGAGACAGCCAATAGCTGTTCATTGACTCTTAGTGTTAACCATGGTGATTTACATGCTCCAAATGCCATGGCTGAACACTTGCCACTTCGTAGCACAAGAGGATGTGGTAACCTTGTAACAGAAATTATGGCTTCTCTTCCACCGAGTGGTGGGCCTGGTCCAGAATCATCTAGTTCTGCTGGTGCTATTGGCCGGGGTTCTCCAAGTGTGCAACCAGAAGGCACAGATTCTCCCAAACAAATCATGCCACCTGGTAACCCTGCAGTCTTTTGTGCCAAGAACCTAGATTCTTGTGCTGCAAAAGCGGCACATATAGTTCGTGATGGCCTTTTGAGGATGATTTCTGTAAAATCTGCAGGTCCCGGTGGGGAAGTTTGCAATTCTGTGACAACAACCATAGGATCCAGAGGTTATGCTTCTCTTGCACCATCTAATGCCTCAAAAACCTATGGAAGTTCTTCAGGTTCCACTCCTAAGGGCTGTGAATCTGTTGTACCAAGCTTGGCACTTGTAATTCCTAAAGGTACTGGTATAAAACGTCTCAGTTCTGCACCAAGGTCGACACCAGAAGCAAAGGAATTTCTTTCTCTGGGTATTGCATCACAAAGGCCACCAGTTCATCCATTTAAAGGAGAGACACCGGTTGATATACCGTCAGTCCACACTTCAGGTAATCCTCTATACTAGCAGAACAGTATTGTTGCCCCAGCATCATGTGTCGAAGACCATTGTGGCCTACTAAATTTGGGTCTCAAGGCTGTTATTTCTTTGCAGATCGTGGAAGTTCACGATCTATCCGCTCTGAAGACAATTGTTCTTTGGCAATAAGTATCGCGCCAAGAGGCCATGATGGTCCAGCATCAAGTAAAGGATTTAGGCCCTATGTATCTCCAAGAGCTGATAAATTCCCAGAAAGTGGTTGCTCTCAAGCTCAGGATGCAGTGGCCAAGGTTTACAATGCTCCCACACCAATTATGGGACCTCAAAACTGACCATGGATACAATGCTTATTATTCATGCTATTTTGTCATTGTTGTAATGCTTTTTGGTGATTGCAGTAACTGGGAAGCCAAAAGATCAGAGCGGTGTACATGGCTTGCAGAATAAATCATCTGGGCCAAGCTTTGATGCTAGCAGCTATGTTGCTGGGGCAGCCAGTGCGCTTGTCGCCCTATCAACTCCGCGTGAGAAGGGCGGGCGCTAGAGTAGCATCGGCGGCGGCGACAGGGTCAATGTGCCGTGTTGCTTCCGCTGGATCTCCTGTACAGTGATTTTACCCGTTTCCATGTACTGATGTACATGTAGTTGGAGCTATGGTGCAACCCATTGGGATGGTTTAGTTCGTTTATTTCGTATATAGGACAGGCATCACCCGGTCGACTCTGGACGTAAATGATTTTTGGTCCGTGGTGGTAAAGGTCTTAACAAAATATCCCATTGTGCATGGCTAGCTGGCTGGTGTTGTTGTCCTTGGTTTGTGGTGGTTGCGGCGCATTTCAATTGTGTTCGTCTAATGGTCTGGTTTGAGGTCCACTCCGTGGCGAATTATGTGCAGAAGCTGCAAGAAATTTCCAGTGATGACCCTGGTGGTGGGTTGGTGGCCAGTATATATGAAAGTGGCGCGGGCCGCACCACTAAGCCCGCTGGGCCAAGACGCGCCGTCAGCCCGTATAACACTTTAATCAACCCGTGTAATCAGAACGGTGCCGCAAGCACAACCCGCGTATCCTGGCGGCGCTGCAACAGCCGGCATCTCCTGCCCCCATCGCGGCCGCCACCGCCGAGATCTCCTGCCTCGTGCCGTCTGCGACCCCATCATGACCGCCACTGCTGTGATCTCCTGTCCCCATCGCCATCCTCAGCCCCCTTCGTGAGCGCTGCTGTCGGGATCCACAGGATTTAGAAATTGGTAGGGTAGCGTAGGTAGAAGAAGCAAGATGCATCTGCGGACGGTGGTGCCTTGGCCCTATGACTACAACTTCGCAAGCACTTCTTGTCCACCATTCTCGGCTCAGTTATCGAAGGTGGCGACGACCTGGGAATTAGAAGACGCCGACATGGTGAGCAGATCAATCAGGAGATTGAACTTCTTGGTGCTTGTACTTGTTCGCTTTTGCAGCTGTGATGCAAGGCGGTGAGTGCTGGTTCGGATCATGGTACAATAACATGAATTCTGAGCTAATATGGCAAGAACACATCCGTTTTGGTGTTTCTGATTTTTTTTCAGAATTTTTCGAAAATTTTGAAACCTTTGATTTGGAGTCATAGCCTAGTATTACTTGTTCTGTATGCTATGTCCAGCGTAAACTTACGAAGCAGGCCGGCGGGCGCCGCTAGCTGCCGCGAGCTCGTTGCGGCTGGTGGCGGGTTTGCCGCAGCAGCCCGCCACAACCTTGTGGCTTTTGCGGCGGCGGGGCGGGCTGCCTTGGCCCGTCCCATTTTCATATATAGTGGTGGGTACTCGTGGTGTCGTTGGGCTTTCTTGCGATGTTGCCTCGTCTGCTGTTCAACGAGAGCACATTGTTACTGCGCCGGTTATAAAGTACTCCCTCCGGTTCACATTAAGTATAGGAATATGAAAATTTTATGATTATATTTGTTTTATAAAGTATTTTTATAAAAATATAAATATATTATTTTTTAATAAATATTTTTATAAAAAATATAAATTAAAGTTATACTTTGAAGATCGTGTCGTTGTTCAAAACGACCTCTTTTTTTTACCGGAGGGCAGCACAAAAATACTGGTAATACTCTCTCCGTCACTATAGAAGTTTATTTTTACTCCGTCCAATGGAAGTTTATTTTGGGATTTTGTTGACTATTATTTTGATCAATGATTTTGATGAATTTAATTAATTTTAATAATATAAATTATATATATTATGAAAATATTTTTTTCAGATTTTAAAAATACAAATACAGTACAGACAAAAGTAGCATGGCGATTTCGAGAAGCAAGAGTACTGAAAATCCCCAAATTGTAAAACTTCTTTCATGGAGGGGATCGATAAATACAAATCTAAGGAGGCTGCAATGCTGCATCCGAGTGTTTTACGAGCTTTGAGAGTGACCAGTGATCGAGAACTTGTAGCTCTTACGCTGCCTGCGTAGTAGAATTTCCTTCAGGGGAACAAACAAGCTGACAAGAACCACACACACTGTCACACTGATCTGCGAGGAGCCAGAAAAGTAAATAAATGAATGAAAAAAAAGAAAAAGTGATTTCCCAGGGTTGAAGGCAGCACGAGACCGACGTGGCTTGCCTGGCCGCGGCACACCCGAAGCCAGGTAACCGGTGGCCGTTATCCGCCGGGGCCCGGCGGCCACACTCCTCCCCCGCCCAATACAAAACCCCGCCCCACCCCATCCGCAGCCGCTCGCCGCGGCACCACCCCACACCACTCACCCGCACCGCCGCCATGCAGATGCATACCCTCACCCTCCGCGCCGCCCCCGCCGTCCGCCGCCCCGAGCCGCCGGCCAGCTCCCCCCACCTCGGCTCCGTCCCGTGTTTCGTGCAGCTTCCCCGCTCCATCCGCCGCCGCAGGCCGCGGTCCCTCAGGACCTCTGCCTCCCTCGACCAGGGGGTCAAGGAAGTCGCTAGCGCCCCGGCTTCCTCTGGTAAATGAACCGCTGTTCCCTGTTCTCTCACCTTTCTTGTTGAAACTGAATACACGTGGACAATAGCTAGGCTTGTACCAGTGGGTCCTGAATTTGCTTTTCATATACTTTATACACTGAATTATTCAGCAGACAAGAGTAGTCAAACAACAAGAAGAGATGTGAGGAACATAGCAATCGTTGCTCATGTTGATCATGGAAAGACAACTTTGGTGGACTCAATGTTAAGGCAAGCCAAGGTAAATCCTAGTACCGCATTATGTTATTAAGAATTATCGGTTGCGAATTGAATGTGTCTGCCATTCAAGCCGTACACTCACAACTACAGTGATACCCGTTCGATAGTATTCCCACCCTTTGTTGTTTGTCCATATATTTGTTGTACACTTGTACCATCCGTGTTAATTGCCATTTATTTATAGGTGGTGCACAAATATTTGCTGAAGATCTGAACACTGTTGTGGTCATGTTTGCACAAATATACCTATTAAATTGGAAATATTGTTGTTTATTTGCCTTTTGAGATTCCTAGGTTGTAATTGGACTGCTTTTAAGTTCTCTAGCATAAAAACTGTAGGTTGCCCTTGGCTTGTATATGATGCTCCCTCGTCATCTTGGGGTTTTGAGATACCAGTCTAATTATCAACGATGGGCCAGAACAAATGGTTCACCATTAATTCCTATGATATCTTCCCTTGTTGGATTACTCTAACTGCCTATCTTATGCAGGTTTTCCGAGATAATCAAGTGGTGCAGGAAAGAATAATGGACTCTAATGATCTGGAGAGGGAAAGAGGGATCACAATACTTAGCAAAAATACATCAATAACCTATAAGGGTACTAAAATCAATATTATTGATACTCCTGGACACTCAGACTTCGGTGGGGAGGTGGAGCGTGTTCTCAACATGGTGGAAGGAGTTCTCCTAGTGGTACTAGCTAAGCTATGGCTCATTTTCTTTCATTTCGGCATATTTCTGATTCAGTATTAAATTGCTTTTGGCTTCAAACATATTTTGACTCCTTATTGGATTTACATGTTCCTGTATATATTTTTCCCTTTTTGGAAAATTTTGTACTCACACTGTGGATGCACATCATACATCAGATGTGGGGGGTGTTTTCCACTGCATATTACCAGAGTCTTTATCAAACTGATTTTCCTAACAGTTCTGGTGATATACATTAGGAAATAAGTGTAATGTCATTGATTAACTAAATTTTATCTTCTAAATAGGTTGATTCTGTAGAGGGGCCTATGCCGCAGACAAGATTTGTTCTGAAGAAGGCTCTAGAATTCGGTCATGCTGTTGTGGTAGTTGTAAACAAGATTGACAGGCCTACTGCTCGTCCAGAGTTTGTTGTGAATTCAACATTTGAACTATTTATCGAATTAAATGCTAGTGATGAACAGGTAATGTAGCTATGCCTCAACCCTTGTTTGAAAATTTATTCTTTTAATTATTTAAACGGGTCATTCATAGTTCTCACATCATCTCTTGTTGCAACATGTCAGTGTGATTTCCAAACAGTCTATGCAAGTGGCATTAAAGGAAAGGCTGGATTGTCTCCAGATGATTTGGCTGATGACCTTGGACCCCTTTTTGAGGCTATTCTTCGCTGCATTCCAGAGCCACGCATTGAAAAAGACGGTGCCATGCAAATGCTTGTAAGTTATAATCTTCTATGTTTCCTTTTAAATTTATTGTGTATTGTTTGTTGTGCTTGATCTGCATGGCTGGTGCTGGATTGTGCTCACTCATCAAATTTGGATGAGATGTATGCCTAGATGTCGTCGTGAATACTTTTCTTATAATTTCTTTTTAGTCTTGGTCAGATAATATTCCTCTATTAGGATTCATGCTCAACATGAGCTATCCCAACTTGCTTGGGACTAAAAGGCTTTGTTGCTAGTATCTTTTGATGCTCATAGGCTATATCAGCACTTATTGTTTATTGCCTCAGTTTTATGCTAATTCTGTAATACTGACTTATATGCAGGTATCTAATACTGAATATGATGAGCACAAAGGAAGAATAGCAATTGGACGACTTCATGCAGGAGAACTCCAGCGTGGCATGGAAGTAAAGGTATGAATTTAATCAGCTTCTGCATGGTAACATAAACATCAATAATCCAATGAAATTACATAAACATGGTAAGCATCATGGAATGGCTCTACCAAAGGAGAGAATTGAAGTCTATTAATTCTTATGTGGGAAAAAATAATGTTACAATTACGTGGTATATGGTACTATTAGATATTCTAGGAAAATATTGTTGAGTAATTCTGTAAGTGATGGAAAGCTTTTAAGATAAAAGGATGCTGCTATAATTTGAGTACTGACCAGGCTCAACATATATTGATCATCATCTTTGGAAGCTTATTTGGCATCCCCTATTTTCAATGTGGCTTTCCAACATGCTTCTTGTATGTGAGGAAACATTATGTGTCATTTTGTGAATCTTCCACATCTGAATATTCATCTATCAAATATGTCAGCATTTATAGGAGCTTGACGTCTTGGTACCACATGAGGTTTCAAGCTGCACCTTTATGGCTTCCCCTTTTTTTTCTGTCAGAAGATTTTTCTGTAATTTCATTGTACTTCCCTCTTTGGCAGCTTGGCTACACTTCACATTATACCTTGTCTAGAAGGACAACAAAAGAGAAGTATATGCACCTAGTATTGTATTTTGGTTTCTACTAATATCAATATATTTTGCAGGTCTGTACACCAGATGATGCTTGTAGGATGGGCAAAATAAGTGAGCTTTTTGTTTATCAGAACTTCGGGCGTGTTCCAGTTGAAAGTGTTAGTGCTGGTGACATTTGTGCTGTGTGTGGAATGAATGACATCATGGTTGGTATCTCTTCATCTTGATTTCAATTCTTTCAGTTTGCAGGTCTGCTAAAAGCATGATTTTTATTTTTTATGGTTTGAACTCTACAGATTGGGGAGACTATAGCTGATAAAGTTTCTGGTACACCCTTGCCTACTATTAAAGTGGAGGAGCCGACAGTCAGAATGTCTTTCTCCATCAATACATCACCTTTTGTTGGACGTGAGGTACTGCAAATTCCTATTTAAAGATCATATTTCTAAGACAAATCTTTGTTACTCCTGCCTATCACTTATCCTAAAATCATGAAGTCAACCTTCTAAAGACCATTAGTATGCATAAAAACAATTCATCTTTTCCCATGATAATGATGCTTGTAGATTTATTGTCAAAAGTGTTTAGACATTTTGTGTTTTTAGTAACTTTTGCCAATATAATGTATAAATACATAGGGTACTGACATATTTGTCTCTTCTTGTCGTCTTATCACAGGGGAAATATGTTACTAGCCGAAATCTCCGTGATAGGTTGTATCGTGAGCTTGAAAGGAACTTGGCGATGAAAGTGGAAGATGGAGAGACTGCTGATACATTTCTTGTTAGCGGCAGAGGAACTCTGCATCTCACCATATTGATAGAAAACATGTAAGAACTTCTGAACGTAGCTTCTATAAGTAACTCAGTACACTGTATTTCTGGTATTATCTTGAGAGTAACTCAAAACTCTTACAGGAGGAGAGAAGGATATGAATTTATGATTGGACCCCCAAAGGTCATAAACAAGACCGTGGATGGAAAGCTACTAGAGCCTTATGAGGTTTTTCTGAATACTCATATAATCATCTTTTTTATCAATTATCCTTCCTGGATCTGCTTAGTTGTCTGTTTCTGTGTAACCAATGTGTTCTTGTTTCTGAACTCCAGATAGCTGCGGTGGAGGTTCCAGAGGAGTACATGGGAGCAGTCGTTGAGCTTCTGGGAAAAAGGCGTGGAGTAATGGTTGACATGGAAGCTAGTGGGTTCGTTCTGTACTACACGTCTTATTTGATTCCTCTGATCTGGAATGCTATGGCTTCTTTCACAAAAGGCTTTACTACATGTTTAACAATGTGCTGATCGAGCAAAATAAAAATAAGGCGCGTAGCCAAGGGTTCTAATTCATAACCCAGCAGTTTCCCAGCCTGTCCTTGGAGTTCAGTTCAACTGTCACCCCTGAATGACCAACTTTTCGGTTATTTTAATATAGAACTTTTAGTCATTAATCAAAAGCATAATGACGAGAACTGAATTCTTGATTTTGTTACTATAGTTTCTGTGATAACACTTTTATCCCAAGAACATGAAAGCTCCCTTGGAAACTGCAATTCTTATTCCATGTCAGTCGTACACAGATATATCATGCCATCGAGCAACATTTGGCCCTTTTGAAATAATGGAGAGTTTTGCTTGCACAGTTAGTCCTCCATGGTATGCTTACCCAATTTCACTTCGGTGTTGAAAATTTCAACGAAGTGCATCAATCCTTATTAGGGCCCCTTTGGCAGAGCTCCCAGCTATTGATTCTCAGTCAGAATCTGGGAAGCTCTGTCAAACGCTGTTTTTCAGGAGAAGTGATTCTTGCCTGATTTTGTGAAGTGATTCTCTAAAATAAACTAAGGGGCTGAGAGCTGAAAAAAGTAGCTTCTTTTGATTCTATGAAGTGATTCTCTGTCCTGATTCTAGAAGTTTATCCTAGAGAATCAAAGAGAATCACTTTCAGCCACAGAATCACTTCATAGGAGAATCAAGAGTGAATCCAGAGAATCAGGAGCTGGGAGCTCTATCAAAGGGGCTCTTACTAAGTTTTCATCTTATTCTAATAGATACCAATTTTTTTTTTCATACATTGCTTCTTCTTATTTACTTTGTCTTGATGAAATTTATTTTGAATTGTAGGCCAGAGGGAACAACATTACTGAAATACAAGATTCCAACCAGAGGCCTCATTGGTCTTCGTAATGCAATTCTAACAGCTTCTCGTGGCAGAGCTATACTTAACACAATCTTTGACAGCTATGGCCCATGGGCTGGAGATCTTAGTTCACGTGATCAGGGCTCCTTGGTAAGAATAAGTCATTAAAGCAGTGAGCCTTTTTATTTCCTCAGCATCTCACTTGAACAAATTGATCTAGGTTGCATTTGAAGATGGAACCACCACTTCTTACGCACTTCTAAATGCACAAGAAAGAGGTCTAATGTTTGTTTCTCCTGGGCAAGATGTTTACAAAGGCCAAATAGTTGGCATCCATCAGCGGCCAGGTGATTTATCTCTCAATGTGTGCAAGAAAAAGGCTGCAACAAATGTCCGTTCCAACAAGGAAACTACAGGTAGAACTTCATTCACACTCAAACCTAGCATTTTAATGATTTCATTGCTAGACTAGATAGGCATCATGACCACTACAAAAATTGTAGTTGCTCTTATAATAGGAAAGAGATCTCTGCATAACTTCAACCCTATTTACCAGCAACAAAAATTGTACAATTTTCCACAACAAAGGGCTACTGTTCATGGGTCGACTGCTGTGATCTGGCTACACCACGTACATTGCGGTTGCTCTTAGAATAGGAAAGAGATCTTGGTGTATGATAGCAAGTGCTGAAATACTTAATCTATAAGTTATTCTTTCTTTCCAAGTAGCAAATGATTAACTACCCGACATATGCATGAGTTGCCACACTAAAATTATTTCGGTTTTTGATTAAAACGTGCAATTCTATTCGTTTTCCTATTTTGCAGTGGTTCTGGACGAGCCGTTATGCTACAGTTTGGATGACTGCATAGAATACATTCAAGAAGATGAGCTAGTGGAGGTTACTCCTGCAAGCATCCGCATGTGCAAGAACCCGAAGATTTCAAAGAAAAAGTAACGCTTCTGTATCATTTCATTCTTGAGGCAACCAGTTCAAATGGAAGCTCCTTGTTGCTTCGCGTGCTGCGAGTTCCACCGTACCAAGTGTATGACTGCTGCATGACGCCCCAGATGTCAGTGGCAACTGGCAGGCTGATTGGGCGGTCTACAGTCAGCCGATTGCTGTATTGAGATATAGGAGTACACTTAGTTTTGTGACGATCAAATCACCGAATTATTCTCCTCCTTCCTCATGAAGAGATTCTGGATCGCGAGCAGCCTTTTATTAGGCTGCTGATATGTAGTAGATCATATAGACACTTGTACATGATTCTTTCAGCTCTAATAATGGATTAGAGCAACGATTTTATGAATGAAGCGCGCATACAGTTATAGTAAAATTTTGCTTGTGTAATCAATGAGTTGTGTTTTAATTTTGCTCTGCAATTTCACACCGACAAACTTGCGAAGACTTTTGGTCCATGCTGGAGTGAAATGTGGTCTATGATTATCATTGCGAGGTTTTGACGGCATAAACTCTATGGCCTCACACTTGGCTACAAAACTAAGCTTCTGATTACACCAGAACATCACATATGTGCAGAGCTCTACCCTAACATATCTTGATTCTCAGAATGAATGCTTTGATACAGTCCGCAAACTTCATCGAAATCCGGCAAACATCGCAACAGCTTCAGAAACAAAAGTCATCAGGTATCTCTAGGCCCGGCCCAGAGCAAGAGCGAGCGGGCCTGGATTCAGAGGAACGAGTCGGTAGTCCGTCGCTCAGGGCTGGCGGTGTCCGTACAACCCGGGAGGCCAGTTGCTACTCGTGCCAACGGCCTACCTGTTGGGTCCGTGGGCCCCAGTTCGTTGGCCCAAACTTCTCTCTCTCTCTCTCTCTCTCTCTCCTTCCTCGGCGCCGAGCACAGCGCACGCTTCCATCCGGATCCAGCCATCCCCTCCTCCCACCGCGACCCCCCGCGGCAGCCTCGGCGGGTACCGGTTCCTCCGGGCTCCGCTCCAGTTGGCTTCTTCGGCTCCTTGGTAAGAATGACTGGGTTGCTTTTCCATGGATTTCCCCCTTTCCTCTTTACCGTGATGCCGTTTATTTTGCCTCAAATCCAATCCAATGTTTCGTGGCCTCGAATCCCTGCCTTGTATGCTGATGCTTGGTGGAACAGGAAGCTACTATTTCTATGTTGGCTCTAATTTCTCGAGTTTGACCCACTTGAACTGCTAATTGACTACTCCTTCAGTTTTAAATTATTGACACCGTTAGATTTTTAACATCAACTTTGATTATTTATTTTATTTAAAAATTTTGTTCGAATATATAAAAATATTAGTCGTGATTTAAATTTCACTAATAATAACAAAATTTTACACATTTAAATAAATTTTTAAATAAGACGAACGTCAAATCTTTATATATTAATCGCTATGTGTTATCTCCAAATCTATGAAGCCATGTCACCAAAAAAAATATTATTCGTTGGATTAAAAAGGAACGATGAAGATAGTACGTCGCCTTTTTGGGCCGCGCTCTCTCTCGAGTCTCGACGCCCGTGCCCGGCCACCGACGCCCGTGCCGACCCGGCCGCCATGGCCACACCCGGCCACTCGATCGCGCGGCCAGTATTGTCCGCTGTCGGCCTCCAGGCCCAGGTAGTCAGGTACCACCGGCTCACTTTGTCGTTGCACTGAGTAAGCGGCTGATTAGCCCAACTAATCCCACCTGGCCTGTTGACTGGTCGACACGAGCGCCCCTGCTCTGCGCTCGCTTCGGCTTTTTCCTCAGTGCGTCGCACTGCTGCTGCCGCTGGTTAACCTACACAACAATTTTGCTACACCATGTCTTTATATATTAAATCGCAAACGTTCTCTGCTTTTCTCGGTCAACGTATGAGCGTGCTTTTACTCGGCGAGAGCAGACATGAACGACCGTGCCATCGTGCTAGCTTTTCTAAGTCCACACGCTATCCTGCTATAGTCCTTTGCATAGATAGTGAAATTATAATAAAAATCTTTATATATTAAAACCCATAGATTCTCTTTAAATATTTGAAGTCACATCATCAATAAATTCTAGATCGTCAAATTAATCCTCTGGTGCACAAAGAGTTGGATATATCTTTGTAGCTCTTGCTTTTAGACCGTTCATAAAACCAAAAATAAAGTATAACTTCGTCCTCCCAGCAATCCTGGATAGTTTTTAGACTCAAAAATCTTGTATAGTTTTGCATTTAGGTCCTAAACAAAACATAAAATATATGTTCGGTCTTTTCACTATCCAAAATCTTATACATTGATCCTTCATTAATAATTTCTTTTAGTTATTAAGCCAAGCACAAGAAGCGTCGCACTGCAACAAGAGCAATCGCACTCCTCTAGCGATGATTTTATTTGTTCCGATTAATAAAGTGAGGAATTGCTTTTGTTTCTTATTATACTTTCTATCATCGGACCCGAGCTACTATTTATTTATTACGAACTACAACATTGTTAGTTACTCTACTATGTGCCTCCTTCCAAACAAAATTTTAAAGAAATGATCAATTTTTGTGTAGAACTCTTATTTTTTAACAAATTATAATTTTCTCAAGTTCATTTTTGATTGAGATAAATCTACTTCATCACGTCAAAAGTCTTTGTAACTCCTCAACTATAAAGCTAGACACTTCACATCATGGACTATCCAAACTGTATAAATAACTTTCGAAAATGATATTAGAATTGGTTCTACTGACCCTCTCTGTTCTGATCTTCACCGTTGACTTCTAACATAAATTTTGACTATAGTCATATTTAATTTTTTATAAATTTCATATATTATAATTTACTTTATCATTAAAGTTATTTGAGTCACAACTTAAAATTTTACATATTTAAATTAATTTTTTAGATAAGTTGAATAGTCAAAGATGATATTAAAAATCAATAGTAAACAATAATTTAAAAATAGAGAGAGTATGTGGTAATACACATGGATAATGCCATAGATATAAAAAATTAACTATAACTGTTTTGTTAAATCAAATTTACTTTTGCAATAGATTCAATAGAACTATTCCAAAAGATATAAGAGAAGTTCTTATAAATTTATTCTACTTCTATGTTTTGCAAGTATATAATACAATTAAATATCTTTATATGTTATGAAAATGTATATTTAGATAACTTAAATTGTTTTCTCTCTTAAAAATGTTCCTTGATTACTATGAGAACTAAGATTCAATCTTTTTTCCGCTTACAACTCCGATCTAAAAAAAAAGTAGCTTTAGACACAATGTTTTAATCAAACATTGCTAATATAAATTAAAAATAATTTTAAATTTATTAAGTTACAAAATTAGAAATAATTTGTTTTAAAAATACTTTCTTAAAAGTGTACCGATGCTACTTTTTATTAAATATTTTATAGATAACAAAGGCCACATTTATGCTTTGAAGACCATATCGACAACTTCTTTTTGAGACTGGAGTATATGTTTATGAAATTTTGTCATTCGTGTCAAGGCAACTATACTTTTATTTGTTAAATAATAAATTTAAAATATACTGCTTCAACTAAGGGTGCACAACAAAAACATACACGAAAAGTGCGGTAATGCCGCGCAGATTTTCTAGTTTGATGTTAAAAGTGAACGGTGTTAATAATTTAAAACCGGAGGGAGTATATTCCAGCCTCTGATGAAAACCTTCCTTTCTTTTTCCCTCCGATCCTAGTCCTGTCGATTGTTGCTAGGTCAACATTTTAGTTCTATCTCCACCATACATTGATGTTTTTCCTGTTTTGTTGCAGTCATCGCTACACCAACAACTCGACAGAAGAACAGATTTTGTTACGCCCATGGCCGTGGAGAGAGATGTCTTCCCCATCTCAGGACCGACATATCTCAAGACTGTGAATTGGTATGTGGCTAATAGATCCTCTCTTCGTTAAGAGCCTTTAACCACCCCCACCCCCCAAGAGTATGGTTTGGGGGTCCTTGAATTCTGTTCCGACACAACCAAGGTTTCAGATACTGAAAAACCACGGAAGCCGGTGGGCACTGGTTTATGCGTTAATATTTTCATATGCTTGCCAAGGATATCATTGGCATGTAGAGCAGAAACTGAGTGGCCAAGAGAAAAAAGTAGTAAGCATTGTGCATTGCTAATATGCTATATGATGCATGTGAATTATAATGTAGTGCTAAAGAGGGATTTTGAAATCTTCTTTGCGTTCTTTGTGTTCATATGGACTGGTAGATAATAGCTTAGGTAGCGTTTGACAGTTACCCTGTTTTATGTTTGAAGGAATTTTATGCTTGGATGACGTTAATAGGTTAATATTACTACTGCAAAAAGTTACTGAGGCTTTATGTGTGTACTTTATGATAGTTCCTCATGCTTGGCAATGTTGCTGCATTCTCAGCATGTAAAGTTGTGGACTGGCAGAACCTTTTTACATTTCAATGGTATAGCTATCACCTATCGGCATATGATTCTTTGCTCTCAGTGTTGATGCCCATGTTTCATAAAGCATTGATATGGGAAAATAACTCTCATTTTGTTACATCTTAACAGGAGCTGTGAGCAAAATTGTAGATCTGTGGCTGCAAGCTTAGTTCAGGCTGTATATATCTTGGAGAGAGATCGGCAACTAAATCATCAATCTATTGAAGCCCTTGCACCTCCATGGTGGGAGTTTTTCCATTTTGAGCTGATTCGCAAGCTTGTTGATGATGCTGACATGTCTATATTTGGTGCAATATTTGAGTTCAATCCTCCAAGTAAAGAAGCATCTGTTGAAAATGCTCCACGATTTGTCATTGCTTTCAGGGGCACCATAACAGAGAAAGATACCATCTCCAGGGATCTTTCCCTTGACCTCCATCTTGCACAAAATGGTCTACATAGGACCTCAAGGTTTTCCATTGCAATGCAAGCTGTTGAAAATGTAACCTCAGTTTTTCCCGGTTCCAAGATTTGGCTAGCAGGGCACTCACTCGGTGCAGGTATGGCTATCCTTACTGGAAGAAACATGGTTAAGAAGGGTGTGCTTTTGGAAAGCTTTTTCTTCAATCCACCTTTTGTTGCTGCTCCAATTGAAAGAATAAGGGATGAAAGAGTAAAGCATGGTTTCCGCATTGCAAGAAGCGTAATTACCGCAGGATTAACTATTGCAATGAAAGCTAAAACAGAGGAGAACAGCCAGCGGTCCATTGCTGAAGATTCTTTCAACATTCTATCATCATGGACGCCGTATCTGTTCATTAATCCAGGAGACCATATTTGTTCAGAATACATTGGCTACTTCCAGCATCGGAAGAATATGGAGGATCTCGGTGCTGGATTTATCGAGAAGCTTGCGACCCAGAATTCCATCGGAGATCTGTTCTTCAAGGCGTTAGGTTGGGAGTCAGAGCCACTGCACCTTCTTCCATCTGCTGACTTGATTGTCAACGTGAGCCCTGCTCCCGATTTCAAATATGCTCACGGCATCAGCCAGTGGTGGCAGCCTGAGCTGAACCTGCAGTGCACTAAACATCGGTACTCCTAGTTATTCACTACTCAGAAGGAAGATGTTTAGGGTAAAAAAATGTATCTGTTCTATTCGTTCAGTTTATTAATGTGCTTCATTTTACTTATATGATTAGCTCTAGTAGATTGTTTTAGACATACTAACTGCCTTCTTGATAACTCTGTTCAGACTCTTCATTTACAATGTGTATTATATGATTATTCATCAACTGATTCGATTTTATATACTTGATGACCTTGTTGACCTTTTCTCTTGTCTCATGATGATGTCATTCTATTTGAACTAAAGTATCTAGATCTGATTCTAAGTTTAGCAGCTGTGATGTATCATCTTGATTTTTCATCCACTGAGAGTGAAAGGAACACATATTGGCAAATGTGTTGAACAAAAACTATATCCCCCCATTGGATAGCAGGTTTCTGAATCCTATGTTTTCTCTATAAAATTGAACTGAGTTGTATAAAACTCTCCCATGAATCGCGCGAGTGGTCATGCAACGGCAGCAGAGCGCGTTGTGCATATGCAAGCTGCTGGTAGAGTAGAGCGCTTTGAGGACCCATCGACTAGCTGAGTTTTTGAACATGCCCTAGCTAGGGGTGGAAAAAACTCAACCCGCGAATCGTTTTATAAATTATTTCGATTCTTATTAAATTTTAGTTTACAAAAATAAATAAAAATTTGATTCGATTTTAATCCAATTTGTTCTTCACTATTTTTAGTTCATTTTCTTCCACCTATTTTTGCTCTGTTTGATATAGCTGTAATTTAATAAAAAAACAGCTTATTTTTCTAACCGATAAAAAACAGCTTAAAAATAAGCTTCTGTTTAGTTTATTTAAAAAACTGTTGAACTAATAAGCTGTTAAATAAATTTGTTATTTAACACAGTTTTTATTTATTTTTGTGAATAAACTAAAAATAATCAGTGCTAAACTGTGCATTTCACTCTAGCCCTGCTGCTGGCAGCAGCTGCGCCGAGAGGGACGGACCATGCAAGGCCGGGTTACTCGCGGCGCTGGGCCATCCAGAACCTGAATGGGGTCTCTCGGCAGGCGATCGACGGCTACATTTGTGCCTTTCTACCCGATCCGGAATACTGTTGCTCCTGCGTCTTTGTTGTGCAGTAAATTTGATATATATTATTATAATTTTATAAATATATCATTATATATCAATGATAGATAAAATTTTACAAATAAATAATACGTGAATTCAAATAATATATTTTAAATTTCATAAAATTGTAAGTAACGTGTATTAAATTAATCTTTGTTCCTTCTGATGCAACGCTTTTACTCCAACTACTTGCCGAAACCGGCCCTGGCACCAGCAGCTACAGCCTGCGAGTCAGTGCTGTGCCGCCACAAGCAAGAGCCAGGAGTCAGCGTGCTGTTACAGTGCGCCTTGGCAGAACAGTGTCGCCACGCGACGGGCACCAACCAGAAACACCTCACCCGCTTTCATCCCCGCGCGCGGCCACAAGCCATTAACGCCGGCCACCCACCCGCACACCTGTCGCCGTCGCCGCGTCAAAACCGACGCCTCCCTCCAGCACTCCACTCCATGTACATAAACGGACACCAATGCCTCGCTGGTTCGCAGCTGGCTGCTCAGGGCTAGAAGCTCACTCCCACACCCTGCTGAGTGCTGACTGCTGAGCACTGAGCGAGCAACATGGACCGCCGCCACCAACTCCTCGCACGACGACGCCGTCTCGTGCTCGCCCTCCTCACCATGCTCTCCGCTCGCATCGCGGCCCACGGCCCGGCGACGGCGTCGTCTACGTGGCCGCGCGACGGTGACCGGCTGCGCGTCGCGCTGGACGCCGCCGCCCGGGCCGTGGACCAAGCGCTCGCGGCGCTGACCGCCGTCGCG
>BCLF01000047.1:319174-332284 GCA_001602275.1 Zoysia japonica | reverse complement strand
CTGCGCCGACGGGCTCGCAGACGCCGGCCTCGTCTCGGACGACGACGTCGGCGTGCTGAACCTGAACGCCGCCGCGCGCGGCACGGTACGCGACAGCCTCGTCATGCTGCACGCCTCCTTCGCGGCCCCGGACCCCGCGCCCGCGCACGGCGGCAACGACGATGGCGGGTGCGGCTGCAGGAACGCGACCCCGCCGCCGCCGCCGGACGCGTGCGCGCTCCCGCGGTGGCTGGCGTCCACGGACCAGAGGCTGCAGCTGCTTCTGTCCCCCGGGGACCAGTCGCTGAAGGACGCGGCCGACCTCGTGGTGGCGCACGACGGCACGGGGACGCACGCCACCATCGCCGACGCGGTGCACGCGGCGCCCGAGTGCAGCGAGCGACGGACGGTGATACACGTCAAGGAGGGGCGGTACGACGAGGTCGTCAGGGTGGGGACCAGGAAGACCAACCTTGTCTTCGTCGGCGACGGCGCGGGGCGCACCGTGGTCACCGGCAACCGTAGCGCTGCGGATAACATCACCACGTTCCAAACCGCCACCTTCGGTACTCCTCCCCTTTCTTTTCCTCCTTGCATGCATTTCCATCCATTTCTTCTGAAACGGGTCCATGCTGGGTTTCGCACAAGACAAGTTGTGCGGCACAAGACAATGGTTGCAGCCGCGTCATTACGACCTGGGCGACGGGGGGTGCTTGTGCTTGGCACTTGGCTCATGGCGGCATGTCACGTCGCGCTCACACCGCGATCTTTGCGTCGCATTTCTGCTCTGCGCATGCTGCACGCCGACATGTGATGTCACGACTCATGCGTCCTCTCCATTTGTCTCCTCCGAACTGACTCCGTGCGAACCTGTCGGGGCATCTTGCATGTGCACGCGCAGCGGCGTCGGGGTCGGGGTTCATGATGCTGGACATGACGGTGGAGAACCGGGCGGGGCCGTCGCGGCGGCAGGCGGTGGCTCTGCGCGTGAGCGCGGACCGCGCCGTCGTGCACCGCTGCGGCGTGCTCGGGTACCAGGACACGCTGTACGCGCACTCCGGCCGCCAGTTCTACCGCGACTGCGACGTCCACGGCACCGTCGACTTCGTCTTCGGCAACGCCGCCGCCGTGCTCCAGCGGTGCGCGCTCCGGGCGCGCACGCCGCTGCCGGGGCAGAAGAACACCGTCACGGCGCAGAACCGCCCCGAGCCGTGCCAGGACACGGGCATCGTGCTCCACGCTTGCCGAGTCGTGCCCGCGCCGGACCTCGACGGCGTCGCGCCATCGCCGGCGCTCACGGCCGCGGCGCCTTCTCCGGCGCCGCCGCCGACGTACCTCGGCTGGCCGTGGAAGCAGTACTCGAGGGTGGTGGTGATGCAGTCCTGTATCGGCTCGCACGTGCCGCCGCAGGGGTGGCTTCCCTGGAACGCGAGCACGTTCGCGCTCGACACGCTCTACTACGGCGAGTACATGAACTACGGGCCCGGCGCGGGGGTTGAAGGGCGCGTGCCGTGGCGCGGCCACCGCGTCATCAGCGATGCCGCGGAGGCCGAGAGGTTCACGGTGGCGCGGTTCATCGCCGGCGCGTCCTGGCTGCCGGCCACCGGGGTCTCGTTCGGCGCCGGGCTCTCGCTGTAGTTGCGCCATCACATATATTTTGGCCGTGGCACCAGGCAGGCTAACTATCAAGCTATTAGTGAATTTGTGGGTGTAGACTTGGTTGCTGTGCTTGCCAGTGGTAGAGAGAAGTTGTTTTGCATGGAGATGCAGCTTCTTACTGCAGATCATACAGCTGAAACATAGCAATGCATACCCAGCGTAACATTGCACAACGGGAATTTATTAAACGACGTGTAGTTAAAGCAGGAGGACCGTACATATGAACATCCAACTCTCGCACCAGTACACGATATTATGGGGCTGATTGGTTGCCCCCATACGCCCCGCCCAGTGCCATCTGATGCAGTTTCAGTCTGATTAGATTCTCGATCTCGTGACTGAGCCTGGCCCGTCTTGTGCAGCCCGTCTCCCAGAGCCTGGCCAGACCGGCATGTCAACGTTGGCCTTCGCTGCTGGGCCTGGTCGCGCGTGAACAGCCTCGCGAGCCCTCTTGAGGTCGGGTATAACAGCAGCAAGTCCAGGCAAGGGTTAAGGTCACCGCTCTCATTTTTCTCTCCTGCGCCGCAGCTCCGCTCGTCTCTCTCAACGCCGCCGCTACGTCCGGCGGCGATGCCATCGCATCCCATTCTGTTTTACTTGTTGAAAAGCTAGCACGGTATACATGCTGAGCCTAGGTTATTGGTCGATGATATACTTATACTTTCGTGGTGCCTGTCAGTTAACTATATATAATGTCTGCTACTGTCATTTTTACACTTAGATCTAATGTTGCATCATGTTGATCTACACGTGTATCCTGAGCACAGATCTTTGGTCGATGATTGATGTTTGGTATAGGAGGAGCATCCAAAAGATGTGGCAGCCATGGCTTGTTTATTATTTTGAACGATTAAATTTTGTTTTTTGACAGTACTGGTCTTTTTTACATCATGTATGATTACTTAATGAAATTAGTTGCTTCTATATCTGAGCACAGTTCGATTTGACCATGATGTAGGCATGCCATTGGGAGAGCATCCTATGGATGTGGCAACCGTGGCATGCTTCTTACTGCTGTGATTAAAGATTGTAATTTTACAGCATAATACTAGTTCTCGTTAATTGGTTTGTCTCCTAATACTTGTGTTTGCCATAGATGGAACTCCAGTTTACACGTCGTGGGGCTGCTGCTTTTGTAGTTGCTATTACTGTTTGGTTCATGATGTGGTTTAGGCAACACGCAACAAGATCCCGTGCCATTATCTATGGGCCAATATTGCAGAGGGACATTGAAAGATAGGTTAATCTGAGCTTTATATATAACTCAGATGATGTGCATTGTGTAAACCTACTTAGGATGAGAAAGGCATCTTTTTTTCCACTTATGTGACTTATTTCGTGTTAGAGGGTACTACTTAGAGATAGCATTCATGCATCTGTAGAGGAGCAAGTAGCAATGTTCCTCTATGTGGTTGGTCACAATGAAAGATTTCGTGTCATTGGTCTATCATTTAGACGGTCCGTAGAGACTATTAGCCGTTGCTTTCAAGAGGTTGTCTGTTGTTGATCAATTAAGCAATGAGATGATTCAGCCCCTTCCACTACTGTGCATCCCAAGATCCTAAATAGCCGACGGTGGTACCCATATTTCAAGGTTAGCGTCAAATTCACTAGTGTATTTTGAGTGTTGTCTGTTGCATTGGCTATTGTATGTTGATCTGTTTGAATGCTTGATAAATAGGATTGTATAGGAGCCATTGATGAAACACATGTTCTAAGCTAAAGTTTCTGTGAAGATTCAAGCTGCATTTAAGGGTCGAAAGCACACAACCACACAAAATGTGCTAGGTGCTGTGCACTTTGATCTCAAGTTCACATATGTGCTTACTGGTTGGGAGGGTTCAGCACATAATGCTAAAATCCTTGCTGATGCTCTAGAAAAGGATGATGGTCTTATAATTTCACCAGGTATCACCTGCACATAAACACTATATCTAGTACTATCTAGTACTGTGTGTATAGATTCTAATGTTAGCAATTGGGTTTTTAGGTAAGTTCTAACTAGTGAATGCTGGATATGCCGGTGATTTTTTTTGTCATTTCTAATATTCTGCCTCTTGATGATATCGTTCTAAACTTGTTTGTTAGCTGAGATCAATAATCTGTGCAATGATGATCTTGGATAAAGCAAATTTTCTATTTCTGTTTCTGAATAAAAAAGAGTTTTAATTTAATTCTATGATCCTTGATTACATTCTGTTGTGCTGAGATCATTTTGACGAGCACTCTGATGTACTAATGTTTTTTACGAAAAATTTTGTTGAGCAATTCTGTTATACTACTGTTTTTACGAAAAATTTGATCTTGTTCTTTGATTATTCTGTTGAACATTATAGCCGCTATCTCAATTTTTTATCTTGTACAATATTGGATGTCAGTTTTTTTAGTTGGCGCCAAAACGACAGTTGATGCCAAAACGATCAAGCCAAAACGATCGAAGCAGATCGAACCTTGCTTGACGCCAATCTGAGCGCCAGATACTTGCTTGGCACTCAATCTGAGCACCATTTTTGCTTGGCGCCAAATCTGAGAGGTACTTTGATGCCACCCTCTGAAAACAAGTGGTAAGACCATCAGAGTGACCAGACCTTATTCGGTGCAGCCTATCAATGAAGCTTATATTGCACCGCCAGATGCAGGCCACCACTTTGTTCAGAAAACCAATCACAGGCTCAGCTGGATCAAATTGGAAGCATTCGACCTACCAATCGAGTTGCACTGAATCAACCTGGCTCAGCTGGACCTGCATCCAAACCTCAGCCAGGCCCAGGTTGAAGAGGGCAACCAATCAGCCCCTATCTGAACACAACCAGTATAATACTGTTCAAGGGGAATATGATAGTCGCAGAAATCTTGCAAATACTTCATCAATCAATGTGAGAAAAATGTAGGCTCTCCATCCCTTTTCATAAGGGATTGAAATATTCAAATTTTGTTTCAAAATATAAAAGATGATTGATATAGAATGAAAGGTATAATAGTCTTGTTATTTTTATCTTGGAATGCTAGGATCCCTTATTTTTGAGACCGGGAGTACACAACTGTCAGCTGACTAATCAACTTCTGGGTGGCTTGCACACTAGTCACATTTACAGGCAAATGATGAAATGAGATAATGTTTATATTTTGTATCAAGTACTGCTGAAATCTCTCAAACTCTGCACTTTGGTCACCCTTCCCTTGTCTTGCTGAAGAACACTGAGGTGCAAGTGTCACCTCCAATCGTACTGCTGTTTACCAAACAGTGCACACAAAATTAGTAAAATTAATAGCATTACATCATACAGCTTTAAGAGAAATCTGTGTATTTTGAAAAGCATATCGAGCACCAAACTTTGTATGGTTGTTTGCAAAGACTTGCATTGTCATACATGTATTTACCTCCTTAAATTTATACCTTGTATGATTGACCATCAGGTCCTTGATTAAGAATTTTACAGTGAGTATCAATGTTCAACAGGATTTAAATGAACAAAGTAGAAAATTGCATTGAGTAACTCATCACAACCATTTAAACTATTGCTCACCTTATACATAACAAACTGGCCTAAGAAATAAATCCTTACATCAACTAGACCACCTGTTTACTGAAACATTGAGATGAACAATACCAACACAAGTTATATAGCAATCATCAGTGCAGCCATGCCAAATTTTTCCATGACTAATGACTTGTCAGTAGAAACAAAAAAAAGAAGGAGTAAATTGTACAATATTTTTCCTAACCTGAAACCGAGTCAAGTAGGCATACAAACTGCAGGCCTTGCATTTTAAAAGAAACCCTCTGATTTGATTAGCGTGCAGTTACTAAGCCCTCACACAGATTGGTGGAGGCTGATTAATGATGGTTATCATCCCCAAGCTTTTGAAGTCATGGACATATCAAGCCATCTAGTCAGATGCACAAGGCATTGTTCCAAGTTTTTTTTTTCGTGGAAGGCATTATTCCAAGTTAAACCGCATTTCTACAGAATCTTTGAATAAAGGTTCCTAACAGCAGGAAACGTAAAGTACCTCCAGCAACAGGGGAAAAATACCAATGGAAGACTCCTCCCTTCTCTCCATATAGTAGAAGATAGAGTCAAAAGCTTCAGCATGGTAGGCTATTAAGGACTTGGAGCAGCAGCAGAGGGATAATACAGTAGGAGAAGAATGGGGGATAATCAAATGCGGGTTCTTCGTAAATATTACCATAGAAATCAAGCATGAGTTCTTGGGAATTGTTATAGATATTGTGACATGCCACCCCACCCTATCTAAATTGCAAGATGGTTCTCCAAGCAGCCATGTCCGAGAGAAAAAAAGAGGTGCTCTGTGCTGGCTTTCTAAGCAGCCATGTCAGCTAGAAAATTACTCTCAGGTGTGATTAGCGACTCAAGTGAGTACTGAGTAGTGACCCACAGTATACATTAAACTGCCTAAGGCCCCGTTTGGAACGAAGGAACGAAAATCAAAGGAATAGGAAAAAACGTATAAACGAGGAGAGTGAGAATATCACAGGAATCAAAAACACAGGAATGAAAATGTTTTGATGTTTGGATTGAAGGAACTGGTAACATAGGAAATAAATATATAAAAAACAATAACTAAACATCAAAACCAAATTTAGATCAATTTAAAAATAAATTAAAACTATTTATATTCTACTGATGAATGATCAATTTAATTAAACCAGAGACCCACTGAACGCAACAGAGAATTTGGCCAAATGCATCACCTACATCGAGAAAAAAGAGAGGGGAAAAAATTAAAGTAACGCTCAAGTAGCGGAGAGCACGCAGGCGGCAGGCATGGAGGGGCGAGCACCCGCGCACAGTCTGCGGCGGAGCAGCACGCACAGAACCTTTTTCGGTTCCTCGCTGGCGCACGGAGAAAGGGCAGGCAGAGCAGCCGCGGCGCCTGCGATTCCTTCAGGTTGCACTGGATTTTTTGATTCCTCCGTTTTCTGAAGCGAGTCATTCCTTTCCAGAGGAATGGAAAACTTCAATCCTTCATTCCAAACGTTAGATGACATAATCAATCCATAGGAACCACATTCCAAAATTCCTTGGAAATCCTTTATTCCAAACAGGGCCTAAACGTGCATTTATCCAGCAGAGCTACTTATGTAAACCTGTCCTAAGATATTGACATGAAAAGGACTGTATTATAATAGAAAAACAGCAATTCCCAATCAGGTGTAAGCATGAAGAAAATGGCAAGGATATACAAGATGGGTACAATGTACACTGAAAAACTTTATAACCTTGAGGATTATCACAAAAGTATGCAAAGCAGAAGAAGGCAAACCTTGTAGGATTATTCATTCAGCGCAGGGAATGTGGGAGGCCATATCATCATAAAGGGACGTATCTGGATATTATAACTCAAAGCCTCATCCTTTTCTTCCTGTGTTTCCGTTATCTCATACACTTTACGCAGTTCTCTGCTCCTGACATCCAAGTAAAACACACATGCATCCGTGTTCAAGAAAATGAACTCTGCATTACTACCCACCTCGCTTAAGTAAACAACAGCAGTATTCCCATCCTCAGTCTCACAGTTTGACGTCAGTAGATCAGCACACATATCATGCAAACAAAAAGAATCCAAGAATGACCAGTATCCCGCACTGCTGTTAACATCCTGGTGGAGCCAGATGCTAAGTTTGAGCCCCTTCAAGTGGACTAGATAAAGCCCAGAATCATTGCCCTGTGACAGTATGATTTCTGCATCATTGAACAGCATCCCGTCTGGAAATTTTATTGTGGAAAAACTTGAGGATGCCAAATTGAACACAACAATATACTTCGTGGTGGCTACCACAAAGATCTTGTCATCAAAGCTGTGGAACCCTCTAAGGGACTGCTTTGAGCGCGACCATTTAGGAATCTTCATTTGAGCTGAACCATTCATCTGCCAGGTGCCATTTTGTAGCTTGTGGACGTATGCAGTAGCATTCCCCTTCTTATTACACAGAAAAGAGAACCAGAAGTAGGACAGCTCGTCCCCAACTTCTCTGGAAAGGACGTCACTGACAACGATATCCTTGAGACCCCTACGGTGGCATGGCGCAGGGACATCCACCACGCCTCTCGCAGGATGGAGCGGGCTGTGCACTCCGTATGTGCAAATGCCGTCGCGGTATAGTAAGCTGAAAAAGAGCCTGCCGTTCCGGCAGTCTATGCCGTTCCTGAGGCAAACGGATGAGCCCTCGTCGTCGGTGTCCAGGCTGCTTGAGGATGAACTCTTCGCGTCCAAGACGAAGCGCCCGCGACGGAGGACGGCGGCAAGCTCCGGCGGCTGGGGTAGCAACGGAACGAACTCCAACTGACGGTACGACCTGGTGGTGAGGTAGAATCCGAGGAGGCGAGGCGGGTGGAGGTCCCAGAACCGGCGGAGGAAGGCCTGGTCGGAGGCGTGCCGGAGCCAGTGCTTGCAGACGGCGGCGGCGCGGACGAGGCATGTGGGGAAGTCGAGGCGGAGGAGGATCTCGCGGAGGAGGTCGCCGTTGCCGAGCACCGAGGAGACCGCCGTCTGCGCTTCCCTCCCCGCCCCTGCCGCCGGTGTGTTGGGCCGCGTCCTCTCCGTCTTAGCTTCCGTCGGGGCCGCGGGAGCCGGCGGTGGCGGCGTCGACGGCGAACTTTCGAGCTTTGCTTCCATCACGTCATGGCCACGCTGCACGGAATGGATCTGGAATCTAGGGATGATCGGAGCAGGGGGAGGAACAACGGAATACGAGATTTTTCTGTTTTTGCCGGAGCGTTTCGTTGTGGCCCCCGGGCTTTAAAACCGGTCGTTTTCACCGGTGAAAAACAGTTTTTCGTTGAAAACAGGAACCGAACTAATAAAAGCGGTTAGTCCACCGATTTTCACCACTGTTCCAAACTGTTCGGTTTCCAATTTCTAAAATTTTGACTGCTCCTCGAATGGTTGATTTTAATTTAGAGCATAAATATGTTTATTCTTTCAGAATATATTTTTTATTTAATTTTATTTTTAAACCAAAATACTTTTCCTTTTCGTATCTGATCAACTAAACAGTCATCACTCACACCCCGTCGCATTCGACACACCTAGTCACGCGTCCACCTATGCAAAAGGGTCTAAGAAACTGGTTGGTAACGTAGCAAAAACAGTTTTCGACAAAAATCGATCAGATGGCCGGTTTTACTACCGTCTTCGGCTCGATTTTCAGTGAAAATCGATGCTCCGATAATACTAAACTGAATCGATAAACCGAGACACTTAATGCCTTGCCCGGCACATCGGACACAGTGATCAGAAGCTGGGAGCATAATTGTGTTGATATATTCTTAGACATCTTTTCTTAGACCCAAAGACGAATGAACTCTTTGGCAGACAATGCAGATTATATTTTTACTACAAACATTGCCATCAATCTTCTACTATTTGGGATGCAACGGAACCCCTTGTTGCTCGAGTGGTTCCTTGAGTGTCTTTCCCAACAGAAGCACATCGATTTGCCTGCTGTGCACTACCTGTTGCTGCCAATTCAACCGGGCGAGAAGAACTGAAGACTCTATCCTTCGCCTTCACTGCCTGAATAACCAACGCATGCAACGGGCAACAATAAGAACAAGATTACAAAGATATAACTAAACCAAATGAACAGAATCTTCGGACTTGATAACGCTCACTTGGCTATCCCAGTCGGTGCGTAAGGTGATGAGCAGCAGCATGAGCATCTCCACCACCAGCGCGCACAAGAAAGGCCCTGTTCAGCTCAATTACTGGAAGTTAATCGAAGCTCTCCGATTGAGATAGCCAGGCTTATTCCAAGGGAACTTGTCAGCATTCTGATCACCGACACAGTGAATATACAATCGTAGGGGTGGTGTGTCTTCGGACTTTGAAGGGCCCAGTCTGAGAAAGACTCGGGGGGATTTTTTACCTGATTCGGGCCACTTCGAACGGTGTAATACCCTATGTCCAGAGAGCGGATTATCTCGAGGACAATGTTACAAGACGGGATCCTCTCTTCGTGCGAGAACCCAGAATGTGGGTGGATGGGGGTGCTTGCTCGAAAGGGTGCAAGATCTCCGGATTCTTGTGGAGCTCGTATTTGTCTTTCGTGTGTTTGTGACTGTTGCTTGTGGTGATGTTCGGCCGTTTTTTCTATCGTTCCCCGGGCCTCCCTTTATATAGGAGGGGGCCTTGGGGTTACAGGTAATGGGCCCTACACGATCCTGCCGTCTCGCCGACAGGTGGGCCCTCCCGTCGTTGTCGTCATCATTTCGTTCCGTCCAGGCGTGGTCATGACCCGTCGCGTTGTGCGCAGCGGCGGGTACAGTGATGCTCGTCCGGCGCCACTGTGCTAGCTACAGTGCTGTCCCGTCGTGTCTGGTAGCCGTCGCAGCTTTCTGCTGGAGTGTTGCCGTGGTGAATCTCGTCCCGTCCCGTCGGGACGGATGGCAGCTGGTCATCAGAGTAAATGTACCATAACGCGGTACCTACCTTCCTAGGGGTCGTTCCCCGGGGGTCGATCTCCGGAGGCCGGGGTCTTTGCGCCTCTACGCGGAGACATCCGCCGTAGGTCTCCTCCGGGGAGGGGGGTCGGAACCCGTGTCGCCCGACCCCCGACCTTTACGCGTCGGAGCGCGATCTGTTAGGTTCCCAGGGTACGTGATCCCGACAGTAGCCCCCGAGCTTGACGCCGTTTGAGATCTCTGGTTGAGGCGGCGTCGGGCTGGTCGTTCCTGAGGATTGTCGTGCTCCTACGTGTGCGCGCGAGCGCGCCCGTAGGGCGTAGCCTCCGAGCCCTCGAGCGATTCCGGAGGGTCGGTCGTGGGCTGAAACGTCACGCGGACCATCGTTCGTCGACGGTTGATCGGAATCGTTTCGCTGGCTCTGCTCTCGTGCCTAGGAGGTGATCTAGGGAACCGGCTGCGCATCACGCCGATGGTCGAGCTCGGGTCGAGGTCGGTCTCGGTTTTTTCATTTGATAAAAAGGCTGGGAAGGGCCGGTTTCGACGCGGTCCTCGCCCATGATCATCGTTGCGCTTAGGCCCGGGCCATGATCAGTGCACGATCGTTTGGACTGGCCCGATGGCCTCGGCTGTCGGTCAGCCGATCGTTAGTGGTTTCGTTCTGCGTGCACGCATCGTTCCGACCTTCGGGGTCGGGCCGAGGTCGCTCTCGGTCTTTCATTCGGGAGGACGCATAGGTCGGACCGGTTCGATGCGGTTCCTGATCATGATCAGCGTCGCGCCTAGGGTCGGCCATGATCAGCGCCCGAATGTTTTATTTGGCCCGGTGGTCCCGGCTGTCGGTCAGCCGATCGTGGGGGCTTCGTTCGGTCGCCTCCCCTCGTTCGAACCCGCCGTTATGGTTACCGGGATCGGACGGCCTCCGCGCCTCCACGCGGAGGGAAATCAGACCGTCCGGGAATTTGAACCGCCGGTCGATCCGAGCGGTTGATTTGAATTCGATCGGACGATGTCGTGGGTGCGGCGGTTCACGCGCCCGCGTCACATCGCCTGCCAGACGTGCTCTGGCAACCGTCTCGTCGGAGTAATTGTTACCGTCCTGTCCGCGGCGGAGGTGGCAAGGTGCGGCCCGGGCCCGCTCGTCAGCGGGTCGCGGGCGGATGGCCAGGGTGCGCCTTGGGTCGCGACCCTACGATCGAGCAGTTACCCCTCGGCCGATCGTGGGGGGCGCAGTAATTGCTCGGGCCCTTTAAAAGGGGGAGCGCGGTAACTTCGCGTTTCCATCCGGCTTTCTCGCTTCGTTTTCGCCCTTTGCGTAGGAACTCGTTCGTTTTGCTTTCCCTCGTAGCACCGCTGGGCCCGGCGATCGTCGCCGTTTGCGTTTCCGTCGCCGCCATCTGCAAAATGTCTGAGTGGGAGGCTTCGTGCGTCGATGACGCTCTGCTCCAGAGGTGGACCACCGTTGGGATGATCCCGCCGAAGGAGTCGGCGGGCTGGGTGGCCGGCTATGGCCATGCCGTGCCCGCGCCGCCGCCAGGGAAGATCGTCAGCTTCCTGGCGTACCACGAGCGCGGGCTGGGGCTGCCCGTCTCCAGCTTCTTCCGCGAGGTCCTCAACCAGTACGGCGCCCGGCTCCACCAGCTGGCGCCGAACGGGGTTCTCCATGCCGCCGTTTTTGTCACGCTTTGCGAAGCGTATCTGGGGATCCGGTCGAGCCTCCTGCTGTGGAGGTACTTCTTCCTCGCCAGTTTCCAGACGTCGAAGGAGACAGGGGTCGGCAGGCGCGTCGGCGGCGTGAGCATCATGCTCCGGGCTCGGGAGTCCCAGGAGTACATCGAGGTTGACCTGAAGACCTCGCTAAAGGGCTGGCGGGGGTCGTGGTTCTACATCGACAACGCCGACCCTCAGCTCTCGGCCTTTGAAGATGCGGTGCCCCGAGCGACAGGGTCCTGGAAGTCGAAGCTTTCGGCGGCCGAGGTCGAGACGATCCGACCTCACCTGGAGGCCATTCGGCACCTCCGGAACCAAGGACTGACCGGGACGATGGTCTTCGGCGTCGCCATGCGCCGACGGATCATGCCGCTGCGCCGTCGGGTGCACAGCATCGAGGAGTACGAGGGGCCGGACGACGCGATCTGCGAAGTCCGCGGCCGGCCTCTCTCCGACAAGGGAGTCCTGGCCCGGACCTCGGCCGTCTTCAAGGATGCCGAGGACGGCCTTAATCGGGGGCCGCGTCCCCTCGACAGGGACCATCGCCAGCTGGTAAGCGTAGGCTTTTTGTTTTGGTCGTAGTATGTTGTCGTAGGAGGCTGATTTCGGCGCCATTCAGGGTCCGCCGGTCGCCGTGATCGCCAGCGGGGCCGGGACCAGCTACGCTGTGATGCCGACTCAGCGAGGGGCCGAGCCCAACCCCACGACGGCGTCGAAGCCGAGGAGGACTGGCAGAAAGCGGAAAGCGAAGGCGGGCTTCCTGGACTACTTGTCCAGGGGCGCGGGAACCGCCGTCTCGCCCGCGAAGCCGGCGGCGAGGTCGCCTCGTGGCTCGAAGGTCGAGAGAGGCTCGTCGGCGAGCCAAGGCACAGTCGCCTTGGCGGAGGCGGCTACCGCCGCCGCTGCCGAAGAATCGGACCCTTTCGAGGGTCTGAGCTCTTTCTCCGAGGAGGAGCAGGGGTCGGCCGTGAAGAGGCGAAGGTCGGCCCCTTGGAGGCGGTGACCGTCAGCTCCGGAAGTCCTGTGGACTCCCCACCTCATGCGGCCGAGGCGGCCGTGGTGGAGCCTGCTAGAGCCACACCCACAATCGCCTCTCTGCCGAGGGGCCAGACTCCGCGCAGTTCAACCATCTGGATCCGGCGTCGGTCGGCGAGGTAAGGTTCTTGCTCCTTTATCTTCGCAACTCGCTCGTCGGCTAACTGTTTTGTGAGCAGGGGTCCGACGACGCTCGGGGCGCCGCAGCGTGCCGGTACCCCGACGCCAACGGGTGGTATGTCGGCCACAGGGTCGGGCGCCGAGGCCAGCGATGGGGGTCGGGGCGAGGCTGCGATCT
>BCLF01000047.1:277503-318938 GCA_001602275.1 Zoysia japonica | reverse complement strand
AAGAAGAGACGGAACCGCCGGCGCCGCCACTGACGACGGCGCCTTTGGAGGGCGTGGCGGTCTTGCCGCCTTCGGGCGCGCCCACGGCCGGGCGTGTCCTAAGCGAGACGGCCCGCGGCAAACTGCCCGAGGTCGTCGGAGTGTCGGGCTCCGGGGATCCGAGTGGTGATGCCGGGGCCGCCGTTGAGGTGCACGAACTGGTGGCGCCGATCGCCGCCTGGGAGGTCCCTGGGCGAGGGCCCCTCCCACTCGAGGGGGCGATCGATGGCTTCGGCTATCTGATGGATCGGGTGGGAGGTGCCCGAGCCCTCAACATGCGGCTGATTGCCGGCCTCCGCCAGCTGTTGGGGGTCGCTGAGGAGGTCGGCGCCATCTACGACGAAGACCACCTCGTCGAGTGCCGGGTAGGCTCGAGTTCGGTTCTTTCGTTTCTATTTTTCCGATTCTTGGGCTGAACTTTTTGCAGGACAACTTGTACGCGGTCCTTAATCGGCCGCCGCGCGGGTTCGTCGCCCAAGCCGAGGTCGACGGCCTCAAGGAAGAGCTGGCGAAAGCGCGGGTCGAGTCGGGGGAGGCTGCGGCTGACTTGAAGTCGCAGCTCTTTGCTGCGCGGGAGTCGGCTCGCGTCGCCCTTGAGGAGGCGAACAAGGCGCGTGCCGCGGCGGCGGCGTCCGAGGCCCGGGCAACTCGGACCGCGGTGGCCCTCGAGCAGGCCAACCTCACGGTCGTCGGTAAGTTGTTGCGGTTTTTCCGGTTTTTGGGTCGGATTCTGATTTGTCCTTTTGCAGGGCTTCGTCGTCAAGCGTCGGAGCACGAGACCGAGATGCGGCGGCTCGGGCTTCTCCACCAACACGCCGAGGGGGCCCGCTCGACCCTGGAGTTCACGCTGCGTTCGACGAAGGAGGAGCGCGACCGTGCCTTCGAGCAGGTTGACCTCCTGAAGTCGGAGCGGGTGGTGCTCCAGTCCGAGGTCGAGCAGGCGGTGACGGACCTCGGCCAGACGCGGGAAGAGGCCACCAAGGTCCACGAGGAGCTCTCGGCGGCCCAAATCCGGAATGAACACCTGCAGAAGAGCCTCGATCGGGCAGGGCAGGCCGCGGAGGCTGCCGCTAAGGAGCGGGATGGTAAGGGTTGGTCCCTCCCTGATTGCTCTGGTCACCACCGGTCTTTTAACGTTTCGAAGTGCAGGATTGGCGGGCGAGGTTCAGACCCTGAGGTCGGCGGGTCTAAACCTTATTGGGAGGTTATACTCCGGAGCGCCGGACTCCGTCCCGACGGCGGTCGTCGCGCACGCTCTGTGGCAACTCCCGGGGATCGTCTCCAATGTCGTGATGAGGGCGCTGGAGGACAAGTCCTCGACAGCCTTGGCCCTGGTCCGCTCCCATTACCCGGACGCGGACCTCGGCAGGGTCGTCAAGGGCTTCGCGTCGGGCTACTCGGACGAGCAGCTGGATGCGATCGCGGCGGAGACGCTGGAGCCGGGGGCGAAGGCCGTAGCCGACTTCAAGACGGAGGACTTCCTGCCCGAGCGATTCGGGCCGTTTCCCTATGTATAGGTCAAATATGTAAAGTGCCATTGCGTTAATAAAGAGTGTCATTCAAACAATATTGTTCGAGGAGAGAGTTTGAATGTAGATTTCCGACCCTCTTTCACATGCTGCGACTGTTTTTCGCGCCCCCTCTGGCGTCAATCAGACGAATGGGCCGAGTATAGCTCGTAGGGTCGGGTGTCGGGCCCGATACAGCCGTAGAGCATCATCAGCTCCCGATTCGTAGATAGTTTAGCCACGGGAAGGCTTCGAACGAAAAAGAAACGCGCGAGGTGTCGTTTGAGGGTCACCCGCGGGCTTGGCGCGGGTCGGGGATCCGACCCCGAGGAAACAAAAAGGACGGACAGACAGTTAACGGGGAGCGGCGCCCCGGCGCAAAAAGTCGATAAATAACGAGCGAAAAACGAGGTCGATCGCTTCGACACTGAATAGGATGCGTAAGTAGCCCCCGGGTGCGGGGAGTGGCCGGGACGGCCAGGGCTCGCATCCCAAAACGAAAAAGAAGTTACAAGGACTTAGCTGTTTTTATTAGGTGTAGAACCGTCGGAGGTTCTCGATATTCCACGCGTTCGCAAGCTTCCGACCGTCCTCGGTTGCCAACTTATAAGCACCGGGTCGTAGGACGTGCTTAACTACAAAGGGTCCCTCCCAAAGGGGGACAATTTATGCTGGTCGGCTTTCGTTTGCACCCTTTTTAGCACGACGTCTCCTACGTTGAGCGCCCGACCTCTGACGCGCCGAGCGTGTAGTCGCCGTAGACTCTGCTGGTACTTGGCAGAGCGCAGGAGGGCGACCTCGCGCGCCTCTTGCAGCTGGTCGAGGCCGTCCTGCAACGCGGCCTGCGATCTTCCTCGTCGTAGGCTCGGACCCGCGGAGAGTCTTAGTCGAGGTCGGTTGGCAGCAACGCTTCTGCCCCGAATGTCATGAAGAATGGCGTGAACCCGGTGGTTCTGTTGGGGGTCGTTCGCAGACCCCAGAGGACCGACGGGAGTTCGTCCACCCATCGTCCCGCTGCCCTTCTGACGGAGTCGTAAATCCATGGCTTCAGGCCTTGAAGTATCATCCCACTGGCCCGTTCGACCTGCCTATTCGTTCTTGGGTGCGCTACGGAGGCGAAGTCCAGGCGAATGTGATATTCGTCGCAGAATTCCCGGAATTGCCGACCGGTGAACTGCGCGCCGTTGTCGGTGATTATGGTGTTCGGGACCCCGAACCGACATACGATGTTGCGGATAAACCCGACCGCCCGGGTTGAAGTGATGTTGGACACCGGCTCGGCTTCGATCCACTTGGTGAACTTGTCCACGGCGACGAAGAGATGGGTGAAACCGCCAGACGCTCTCTTGAATGGTCCGAGGATGTCGAGACCCCAGACGGCGAAGGGCCAGGCGATCGGGATCGTCCGGAGCTCTTGTGCCGACAGGTGCGTCTGTCGGGCATAGAACTGGCAGCCCTGGCAAGCTCGGACGAGCTTTTGGGCGTCGGCCACGGCCGTCGGCCAGTAGAAGCCTTGACGAAAGGCCTTGCCGACGAGGGTTCTGGGCCCGGCGTGATGACCACAAATGCCTGAGTGGATATCGTCGAGCAGGTGCATGCCCTGCTCCTGAGGGATGCAGCGTTGCAGGATACCACTCGGGCTTCGTTTGTAGAGCTCGTCGTCCGAGATGACGTATGCCTTGGCCTGTCGCATGACCTTCCTGGCTCCGTCAAGGTCGGTCGGGAGAGTGCCGTCTTGAAGGTAAGCGAAGATGTGGCGAGACCAATCGGGGGCGACCGCCATGATCTCTGCCGCTGGTCTGAAGGTCGGCTCGTTGCGTGGACCTTCGGCGAGCGGCCCCTCCGTGATCCTGATGGAGGGTTTGGTGAGGGCTTCGAGGAAGATACCGTCGGGGACCGTCTGGCGCTCCGAGCCCATCTTGGCGAGGGCGTCCGCGGCTTCGTTGTCCCGACGTAGAACGTGATGGAGTTCGAGTCCATCGAACTTGTCTTCGAACTTGCGAACTTCTTGGCAGTAGGCTTCCATCTTAGGATCTCGGCAGCTGGAAACCTTCATGACTTGGCTGATGACTAGTTCAGAGTCGCCTTTGACGTAGAGGCGCTGAACGCCGAGGGTGGTGGCCATTCGTAGGCCATGGAGGAGCGCCTCGTATTCGGCCGCGTTGTTGGAGGCTCGGAACTGCAACTGCAGCACGTACCGGAACATGTCTCCCTTCGGGGAGATCAGGACGACCCCGGCCCCCGCGCCCTTGAGCATGCAGGAACCGTCGAAGTACATGGTCTAGTACTCGACGCTGTCGGAGGCTGACGGCTCTTGAGCTTCGGTCCATTCGGCGACGAAGTCGGCCAGGACCTGGGACTTGATGGCCTGTCGAGAGGTAAAAGCGATGTCGAGCCCCAGGAGTTCCATGGCCCACGTGGCGAGGCGTTCGATTGCGTCTTTGGCACCGACGATCTCCCCGAGGGGGAAGCTGATGACGACGTGGACGGGATGGCTCGTGAAGTAGTGGCGCAGCTTGCGGCTTGTGATGAGGACGGCGTAGATCAGCTTCTCCACCTGGGTGTATCGAGTCTTGGCGTCGGCCAATACCTCGCTGACGAAGTAGACAGGTCGCTGAACAGTTAAAGCCCGACCCTCCTCGTTTTGCTCAACGACGAGGACGGTGCTGACGACTTTCGAAGTCGCCGCGATGTAGAGCAGGACGGTCTCTCCTTGGGTCGGGGACGTGAGCACCGGCGCCGATGAAAGCAAGGCCTTGAGCTGGTCGAAGGCCTCCTGGGCCTCGGTGGTCCAGGTGAATCGCTCCGCTTTTCGTAGCAGCCGATAGAAGGGCATCGCTTTCTCGCCAAGTCTTGAGATAAAGCGGCTAAGGGCCGCCAAGCATCCGATCAGCTTCTGGACACCTTTTACGTTGCCGATCGGTCCGAGTTTGAGGATCGCGGAGATCTTCTCGAGGTTTGCTTCGATTCCCCGCTCGGAGATGACGAAGCCGAGCAGCTTGCCCGAGGGGACCCCGAAAACGCATTTTTCGGGATTCAGCTTGATCCGGTAGCGCCGGAGGTTGGCGAATGCCTCTTCTAGGTACTGGATGAGGTCGGAGGTCCGTTGGGTCTTGATGACGATGTCATCGACGTAGACCTCCAGATTCCGACCTAGCTGGTCGTGGAAGCACTTCTGCATGCAGCGCTGGTATGTGGCTCCCGCGTTCTTGAGCCCGATTGGCATGATGATGTAGCAGAAGGATCCGAAGGGCGTGATGAAGGATGTGGCCGGCCGGTCAGACTCGCGTATAGAGATCTGGTGATACCCAGAATAGGCGTCGAGGAAGCTCAGCGTTTCGCACCCGGCGCTCGAGTCCACCACCTGATCGATGCGCGGGAGTGGGAAAGAGTCATTCGGGCAGGCCTTGTTGAGACTCGTGTAGTCAACGCACATCCTCCATTGCCCGGTCTTATTTCTCACCATTACAGGGTTAGCTAACCACTCGGGGTGGTAAACCTCTTGAATGAATTTAGCCTCCAGGAGCTTCGTCAATTCTTCCCCGATGGCTCGGCGCTTCTCGTCGTCGAAACGCCGGAGTCGCTGCTTGACGGGCCGAGAGCCCGCGATGATGCCGAGGGAGTGCTCGGCGACTTCTCTCGAGATGCCGGGCATGTTCGACGGTGCCCAGGCGAAGACGTCCCGATTTCGGATGAGGAAATCGACGAGCGCGCTTTCCTATTCACCGGAGAGCGCTGTCCCGACCCTGGCCTTCTTGGAGGGGTCGGCGGGGTCGAGAGCGACCTCCTTAGAGTCGTCGGCGGGTTTGAAGGATGTTGACGACTCGGGTTTGGAGTGGAGCGCTGGGCTCGACCCTTCTGTCTTGCGAATTGCGTTCAGCCGGGCCGGGCCCGATTTGGCGGCGGCCAGCTCGAAGCTCTCCTGCTCACAAGCCAGGGCATGTTGGAAGCGCGACGAGACCGTGATGACGCCCTTCGGCCCGGTCATCTTCAGCTTTAGGTAGACGTAGTTGGGGACGGCCATGAACTTCGCGTAGCATGACCGACGCAGGATGGCGTGGTAGGCACCGGTGAATTTCACCACCTCGAAGGTGAGCGATTCGGTCCGAAAATTGCTCCGGTCACCGAACGTGACTGCGAGCGTGATCTGACCGAGGGGCGTCGCGTAGCCCCCGGGGACGATTCCGTGAAACGGAGCGTGGGTCGAACGGAGGTCGGCCTCCGTCAGCCTCATCGCCCGGAAGGCGTCGGCATAGAGGATGTTGAGGGCGCTCCCTCCGTCCATGAACACCTTTGACAGGCGCACGGAGCCGACGATGGGATCGAGCACCAACGAGAGGCGCCCGGGCTGTGGAACGTGGTCCGGGTGGTCGGCCCGATCGAATGTGATCGGGACCTCGGACCACGTGAGGTAACGGGGGACCGCGGGGTTGGCAGCGTTGACCTCGCGCCATGTCCTCTTCTGGCGGCCTCGGGATTCGCAGTAGGCCGCGGGGCCGCCAAAGATCATGAGCCAGTCCTTCGGCTCGGGGAAAGTCGTTCCCTCGTCTTCCTCGGCGCCCTTGACCTGAGGGTTGGTCTTGGCCGCCGATGAGTCGGCCTGGGGCCCGCTCCTGAAGAACCTCCTTGCCAGGTGGCAATTCCGAAGGGTGTGCTTGACCGGCATAGAATGGTTAGGGCAGGGTCGGTCGAGCATCTTGTCGAAGTGGCCGTCGTGGTTAGCCGGTTTCTTGGTCGGGGGTCGGGCTGGGTGGTCTGCGGCGGCCACGAGGTCGTCATCGTGGCGCCGACCTTTGCCCCTCTTGTGGCTCGAGCTGCCGCCACCCCGCTCGTTGCGGCGGTCCGTGGACCGGTCGGAGGGTCGGTCTCCCCGACGGTCGTTCCCCGATCTTTCGTCCTTCGCCCGACCTCGGTCGAAGTTGGCCTGTACGGCCTCTTCTCCGGTGGCGAAGGTTGTGGCGATGTCGAGGAGGTCCCGGGCGGTCCGAGGGTTCCTCCGGCACAACTTGTGGACGAGCGCCTTGGACGTCGTGCCGCAGGTGAAGCCGTTGATCACGTCGACGTCGCTGAATTTGGGGAGCTCGTTGCGCTTTCGTGAAAAGCGCTGGATGTATTCCCGAAGCGACTCGCCGGGCCCTGCTTGCAATTCTTGAGGTCCCAGGAGTTACCTGGACGCGTGTAAGTCCCTTGGAAGTTGCTGACGAAGATTCGGCGCAGGTCGCTCCAGTCTTGGACGCAGCCCTCGGGGAGGTGTTCGAGCCATCCTCGGGCGGAGTCGGTGAGGAAGAGCGGCAAGTACTGGATGGCGAACAGGTCGTCCGCCCCTCCGGTCCTGCAGGCGAGGCGGTAATCCTCGAGCCAGTGGACGGGGTTTGTTTCCCCGTTGTAGCGGCCGATGGTGGTCGGGGCGCGAAATCTCTGCGGAAATTTCGCGTGCCGGATGAGCGATCCGAACGCTCTGGGTCCGACCCCCTCAGGACTTGGGCTCCTGGAGTCGAGGGAGCCGCGTCGGTAATAGCGGTCGTGAGAGCGTCTCCGGCGGGATTCGTCGCGGAGCTCGCTCCTCGCCTGGCGCCTGGCGTCGATGGTGCCGCGGACGTCGAGGTTGGGGCCGAGGCGGGGGAGGACTGACCCCACATGGTGTCGAGGGTTCCGTTCCTCGACCAGGCTGTCGCGCGCTGAGCTCCGCCGGTCCTGGGACCGGCGGTTGCTTTTCGTCTCCGACTGCTGGGGTCGGAGAGACGCATCTGGTCGTTGAAGCGCGCTACCGAGGTAGAAGCGTACGCGGTCGTACACTTCCCTCAGCGCTGGATCCTCGGGGGCAGCGGTCTCGTTGAGGATGCACGCTGCCGCCGCGAGGTTCTCGAGCGGGGTGTCGAAGATCGGCGGCCCCCCAGCTGCGAGCTGCTGGTAGGTGGACCGTCCCCGGGCTCGCGCCGTGTCGCTGGGCCCGGCTGGAGCCTTGCCCCTAGGCTCGGGGCTGTCAGTGCATCCCGGGGGCGGCCAAGCTTGGCCGGCGACGTCCACTGTGGGGCGCAGGGACAGGTTGGCACCCGGCGGCGTACTGCCGAGAGTCGCCGGTTCCGCCCTCTTCTGGGCGTGGAGAGTGAAGCACTCCCGCGACGGGTCGTGCCTCAAAATAGGGTGGCTCCGGGGCCACCAACGAGGGTGCCTTTCGCACGGAGCCTGGAGGCAGAGCTCGCCGCCTTCGCTCGCGACGAAGTCCAGGCTCGCGAAGTGGAAAACCTGGCCAGAGGCGAAAGTGGGGACTTGCCACGACCGGTCGTCTTTAGAAACAGCGACCGTGAGGTCCCCGAAGCAGAGGTGGGAGACCGAAATGTCCCCTACAACGAAGTATGGGGCCATTGAAAAACTGAAACGAGAGCACACCAAAAGAAAGATGCCCCCCTCCTGGCGCGCCAACTGTCGGCGTTCTGATCACCGACACAGTGAATATACGATCGTGGGGGTGGTGTGTCTTCAGACTCTGAAGGGCCCAGTCTGAGGAAGACTCGGGGGGATTTTTTACCTGGTTCGGACCACCCCGAACGGTGTAATACCCTACGTCTAGAGAGCGGATTATCTCGAGGACAATGTTACAAGACGGGATCCTCTCTTCGCGGGAGGACCCAGAATGTGGGTGGATGGGGGTGCTTGCTCGAAAGGGTGCAAGGATCCCCGGATTCTTGTGGAGCTCGTATTTGTCTTTCGTGTGTTTGTGACAGTTGCTTGTGGTGATGTTCGGCCGTTTTTTTATCGTTCCCCAGGCCTCCCTTTATATAGGAGGGGGCCCTGGGGTTACAGGTAATGGGCCCTACACGATCCTGCCGTCTCGCCGACAGGTTGGCCCTCCCGTCGTTGTCACCATCATTTCGTTCTGTCCAGACGTGGTCATGACCCGTCGCGTCGTGCGCAGCGGCGGGTACAGTGATGCTCGTCCGGCGCCACTGTGCTAGCTACAGTGCTGTCCCGTCGTGTCTGGTAGTCGTCGCAGCTTTCTGCTGGAGTGTTGCCGTGGTGAATCTCGTCCCGTCCTGTCGGGACGGATGGCAGCTGGTCATCAGAGTAAATGTACCATAATGCGGTACCTACCTTCCTAGGCGTCGTTCCCCGAGGGTCGATCTCCGGAGGCCGGGGTCTTTGCGCCTCTACGCGGAGACATCCGCCGTAGGTCGCCTCCGGGGAGGGGGGTCGGAACCCGTGTCGCCCGACCCCCGACCTTTACGCGTCGGAGCACGATCTGTTAGGTACTCAGGGTACGTGATCCCGACAGAACTAGTGGAAGGTCACCTACCATTCCTCTAAGATGGAAGACGAAGGCGAACACGGATGCTGCAGGGATCCCGGCTAAGCAGCAAGGTTGACGAAGGCGCCAATCTTTTGCCGGCCTCACCCACGAACAAACACCTGCATGCCGATCGATCGAGTATGGGCTTATATACGCATCAAAGTTGGGACAGATTTCCTCTAGCTAAGATCCATGTCGCCTTGTGACTCAGAACTCAAAATTGGGATGAATTTGTGACGTGAAAAAGTCGCCTTACGTATATACGAACCTGAGAGCAATCACTCGATGGAGTCGAACAAGATGGCCACTGCGAGAATCGGCATCATTCTAGCTGCGTACAGCGCCACTTCCTATTGAGTAGCTTAAGCTTATGAGAAAAAATGAACAATTCACTTATATTTTAACACTTTTTTCTCGTTGTCGTAGACGTAGCCCAGCACGTTGCGCAGCAGAAACATCACGAGGCCTTCTGATAGTCCCACCGTGAGTGCCAGAAGGATGACCACGAGAGCTGCTAGCCGAGCCGCGTGCGGCCGGCCTGCACCGAGCTCGTTTGAAACACGTATGCTGCATAGAACGGTATATAAAGCAAAGCTTGCAAGTTCAGTGACTGATGACCCTTTCTTTCAAAACTAGTCTGTCAATTTTTGGGGTACTAGTTACTACTGGTAGACTGGTAGTTAGTGTCACTTAATTACCTTACTGCACTGCTAAGTCCAAGCGGGACCATGAAACCCAAGAGGTGTGTTGAAGCTACAAGACTCATGAGCGAGATCAGTGAACTGAGAGCTAATGGCAATGCAAGTTTCACCAATCCAGAGGCAAGCAAAGCATAGGCTTTCACTTTCACTCACCAGATAGACAGCACAGCGGTCTCGAGCTTGGGGTTGGGGAGAAGACCGGAAAGGATCACCACGATCTCAAACGCCCAGCACTCCATGCTACAACACGCATCCATCAAGAATCTTGCAGAACAATCAGAGGGTGAAACTGAATGCAATCGCGTATTCTGATCACCGGAGCATGAGAGCGGACGGCACGGCGAGCTTCAAGAAGCCAGGAATGCCTCGGAACGCGTCGCGGGAGAACCCGGCCCAGGTGGCTTTGCAGGACGGCGCGAGCCGGACGTAGAGCGCGACGAAGCACAGATTGAAGAGGCTGGACACGGCGTTGCCGAGCGCCGCGCCGTCGGCGCCCATGCCGAGCCTGAACACCAGCAGCCAGCAGACGGCCACGTGCACGGCGGCGGTGGCGCCGGAGCTCAGCATCACCGGCACGGTTCTGCGCCTGCAGGAACCGGAGGTGGCACTCCAGCAGGCCGTACAGGACCAGCGCCAGGATCAGGCAGCGGATGTAGCTCCCGGCCCCCGCGGCGATCTCCGGGTCCTGATGAAGCGAGACGAGGATGGCGCCGGTGTAGGCCCAGACCGCCGACACGGGGACGCTGACCAGAGCGAGCACCAGCATGGCGCGCTGCGTGTGGACGCCGAGCAGGCGGTGCTGCCAGTGGCGAAGCTAGCATAGAAAATACCCTGGTGCCATCCTTTATTTATGTACAAATTTAGAGGTAAAAAATATGCTATCATGAAGAAAAATCCGTTCAGACGAACGTGAACCTGGCTTCGCCAGTGGGTGCTGCCCCGCGCCGAAGGCCTGCCCGCACAGCGTGTCCAGGCTGCTGGCCATGCCTCTGTGGCATGCAAGAATGGGCGACGTCGCAATACTAGCAGTGATAGATAGGAAAGTTCATTCGGAAGTGACACCGACGATGTTATATGCTTTACCAGCACGTTGAAGCCGGTGACGGTGGCGAACGAGGTGGCCATGGCCGCGCTGGCGAGAGCGAGCTCGCCGAGCCGGCCGACGAACATGAGGGAGATGATCTGGATGACCTTCTGCAGGAGCAATCCGACGGCGAGCGGCGCGCCGAGGCGCAGCTGCTTCTTGACCTCGCTCAGGACCGAGCTCTTCTTCTCGGCTGCTCCACCTACACCGCCGTGAGTACCGTCCATTGCTGCACGTGATCGTGAGAAGGCGAGATGACAGGGGTAGTGACGGTCGTTGCCAAACTCCATGGATTTATCGCAACTGCTGGCTGCTTTGGCAGAGTCCCAAGCGGCGCCGATTACCCAAACCAATGACAAAAGGGGAGTTCCAGTTCTGACGCGACGATGCTGACACTTGGGAACGGCAATGCTGGGAAGGACTTGGTCGAAAAATTAAAACGTTCGCCATTGATTTAGTTTGTTTAGATTAGTAAAGTATTAAGTCAACTCAATCTACAACTATATAAACAGAGCATGACGATCATTTGTTAATCAATCATTCAACAAAAAACTCTAGGCTAAGCATCTCCGTGGATCTTGTTCATGAGTAATCTTACCTTTGTACAGTGACATCTCTTCACCATAGTTTAATTTATCGATCTTCGTGGATCTTGTTCTTCCAGTTCAATCATATTTTGGATTTTGTATAACCTCTACATTATTTTGGTAACATATACTCTATCCATTTTAAAATTGTTGTCGTTATCTAGTTTGCATCACGTTTCCTGAAAAATAAAATGGCATGACGTACAAGCTATTGCTCACACCCTTGCAACGCAGATCTTAAATATGTGATACGATCCGTAGAGTACGATGTATTCGCCACGTGGTACGGTGTCTTTCTGTATGTCATTTGATAACAGTTGCCTAAATTATTTCTACCTCCATCTCAATATATAAGTATTTTTTATGTTTAACCAAAGTTAAACTTCTTTCACTTTGATGTTAAAATTCATAATGTTTTTATCATATATAAATTATGTTAATAGTTTCACGATTAAAAAACTTTCATAATATATAACTTTTTATTTGTTTTAATATTTTATATATTACTAGTCAAAGTTAAAATAATGTGACTTTAAACAAACTCAAAAATATTTAGTTTTGTGACGATGGGAGTAACACTTAATTGGTCTCAAAATTCTAGCGTACCACTGCCGACTGGTACGTCAAGGCTGGCTGATGTCCTTGCATGCATAGCTACATGCACAAATGACTACTAGTGTAAGTCAAAGCGCTTGTCTACGAATTTGAAAGGTGGGCTTCATGGAATTGTGTGTCTAACACATCGACTAGATATCATGTAGCAATGATTGTTTAATGTTTTTTCAGCTTTGTGGATTGTTTATTTTCTCCCGCTTGTACACAAGGTACGACATGGTACGTGGCAAGTAGCTGCCCGTATATTGTTGATCAAAACGACGCATCGTCGCCTTGCCAATTCAGCAATGTTTTAACTTCAGTCAATTGATTGGACGAGGTTTGCAAGAAATACCGTTGATTTTTAACATCAATTTTTATTACTAGTAATAATTTTACATATTTAAATAATTTTTTAATAAAACAAATAATCAAAATTGATGTTAAATATCATCAGTGTCAATAATTTAAAACCAGAACGAGTACTAATAATGTGCATGAAATGATCTAACCAATATACGGTTGAGATTAAAGGTCCAAGAGATGGATACTAGAAGGCGTGAAGCACACGGAGGCAATATCCATATAAGGTAACAAGAATCTGCAGATGTCCATTCGTTATAACATTAGTTTCAAGTTACATAGCTGGAGCCCGCGTGTTTCCAAACTATTAGCTGTTTCAGCTTCGTTCAACATCCTCAACAGCCATCACGCAAATCACATGGAACATACTTCAATTGTTCAAAGCGGTTCACAGATACAAGGACACATTACATAAAAGACTGAAATACAAGCGAAGGCACCAGGTCTTGAAACTATTTCTTGTTCTCACAAAACAACTTACCAGTTACTGTTCTTGAATCCTGAAATGGGCAAGTGAACTCTCTAGAAGAAAGTCCCTTCTGGAGGTTGCACTAGCTTGCGATTGTGCGAGGCAGCCATCTCTTTCTTGAGCTGAGTAAGGACGTTTTCCATAGTGTAGTCCCGCTGCCAGTTTGCTAGCAAACCAAACTTCTTTGGATCAACCTACATAGTTCCAGCCAACAAGAATATATATCAAGAAAATCAGTTTCCGAATTTGTCTGAGAACTAATAGGCCTTGGGATGCAAGAGACTACCACTCCCGTTTCATGATTAACACATGTCATGTTGATTCTTGAATGGAATCGGACAGATGGTGGTTTCTCAGGATAGTCCTTGTCACAGAACAACTTCAGCTGGTAGATGCGACCCTCATGAACAGTCTGATAAGACAGAAACAAAGGACGTGGAGGAGCTTTAGATAGACTGAAGTCATTAAACAGATGAAAGTAGTATGATTTTTTTTTAGAAGACCACATCTAAACACATCAGTGATCCCCTTGTGGTCCAGAAGTTGTTCTCTTGGTTCTATTATAAACATAGTGACTGGACTGAGAACTTGATTTCAAAAGAATCACGAAGTTTAGCTCTAACCATCCATATGCAGTTGTTATTGTTACCACACTTTTCCCAGTACTAATAAAGGTTGAACAGTCACACATGCTAAAAACCATTTGTGGTAACATGATATAGGTAACAATGAAGAAAGAGAACTGGGAAATACTAAGATGAATAAGAATCTCACATTGTGTGGACCAATGATTGTACCGGTCCATGACCGCATATAGATGTCATCTGCATCATCCATTCCATAGCTCACTGTCCCATCACCAATGCCCTTCTCTCCACGTTCAAGCTCTTCCAAAAGCCTGAAGTTCCGAGGAACTGCCATTTTTTATTAGTCAGATACATAAACAGGAAATACAACTAATTCTAATTCAAAATAAATTTGTAGAATATAAACAGACTAAAACAGTAATAAAGAAAAGAAGATTTGATGCACATCTATATATGCACATGCACATGATAAAGGTAACAAGACAAAAGCAACAGAGAAAGGGGATGGCTAAAATTCTTATACCAAGCATCATGGCCAAATGGCTAACACAACAAATACTTCAATTGTAATTCCTTTCTTTGTTTGCACTATCAATGACCAGTGCATTAGGTTTCAAGGTAATTCCTAAACATTTGTTTGACTTATCTACAAAAAAGGATGAATCTATATCTCATTTGCATTCCATCAATGTATATGGTACACTAATCCAGGCAGCAACCATATCTGCAAAAAGGTCCATATATAAGTTGCATGGCTGAAGTGAAAGTTTGTGATCACCTCAGCACGTCAACAAATTGATTTCCCACAATCAATCGCTGCAAGTGTAGAAATCACTTACAATATATGCACAGAGAACAAAAGCACAGCAAAACACAGATCCCACAAAGGATATAGCTCATACAAGTGATGACAATACGGATGTATCCTGATAGCTCTGAATCGACGATAAAAGGTCAATCAGCATACCTTTTACTGTTGGCATCCTCATGGTCATCACCCTTTTTAGTAATAGGGTAAAAACTCCAAACATACAGTACAACTAATCCACAGCCTTAATCTCCCACAGATAAAATTTAACCTCTCCTCTATTAGAGCCATGACGCACAGCTCCTAAACTCGTGCTAAAACAATCAGCACATGAGAGATTCCAAATGCTCCACAACAAGGCCGCAACGCCCAAACATTTGCTTCGTCTTAGGGTTGGTACAAGACATGCGATCTAATACCACAGAATCAATCTGGCACTTCAAGGAAACCCACGGCCAACTCCGCGACAACATAAAACACCTACAGAATAACTGATATCCCGCGCACCATCGCTTCTGCAAACAACCCTACCCGAATCCGGGGCCCGGGCTACCCGTCGTGCGTGCTAATCAATCGAGCGTTCAATCCAGCACCGAACCCCGTTAATAAACGTCATCCCGTATCCATTCCTCGACGGACCCATTGGAATCGGACCACGGGCAGACAGATCGGGCGACGGCACGCGCTCCCAGGACGGGGCACAACCCGATCGGATCGGGGCCGCTAGATCCTGGGCTGGAATCTGTATTCGCCCTGGGCGACGGGGTAAGACGGAGGAGGGGAAGGTGAAGGGAGGTAGGTTACTCACCGACGACGCTCGATCCGGCTCCAGAGCTGCCCAGCGTCATCGCCGACGGGTGGATCCGGAGGGAAGAGGGGGAAGGAGGCTTTGGAGGTTTCGCCTTCGCGGAGGGAGGGAGGAAAAGTTGCGGCTGCGCACACGCCAAAGCTCGGGAGAGCGACAAGGCGAGACGAGCCGAGACAGATTCTTCTTTCCTTTCCACTGCTTTAGGTAAGGGTGGACGGATTTGTTTCTACCGTCCGATTGTAGATCAACGGAGCGGCCTCGACCGTAGCACTACCCCATTTTATTCTTCTGTCGTTTTATTAATTCGTTATATATACTCCGTGCGCGCTGGTTCCCTCAAAATTCAGCTGTTCGACGACAATACAAAAAGAACAAAGTGTCATCTCAGATTCTCAAACGCATGCATGACTATATGTTGGATTTCTAAGGACTACATGTTCCTTTTGCTACATATTTAAAGGCTATTAGCTAGCTTACTGTTAATCTTTAACTATAATATAGATCAGAGGGAGAAAAAAATTTAACTATAAACTAGAAAAGCTATGAAAATTTACTTGTCCAGCTCACGCGAGGTGCATAATCCAGAGCCCTCCCAAATAACCCATATTCTTTAATTAATGTCACCATTGACTTTTAAATTTAACTTTAATTATTTGTTTTATTAAAAAAATAAATAAATTTTATATATTTGATATAATTTGATTTACATTAGAGTTATTTGAATCACAACTTAAAATTTTAGACATTTGAGTAAATTTTTTAAATAAAATAAATAATCAAAATTGATTGTAAAAATCAACAATAACATCAATTTAAAAATCGTAAAGAGTATTTAATTGGCTTAGATTTGATGCTATACTTGCTAAGGACATGGAGCCATGGGCATGAGCAGCTGAGATCAACTGACCAAAAGCCTCACCATATTGGGAAGAGGTAAGGAACTTTCATAAAAATTAGGAAGGTTCCATTCTTCACCATTTCTCTCTTCGACAAGCCACGCATACTCGCGCAATGTGCATGCAGATTGACTATTTGAGACGCCCATTTCAAAAAGGAATTCAATTTATCACAATTTGAAGAAACATATCAATTGATATTCTAAAATGTTTCTCTAACTAATACTCCCTACATTTGTTATCAATTATGACAACAAATTTAATTTTTTAAACTAGTAGAATTGTTATTCTAAAGACAACAACTAAAAAAACAGAGGAAATATATCGTTTATACACTTTTAGAACTTTAGGGCTAGCATCCATTGCTTCACAAATCACTTCACAACACAGTTGTTATCAAAAAGTTGCTATCACAACATTTTGCTTTGCCTCCATCTTGACACGCAACAAACCATCAATTTCCATATTCTATTTTGCATATATTCTTCCAGAAGGTAGAAAGTCAACCTCAAAGTGCCAAGTTCACATGTCCTAAAAGATATACTCCTACAGTAACAGGAAAATGATTCTCAAAACGTTGGGGATCTCATGAAATTCACTTTGAAATCCCATCACACTAGTTTTTGTAACTCAGGGAATTTAACCATAAAAGACTTCATTTTTCAGTTATTACATATTCACATTCAAATGAAACAGAAAAAAAATGTAACTTATTTACAATTGCTGAAGTGGAGAGGGAAATGCAGAGTCTGAACAAGCAGCTTCGCCAAGTTCAGTTTATCCTTTCAGAAGAGATGAGTAGTTTTGTGATTCATTGCCAGCCTGTTAGGATAGGAAGAGGATATGACGAACAGAAAATATTTCTGAAAGAAATAAAAGGATTAGCGTTGTCAACTTTTTAAATACAACAGTGAATTTCCTTTGAGTCAAGCTGGCTTCAGAATACATGTGCAAAACTATAATTACAATATCATGATGACAGCCACGATGGCCACGTAGATTTACATCGCCTGCTCCTGCACCTGAATTAACAAAAGGCGAGACATTAGAATCGTTTCTGAGGCATTGATTAGTCAGTGAGGCAATTGGCTTTGGCCCTATTATTTTTACTGTTCGAACAACATGCATGACAGTATAACATAGGGGGTACTATATAAAAGCTCCACTAGAAATCATGACTCAGACTAGCAACTGGCAACGGATTTTCATAACAATATAATTACATAAAATTGCTGTGCCAAGCAAATCTAAACCAAAATAAAATTCAAGAACATGTAAAAGTAGATTAGGGTGCTCAAAGGCAAATCAACAAAACGAGCCATTCCTTCTGGTGCAGCGACTGTGGAGAAGATATACTAGGGAAGAGAATTGAGAGAATGTAGATTATGTCAGAATTCCTTATCCACCATTCTAGCAAGGGCAGGCATCAATGTCAGGTGTCAGATACTAGCCACATTGATTATCTTCATATATACGCACATAAAGGACAGCCAGCTCCCATTTGCACCAGTCCATGGAAGGGTCTGACCACTTTGAGGCCTCCTTTGGAACGCATGAATTTCACAGAAATCTATTCAATTTCACAGAAAAAACCGCAAGAAACAGGAAAAATTCCCGCATTCCAAAGGAGGCCTGAGTATTTTGTATGCAGCCTTTCCCTGCATCCTGCAAGTGTTTCCAGGACTCTGTGACCTGATGGTCACAAGGCAACAACTTTACCGTTGCGCCAGGACCCCTTCCCTCACGAATACACACATATACGCTAAAATAAACTCGACTACTTATAGATGGAAACTATCATTAATTGGCATACTAGTACCTATTAAGGTGCAAATAGATGCATACCAAGGCACTTGAACAAATCCATCGAGTATTTCTCTGTCCTAATTCCGAGATCTAGTATTTTCTTTGGATCAGTTAACAGAGATAAAATCTGCTGAGAAAACTTCCTGTAATGACAACAGATCATGCTTTCAGTCACCACCGAACCTAGTTACTTCCAACCATGAATCTGGGACATAGAAATTAATCGAGGCAAAAAGGAATGTTGGTAATTACCACAATGGACATGATGCGGTCAATCATTCAGCACTCCAAAGCGTATCTCTGAACCTAAAAATAATGAGACAATAAATATATTACAGAATGACATATCATGCTTGTGCAAATGATATGAACATGCCTCAAAGGATCCCAAGCAACCAAAATTAAACCAGACACATTAACAGGTTGTCCATGCTTTGCCATCAGTGTGTTTCACCAAAAACAGGTTTACCCAGAGCAGACCAAATAATAGTATACTGCCATTTGTGGCAAAAGTATAAGGCAACAGCGACATCTCTCCCTATAGGCTACAGCACAGGACATTGCTTGTCAATATGCTCAGAAAGATTGCTTGGACAAGATATATAGTGTTGCAGCTCGACTCCAAATTAATTTGGCGTACTTTATACTATCAAATTTGGATCCTTATAATTTTCATTACAAATTGTTTTGACATTCTTCAGTGATTAGCGTGTACTTTCTCCAGCCAATTTGAGGGGAAAAGGGAGGAATCAACTCAGCTCTAGTGTCAATCTATTCACACTTCCTCCTCGAGCATGCCGGCCAGAGGGGGCTCGCCGTTGTTGCCAAGCTTACAACTGATTATAGACACTATATGACCTCTTTCTCCTTTCCTTATGTTTCGTCACTGTCAAATCAAACTCGGATTGATTTCTCCGGGATGAACAAATGCTTGGAATCCAAATTGAGCTCTGTTTTTTTCCCAATCAAGCACTTGGCCCAAAAGCAAGGAAAATCAAGTGCTTGCCTTTCCAAATACAGTGCACATCCACCAAAATCAAAGCTGAACCAACTTGTTCTGCTATGGATGCAGCAGGAGATGTCTATTACCACTTGTTTGGGTGCATTGGATTTTTCTCTTCTTTTGAGTGGAACGATTTCCTTTTTAGATGGACTGATACCTTCTTCTGTAGCCCAAAAAACGATACGAACTGAGAAGGTTTAACTTGAATCACATGAAGTAGACGTAGCTATAGTGGAGGAAGAAACGCTTGATTTTTTCCCCTTCAACATAATAAAAATTGAAAGTACATTAAAGCACGCGACCCAATCGAAAAAAGTTTAAAACACAACAACAGAAAAAAAAAAAAGAGCAATATACCACTAACAATAAAAGTAGTAAAAAAATCGATTCCTAGCTCATGATTGTGGTATGTGAATCTTTAATTTCCACATCCCCCATTCAAAGAAAATTCTTTGAACACAATAAATTTCTTTAAGTCTTAGACTTTGCTGCTTCCTATCATTCCAATTTCAGTGACCCCAGCCTCGTCCTTGCATTTTGAAATGCCTTAGGATTACACTATGTGCCTTGGTATGAGCCTCTGGACTACTCGAGCCCAAGCTAGAGCCTGCTTAAAAGCTTTCAACCAACAAGTGCAGTTGTATTCTGTAAAATAATAAAAAGTAAGTTTCTCTCCACCCTCTCATGTTGGGTTGAATGAAATAAAATACTTCACTCTTACTTTGATTTTATTATTGTGATCTGCCTATGTCTATTGAGTCCAAGACAACATCCAAAAAAGGCCAAACGGATCACTCGCGTCACATATTTGAAGGTAAGCTCATGAAATGACCTGGATGAGCATTACAAGCTACCTCCAAAATGAATGCATGCAAATTCAAGTGGAAGGGGAATTTTGGAACCCTTCTGAGTCCAGTAAAAAAAAGCAACTGAACCAGAACAAAAATATTTTGTGACAATCAAACAAAAACACATGCGCATGAGATACATCCATGCAGGCTCCAAAGTTGGTGCTGGGGTGACCAGAAATCTCAGCACAGCTTCTGATTTTCTGGATTTGCTAAGATGATTTAAATCTGCCACGTAACAGGTTCATGACATTTTGTTCGCCCTTTATCTTAAAGATGTTGCAACCTCATGATGACAGTAAGATTCAAGTGCTGTCTATTACTCTAGGAAATCTTTAGAGCAGTAGATCAAGTATCAGAAGGAATAACTCACTACCTCAAGCATGTTTTCCTCAGTAAAGCAATTCAGCTCCATGCTTGTCACATCGGCACCGCTGTGCTGAAGGATTCTGAGCTTTCCTTTCTATAGTTCAACATGATGAAAGCATAAGCAATTAACAAATTCTTTGTTTTCTTTAACAAATTTTCTACTCACCTTAGTCCCATAAACAAGGCCACCTCCAGGGGAAGGATGAAAACAAGCAACATTGACTTCATCTTCAGCACTAGGAAGCACTCTAACTAGCTCCATATCCGAAACTCTATACACCTGACAAAAAAGAAAATGCGACCAAACCATTAGGTTACATGTGGGAAACATTAATTGTGAATTACTGTAGAGATTCAAACTCCCAGGTATCAGAAAATAAGTATCATCCCCAATGCAAAATCAGCAGTGTCACAATTTCCATAAAAAAAAATATAGTTCACCAATAAAGCTATGATACTGGATATGATTTTTATATATACCTCCAAGATAGTATATCCAGGAATCCCCGTCCGACGCTCATCCATAACAAAGCTCCTGAGCAAAGAGGCATGCCGACGACCATATGCCAAGAGTATGTGTTCTGATGTAGGTGAGAACTGAAACAAAAATGAGACGAGAGGATCAAATTATTGACAAGAACCCCAGAAGAATACCATATTCATCAGACACAAGCCACAAGTTTCTAAGCAAAATAGAAGTTTCTGGCCTGGAGCATATGGAGTGAGATATGCATTATGTTTGCACACATGTATACAAATTAAATGAAAAAGAAAAGAACCTGAATGGAGGTTAAGCAATGTGCTGCTCTTATTGCCCTGGAAGCAAGAATTTCCCCAAAACTGTAAAGTATTACCAATTTGAATACAGATTAATATCCACAAACAGTAACCTGGTATAGAACAAGCTGTAAAGAGGAATTGAGGAAACATACGTCGCTTTCTCAAGAGAATAAACCCGAAGCTCATATATTACTCTGTGTGAGGGAAGTGGATGACGAGTTGGTGATGATCCAGACCCTGTAGAGTCATACTGCATAGGCAATTGGCTACCACGGTCACCTTCTGTTTGAGGCTGCAAACATGCAACACAGGCTACCAGGAATCGTCCACAGGGGGAAAAGTGGGCACCCATTTCACTGTAAAATCAATTAAGTTACAAGTAATGAAATCTCCACTCTTCATTGAAGCTCAAGTTGCAACAAAGACAAAAGGTACAATCCACAAATGACATAGCAAAGATACACAATTAAGCATTATATTGAGAAATGTTCTATAGAACATTATAAATAAAAGGGCTGTTGCTGGCTAATGTAAAACCAGGTGAGACGAAAAGGGGACAAGAGCACATTTACACACCTGCAAAGAACAGCATGAGAAATCGTCAAGCAGCAAGCCTGAGGTTCTAGATAGACACATGGTTTCTTGATATCATGCCTCCATATTTTCAGCTTCACTGTACAGGGTAGTTCAGTACTGCCAACAGCAAACAGCGAGGCAGCAAGTTCCGACCCAACACCAAATGAAGCAGTATGAAGTTCAGATTCATCAATCTGAGGACCTACGAGTGAACTCCCAACCCCAGTTGTAGAGCGCAAGGCACGACTTCGTCGATTCGATCCTCTAGAACCGCCAGTGGTAATTGGAATCGATTGTGAAGTACCTGCATGTCCAAAGTTATGCACGTGCTGTGATTCCCTGGTCATGTTATTAATTGCTGCAGTACCGCCAAGAGATAGGTCTTCAAGGACATTACTGTTCACAAGTGCAGGATGCAGATCTGTATGGTTTTGGGCCATCAGCCAACCTTGTAAAAAGGGCACCTCCCAGCTACGTGTTTCACCAAAGGGACAGCGATTATTCTGTCCCCTCTCCATAGTTCTTAGGAACATTGGAACATCTAATGCACCAGGTGTAAACATATTCATTGGCATATTTTGCCGGTCATCAGGTGTTGACAACCCAGCTGTAGCAGGAATTTGCGCAGGGTTGCTCATGGAAGACATTTGCACATCATCTCTAGCATTAAATCTTTCAAGATTATTAATAGAGCTGCTGTCCAATAGCCTTGAGTCAGGCTGACCCCGAGCAGCATGTGTTTCAATGCCATTTGATACATGAACAGAAACTGCATCATCATTATCATTAGATGCAGATGGTTCTCTAGGACATACATCCATAGGGGTAGCAAACTGATCAGGTTGCTGATGATCAGCATCTGATTTTGGATTTTGAGCCGATGATGATGATCTTCGTTGTTCACTGCTTGAACTACTAGTTAAGCCATTGCCATGCGGAATATTTCTCTTGTCCTTTATATGTGCAGGCCACAATAAGCAAGGTGCTGTCATATTAGACTCTGGATGTGGACAGTTTTTGGAGTTAACGTTTGCAAACAACAGGAGAGAAGGATAACTTGAGTAACCAGAGGATGTTGCAAGTGTCAGTGGTGAGTCAGCGGAATCAAGATTGTTAACCTGAAATTGAAGCTTTGTTTAAGTTCATAAAGCAAATATAAAACATGTAAAGGAAAGCATAAGTGCAGACCTTAGGGAATTCTATATTTCTACCTCTGCTGTTAGAAGATATGGAGCACCGCGGGGGTGAAAATGCACAGCTCTCAATGAACGGCGGGTTTTCAGTATAATAGTTGGAGCTTCATCACGTTTGTAGTTCCATATGTACAGCTGTCATGCAAATAAGAAAATGATGAGTCTTATAGAGAACCAGTGGTCATGGAACTAATACAGAAAATATTTAATTCTATTTTCTGTTGTTCAAGTTCAGCACTACGGATCTCACTTTGTGACCTGATGCAACTGCCAAAATCTCCCCCTTTGCATGAAATGCAATGGATGCTATCGGCCGATCTGCCAAAGGAACATGAAAACGTTACTGTTATAGCTGTTTCTAAATTGCCCACAAATATGATGTAAGAAATCTGCCAAGAATTATTTACTGAAGTCTTGTGATCCAATACAGTATGCTGTGTTAGCATCCCATAGACGAACTTCCTGATCCAAACTTCCACTAGCCAGAACATCAGAATGTAAAGGATGGTACCTGATCTGAGATACATCAGCAGCATATATCTTAGGAAGTAATATTTGGTGATGATAGATAAAGCGGTGAAAAGATTATTGCACATCTTACAGAAAATTAAAACCAAAAAGGCTGTCAGCTACAAAAGATTTTCCAAGAAACAACCATGTGATATGGATTTTAGAGCTCACAAATTGTTGTTCTCGACAAATGATTGTTGTAGAAACAAGAATCATATAATTTTTTTTTGGAAATCAAGAATCATATCATATTGATTCCTTTGCAAGATACTGAAACATATCATCCTAATATACATATAACAGGAAAATGATGACGTTTAATCACATACCACCCAAGGAGTACGACGATGTCCACTTAAAACTTTCAAGCATTTTCCAGTATGGCAGTCAATAACTTTCACAGTATGGTCACCACTGACAGAATAGATGGAGTTAGTATACATTTCATTATTGCTAATCAGTATATTGAGTGCCAGTACACTTACTGTGTGGACGCAAGTGTTTTTCCATCAGGACTGAAAGCAGCTGCAATAGTTGACCTAGGAGGTGGTGACAGAGGGCAATACTTGGCAGACCAATGATGCAGGGACTGTGATTCCGCCCTGCACACATAAGGTTTAAAAGCTCAGATATTAGAAGAGTGCGCATATACTAGCTCAATTTGCAACTCAGCAGACAATCTATGATGAAATATTGTTCTTTTTATGTGAGAATATCAAAGATTGTTCTTTAATATCATGGTGATGAAAAGAGATAGTCCATACCAAGAAAAGATATCATTTTTAGCATCCGTATCACCAAATCTTAAATCAATTAAACCAGCATTGCATTTTGGAGATTTGCTCCATATCCTTTTAGCTTGGTGTTTTGATTGAGGTGAGACCTCTCGTTGAGCTAATAGAGGAACGATGTTCCTGTCAAAAATGAAAACAGCAGAGATTACTTATAAGAAGTATAGCATATTAGCAACAACACAGCTTTAGAGTGATTTGGCAATTTTGTTAGCAATATGGGTTATGCTAAGAATGTACTGCCACCAGTCACATATATACTGTAAGGGCCCACAATATGACAATGACACCCATGGTAATTAGTATCAAAGTACACTGTTGCAGCTCAACTTAATAAATTTCCAAAAGAATAAATGCCCGGAGGAATAACCAGTTATTACAATAAGCAATTGTGTTAGTCCTAAGGAATTTAATAAAAGATGCATAGCGCATAAGGAGTTGTTATGCAAAATCTATGGCACCAGCAAAACCAATCTGGCTTTGTCAAGCACTACAGGCATCAATTCCAATGACATTAGCCTATTCAGATATTTATATCTGAACAAGCAGTACTTAATTTGACACGGCCAGACTGAAAACCATGCCTAAATGCAGGATGCATGGCATTGACCTTGGATTCAATAGTAGTATATAGTGAATGGCACATACTATTACCAAACATGGCACCATTGCAGTTGGGGCTTTGACATGTTCTTGGAATGAACTCCACGTCTTGAAATGTTCCCATCTTATGTTTATTTTAAATAGCCATTGAACTTAAGGAGGGACAACGTATGGCAATGAGGAAGCGTCTGTTGCTACAGTTCTCAAGGAATCCAAGGTAGCATGCAATTGAATTTCATATACATTTTATCTCTTTCAGAAACATATATTCATACATGCACTGCTAATTTATATAGACATATGTATAAATACTCATTCTTGGTATACCAGGTCAAGGACAACGAGTAGACAAAGATATTGACAAATTGTGTCATACAGAGGAAGAAAAATGATAAGTTTACAGCAGGCCCCACACAGTGCATATAAACATGTAGGTTTTGAATAAACTTAGGCAATTAAACTGTAATAGTCAATATCTTTTAAAATGAAAAAAAAAATTGTATAGCACCATGCCATTGCACTTAACTGAAGAATTCATATAAATGTTTACCTTTGACTTGATTTTCTTGATGACAGGGTTTGATGTCTAGAAACCAAACCAGAAGATGGTGCTGATGTGGACACATGCTTTGAGCGTTCTGGCCAGTTTCCAGCCATTTAAGGCCCTTGATAATCACCTAGAATCAGTTTGAACCAACAAATAAATAAATGGATCTGGCATCAGCAAATAGTTCAGCAAAAGTGAGACTGCTGAGAATAACGCTACATACAAAAGCAATCAATTCAACAGATTTGTAAGGCAGGTAACAGAGTTAGTGCAATAATTCTATAAATAAATTTCCAATATTGTATAGTACTGATGCAATCTTATTAGACCTACACTTATGCAACAGTTAGGTTACTGTGGCAAATGGCAATCTATTAACATCTAAAGTTTCACTGTAGTTGAGCATCATAGAACTTCATAGGCATAAGTTAACCTCTTGTATGTATTCATCATTTTGGTAAGATTCCTAATTGCATGCCAAGTGTCCATCAGGACACTAATTATCATATTTTCTCCTTTAGAATATGATCCAGATGGTTCAGGACAGCCCAATTGGTCATTTTGACCTTGTTTTTCATACTATGGGTTTATAGTAATTACAGTTCTCCCACTATATTATGGCACATGTAATGTTCAAGTTTATTTCGCAACAGACATTTGAGCTGCAATGGATGCATGACAGTCAATTAGATTGGGCAACAGATTGACTACCCAGCCAAATACTCGTGCGATAATAAAAGGCATGGGAGTATATCCTTTTGGGCTTGTCAAATCAATCCAATCACAAAAACATGTTACACAAGTAGAGTATGTATGGATAAAAGAAAAGAAACTAAGCAACATGCCAAATCCTACCATGCTACAGGATAACTACCGAAATAGCAAAGCACCAAGCTCATGCCTCGCCAGTTCCATGAATCGATAGGCTCAAAACCTACTTGACGGATCGAGTTCAATACCAAACGCCGCAAATACACATTCAGGCAACGTTCCCACGGGAAAAAAGTTCGACCTCAGATCAGCCTGCCTCAATCCTAGCGGCCGACGCATCCATAACATAAAACCTAGCCATACAGTAAAGGGGCAGCTGGACCACCGAAAAATGATTTGAAGTATCATCGATAAATCGTTGCTTACCAGCAGAAGAGGAGACCAGCAGCTGGTGGATCTCCGCTCCGCGCCGGTCAAGGAGGGTCAGGACGACGAGGAGGAGCGCGCCCACGGCAGATGCGCAGCTGCTGCGGGAGGACGCGGGGCGGCTGGATCTGGATAGATCCAGGCGCGCTCGGCGCCGTCGCGGACGCGGGGGCGGAGGCTGCAACCGGAGCGGGGATGGGGGAAGGACCGAAGGGGGCTCTGTCTGGAGACGCTGGAGCCTGGACTCGGGCCTCCGCGCGGGCAGTTGGGCGGTACCACCAAACAGACAGGGGTAACCGATCCGTCAAGGCCCGTTTACACAAACAAAGAATTCATCTTTTGTTTTTTTGGCGTTCAGGTCTTGATAATATATGGAGTAACAATACTATAGGATGGTAAAAGGTCCCGATTTACATGTCTTTTCATAAATCAAATCGGTCCTTATAAAATGTTAGACAAAAATGAATAGAATTTTGACTTCATCTTTATCTGTCCAGACACCTCCATAGCTAGTTCATTTTTTCAATCTATTATCAGGCCAACCTCCATCTCAAAAAGACTTTATTTGTCAATTGCATAAGCATTTTAGGTTTCATAAGCATGCCGACAATTTCATAAGCCTGTTACCAGTCCATGGAATTCCATAAGCATGACGATAATTCATAAAGCGTAAAACAAGAAGGAAGCTAGAGTGAAAATCACAATGTCAAATAGATTCCAAGGTTGAGTTTAGGAATCGTAAAACAAGAAGGAAGCAGTTGTCAGCCATCCTTGTCACAGATGAATGAATTGAAGAACTGCGCTTCAGGATACATACAGGTGAAAAATGAAATAACTCGAATGATAGTGCCAAAACATCCCTGTATATCCACAGCAAAACAAGGGGAAAAAATTATACACTGCGAATTCACAAGCTTCTCTCTACAAAATCCCAGATCCTCTCTTCCATGTAAATCCGGTCACTTAGCCGACGAGGTATATGCCTTTCATCAGGGAAGAGGAGGATCTCGTAGGGCTTGCCCTCCGCCATCAACGCATTGATGAGCCTCGCAGTATGTCTAAAATGCACATTCTCATCGATCATGCCGTGAATCAGAAGCAACTTCCCTTTGAGGTTTCTTGCATGGTGCATGATCGAACCATATTCATAAGCATCAGGATGCTCTAAAGGCAGGCCCATGTACTTCTCGGTATAAAAGGTATCATACCCATCCCAAGCGGTCACAGGAGCACCAGACACCGCACAACAGAACATTTCGGGAAACCTTGCAAGACACATTGCTGAGAGGAAGCCACCATAGCTCCAGCCATACAGACCAATATGTCCAGGTTTAGCAAGGCCCTGCTGTATTAGCCACTCAGCGCCTGCTAATTGATCGTCAGCATCCACACGACCAATGTTGTACTTTAACTGCCCCTCAAAATGCAGTCCTCGCCTTGCAGATCCTCTGTTATCCATCTGCCAGAAAGTCTTTGTCAGACATGAAGAATTAAAAAAGATCACATGCCATAATTCCACAAAAATGCCAGAAGTCATGTTATACAACACTTAGCGGTGTCTAAGTTCTTCAGAACTTTGGAGTTTCAACATTTTACTATCGAAGAGTGACGCGCAATTAGTTGATATGAAGTAGCAATGTTACGGAATTTATCAAGATACTCCCTATCAATTATAGCTTTAACAACCTTCACACTGCAAATTTTAGTCATAGCAGGTTATAGCTCAAACAATAAATTCTAGAAGCTGTTGGATCCTCAATCAAGCATTTGTTTATTCCATCCATACATATTCACATCAACACTTATTAGAAGTAAAACGCTGAGTTAAGAACTGACACATTCTAAGAGAACATAGACTCTAAGAGATGTATTAACCGACTGAAGCAGCGAAGAATGCATTGACTTTTCCTTTTCTGTTATTATGGCTCGACAATGTCCCTACTATAAGTAATTGTTCGAATGCACAGCTAAAAGGAAAGAAGCAGTAAGAAATTTACCTTCCAAACTAATATACCCTTACTTCGTAGGTATTGAGCTCTCATGTCAACCGTGCTAATCCAACTATCACTGACGAGCTGGACGCTAGGACCACCATATACATTAATAAGCGTTTTATAGGGGGGTGGTCCATATTTTTTCTCATCAGGAAGATAGAGAGTTCCATATAAGGTAGTACTATCCTTCGCCGTGAATTGAACTATCTCTGGACAGAGCTGCTGAAACTTTTTAAGTGGTGGAACTGCTAGTGGTTGCTCATAAAGAGACATAATTATACTTCCATCAAGCAAAGAACATAACAAGACCACTGGTGGATGTTTTAACGAGTCATACACATCAATAAACCTTAGCAGTTGATGATCAAGAATAACTGAATGCCGACCAGTTCCACGAGTCAATCTCTTAGGGGATTGCAACGGAGTGCTCCAATCTGGAAAGAGGTTGCATTGGTACAAATTTGTTTCCAACGGTCCATCCAGGGTAGCAGTAAAGTATATAAGTCCAGAACTCTCATTTATACCAGCAATTTGCTCAACCATCCAATCACCTTGTGTGATAGGCCCCAAGCAAACACCATCTTTGTCATGAATATACAAGTGCCGAAACCCTGTCTTCTCACTGGCCCAAATAAATCCACCTGGATGTTTACTATTCAGTCTTTTGTCCAGAGGGGAGAAAGAATCGTGCAATGTGATCCATATATCATGTTTTTCTTCTAAGAGAACTTTCCTTTCACCAGTGGCAATATCAAATTTAAGTAATTTAAGTTTTGTTTGGGTCCTGTTGAGAACTTGAACAGCAAGAGCATTATTGTTCATCCAGTTGACTCTAGCAAGATATTCTTCATCACCATGGGCACCATTTGGTTCACCACAAAGGAGATCCATCCAAGTAACTCCTCCTCCATTGGAAGGAACAACTCCAAGTCGCACTTTAACATTAGCTGCTCCCGCAAAGGGGTATGCATGGTCTTCTTGAGCATCTGGGCCAACAGAATCTTTGCCCTGATGCATAATTCTATACAGTGAAATCTCAGATGAATCCACTTCAGTAAAAGCAAGGTGTCTGCTATCAGGAGACCACCAGAATCCCATCTTCCTGTCCATCTCTTCCTAAAATAAGAAAAATGCAAATATTAGCAAGCATCAATCAGAACAGTGTTCCTATCAATGTTGATGGGTCATGAAAGCACCTGTGCGATATACTCGGCAAGCCCATGTACCTGAAAATATAAAAATATAAATAATGTTAGATCTTTATTTCCAATCTACATTAATGTATCAACAGCACATGTTACATGGCAGAGGTAAGTACATCAAAGAAAAGAAATTATTGATGGGGGTTATAGCCTTATTTAGCAACTTCTCAAACTTGTGGGGTGTAATGTTTACAAGTCGTCCAACTAATCGCGATTAAGTCAGCCTAGTCGGTACTGTGGGCTCGATTAGGGACTTCGACTCGATTAGCTCGACTAGAAATCTGGTCATCTGACTAATTGACAATTAATAGCGATTAGTCACCAATCAGGTGCTTTTTCCGACTAGAAACAGATTGTGACGCCTGTTCCTGGCTACATGGACCGGTAGGCCCAGTACATTGGCCCATTAGGGTTATATTAGAGTGTTCCATCGGCTGCCTCCGACTCTTTGCTCCATCCCGCCGCCCCTGCTCTTTGCCAGGCGCCCGTCGAGGTGGCTGCCGCCTCCGCCCTTCCACTTCTCCTCCTCCTTCCCCTCCTCCTCAGCAGCCCATCGAGGCCACCACCATAGCCCACCTCCGCTCGTCGAGGCTGCAGTGCTGCTCGCCTCCGCTTGTGCCTCTGCCCATCAAGGCTGCGGCTACCTCGAGCAGGACCACCGGCAGGAATGAGCAGGCACACGGTCCTCTTCACCGGCGCTGCGGCCCCCTTGGTGAATCTCCGGCCAACGCTGCCCCCCTTGGTGAAGCTCCCGCCGGCGCGGCGCCTCTGCGACCCCCTTCGCTCACGAAGATGAGCTCCTCCGGTGAGTATGCCTACTACCCTTCCTCCCCTCCTACGATCCTAGATCTAGCCGTCCTGGTCGACGACTAATCGTCTAGTAGGTCCCATGGTGACTATAGTCAACTAGGCAACTTGAAAACATTGGTGGGGTACATAGCATAACTACGAGGTACACTAGAAATCTCGAGTAACCTCGTAAGTTTTGCATACTTGTAAACATTTGCAGATATACAAAGCACCACAAGCTACCAAGGCTGTATTAAGATTGTCGTTTACTATATGGAACGTAAGTTAAACCTTACAATTCAACAGAAGCATAATGCAGCTAGTTGGCTCCGAATAATGCTTATCTTTGAGATATAACCAAAATTAAATAAATAGGGTGTTCTTACTACTAGTTTAGTTCTAAAACACTTCTGTAGATTGACAGAGCTGTTGAGTAACTCTGCACCATATATATGAATCAGGCTAATATGCCAATACAAAATAATTCAAAAAACTGAAAGTCAAAAAGATATGATATTTTGGAATCCGCTGGCCATCAATGGATAATATGAATAATCTCATGAAGATAATATGAACATTCAACTATTAAGAATTTAAAATATTCTCATGAAGGAAAAACAAAAACAAAAAACTACCTTTCCACTTTCTCTTGCGCCATAGGTCAGTTGCCTAGTTTCCCCATCAGAAAAGTCCAAGACATGCAGCTCATCATCCCTAACATATGCAATCATACTCCCATTTGTAGATAGATGAGGGTCTATGATCGGGGACGTGGGAGAACTATGCAGCTTGAGTACTGGTTCAGAACCACACAAATCCTGGAAGTAAACCTATTCGAAAGGAGAAAATATGGTCAAATATACAAATTCTAAACAATATGGGGGCGTACAGATAACTCAGAAGCAGAGCCCCAACATTCAGAGTACTATCACTAAAACATCATGGACCATTCTTAGTGTAGTTTGTAGAAAAAGTCAATCCAATGATTCAGCGTAGGTCAACAAACCATTTTTGAAGATGAAGGATAAATGCTATAGCCCATGGTACAAAACTACCGAATTCAAAGAAGCATACACAATTCAAATGAGTCTCTAAGGACACTTAAACACCATGAAGGACGAAATGTAAGAGTTTCTGAAGAATATACGAACCCCAGAAGGGAGTGGCACAAGAATGCCGGCGGTACGGCTAGAAAGGCCAGCGCGCCACTCGTACCGCGTGACACCAAGGCCGCGCTCCCTGGAGCGCTCACGCCGCAGCCTCTCCTCAGCGGAGAGGTTACCCTCCTCGAGCCCCCCGCCATCGGGGGGCCCGAAGAGCAGCTCCTGGCGCCGCTGGGCGGGGTCGAACGTGAAAACCTTCCGCTGAAGCGTGCCGTCGGGGCTGTACAAGAACGCCACCCGCCGGTCGTCGGGGCTGAAGCTGAGCGCCACCGGCGCCTCGTAGCCCGGCAGCGGGTGCTGCACGATCTCCTCGACCGCCATGCCGCCGCCCTCGACGCCCTCCGCGCCGCCGGCCACCACAGCGTCCGCGAGGGGCATCCTCGTCCCCAGGCGCGGCTTCTTGCCGTTGTGTTGATCCGACCTCTCCGCCCCCGCAGGGTCAACCGATCGCATCGACTGACCGCGAGGCAGCCGCCGGGGCCTCTCTTTGGGGACCTGCTGCCTGCTCTCGCCGGAAACCCAAGAAAGATGCGATCGGTTCGGCAAGACTGTGCGAGACGGGACCTTCCGCCGGAAGGTCGACGGAGGGAGGGTCCTCCGGGGCGTGGGAAGCGGCCGGAGCAGCGGCGGTGGCGGGGGAGGAGATCGGAGAGTGGAGACCGCCGCTTTGGAATGGGGAGGGGTGGGTTTGCCTTGGGGTTTGGCAATTGGTTGGTCCGAGGAGGGATTTGCAAGTTCCTTACGATTATTTATTTTCTCGGGCTTTTCCCCGTGGATTTTTTTTTCCATTGTTGCATTGGGTGTGGTTGGCTGGGTCTGTGTCTGTCCTCCATCTGGATAATAAAAAATTCTTTTTCTGTATTTAATGTTTTAGAAATGATACGTACCAAGTTTGGATAACAAGTTTGACAATGAATCAATGATGGGGATCCTTTATAACAAGTTCGTTTGATAGATGATTTATTTTTCATTCTCAAATATATCACAAATTTCCCTTAAAGTAAATCAACATCATCAGAAGATATTGATCAACTGCTGAATCTCGACTCACTGCTTAAAATAGTGATTAGAACGGGTGACATGATATCTTTGCCAGCACAGGAGACAAGTAACAACGAGATGAGCTACGCTCAGCTACTTAGATTTTTGCGTTGGAACTCACCGGAGTACTGTAGTTATGGTTAATTGTGTACTATTGTTTTAAGTGGGAAATGTACCTCCGTTTTAAAATAGTGTCAATTTTACTTTTACAAATCATATTTAATTATTAGTATTATTTCCAAAATTTGTGAAATATCATTTATTTTATTGTATATTGGTTTATTGTTAGAAATAGTTTGTGTATGCCTTTTTATATTTGTACATGTTTTTCAAACAATATGAATGGTTAAATGCGATGTCTAAAAAGTCAAAAATGACACGTATTTTAAGATGGAGTACTTGATTTTATAGCTTCACATGAGTAAAGTAAAGCGAGTACTGATATGTGTTTTGTGTCTGTAAAATAATGTTGAAAAGTAACAGCCGATTAGGAAAAGGAAAAACATCCGTAAGCGCCGTTGCTGGACCCAATCTACCTGCTAACTAGATCCGACCAAGAATCTCTCTGCCCAACATCCAGCCGGCCCAAGCCCGGTCCGCCACTGTCTCGTCCAGTCCACTGCCGTCCGGAGCCAAAACCCCGCCGGCTGCCACGCGCGGGAACGCCGCCACGGCGCGCGCCGGGATGGCGGCCCTGTTACCCGTCGCCCCCGCTGTCCTCCTCCTCTTGTGCTCTTCCTGGAGCCCCTACTCCGCCGCCGCTAGGAGGGCCTCGCCGCCCCCGCCCGCGGCGGCGCCTCTGGCTCCGGCGCTCTTCGTCATCGGCGACTCCACGGCCGACGTGGGCACCAACAACTACCTCGGCACTCTTGCCCGCGCCGACCGGGAGCCCTACGGCCGCGATTTCGACACGCACCGCCCCACGGGCCGCTTCTGCAACGGCCGGATCCCCGTCGATTACCTCGGTGCTCGTTCTTGGCCTGTTTATTGGCCCTTCAGTTTCCTCTTGTTCTTGACTCACGTTCTGGATGTTCTCTTGTGTTTTCTTTTCCTTTGAACATGTTTGTGCAGCGGAGAAGCTCGGGCTTCCCTTCGTGCCGCCCTACCTGGAACAGAACATGCTCACGGGCGCCGCCGGCTCTGGACTCACCAACATTGCTGGGATGATCCAGGGCGTCAACTACGCGTCCGCGGCAGCCGGCATTATCTCCAGCAGTGGCTCTGATCTGGTCTGTCATCCGATCACCCCTTCATTTTCCAAATACGCAATCGATTTTTTTTATGCGAAACATGTTTTGAGAAAATGTATTCCATGGCGGTGCAGAGCGCAGACCACACACGAAATTATATTGGTCATTTGCTGTTTGTTCGATTCACTATTGTCCTTGAAGCAGTGGTGTTAATTCTGGTTTTGCTTGTGCTGTAGGGGATGCATGTGTCACTGACCCAGCAGGTGCAGCAGGTCGAGGACACATATGAGCAGCTCTCGCTGGCTCTCGGGGAGGCCGCGGCAGCTGACCTGTTCAGGAAGTCGGTGTTCTTTTTGTCGATCGGGAGCAACGATTTCATCCACTACTATCTGCGTAATGTGTCGGGTGTACAGGCGCGTTATCTCCCGTGGGAGTTCAATCGGCTCCTTGTCAATACAATGAGACAGGAAATCAAGGTCTGCCTCCTCCCTCTTCAGGATTCAATTTGTCTTCGTTATTCTGTTGAGTATTGCTCGAATCCTTTAGAAGCAACTAGTCAGCACACTGGTTTTGCATATGATCATCTTATGTACCCTAAGTTCTATATCAGATGAGTGGAAACTAGAATGCTGAGACAGACATTTCAAAACGTCATCAGTGGAACACTTGGATGCTAAATTCAGTTGATTGAAACAATTTTCTTGATTATCTTATTTTCTCTTCTTTTATTACATGATCCAGGAACTCGTAGAATTTATATCCCTTGCTCTGCTCTAAGCCTCTAAAATGATGATTTGCAGAATTTGTACAACATCAATGTTCGCAAGGTTATACTGATGGGCCTACCTCCTGTTGGTTGTGCACCCCATTTTCTCGAGGAGTATGGCAGTCAAACTGGAGAATGCATTGAATATATCAACAACGTCGTGATCGAATTCAACTATGCCCTGAGATACATGTCCAGCGAGTTCATCCGCCAGTACCCAGATAGTATGATCGCCTATTGCGACACTTTCGAGGGGTCTGTGGATATATTGAATAATCAGGACCGCTATGGTGAGAAAATATATCATTTGTACGTCTTGAATACCTTCTGTCCTTAGCGAAGCACTCACATCATAATTGAGTTACTGCAATGTGCAGGTTTTGTCACAACTACTGATGCTTGCTGTGGGCTGGGCAAGTATGGAGGCCTGATCATGTGTGTTCTTCCACAGATGGCATGCAGCGACGCATCAAGCCATGTCTGGTGGGACGAGTTCCACCCAACAGATGCTGTCAATCGGATACTGGCAGATAATGTATGGTCCGGTCAACACACCAAAATGTGTCACCCGTTGAATTTGCAGGATATGGTAGAGCCCAGAGGGTAGGATCATCGTGAATGTCCATTGAAGTTGATCAACATATGAATTTCTTAACAAAGAACCTAAGGGAGATTGCACAGTGAAAAGATATTTCCCAAGAAGTTTCAAGAACAAGAGAGTTTTGGTAGAAAGATTGATTTGATAGAGTTTTGGATAGCTCAGCTTACATGCAAGTGCAATCTTAATGTGCTTGTGTGTAAAATGCAACATACATGCAGTTTCCGACAAATGATTAAGTATGCTAGGTGACAAAAAGGATAGTTAAGTTCTGTACACGGTACTCTGTTTGATTTATGAATATATTCAAAATGCTCTGGTGTGGTTTCTACCATCCTGACTACTGCTGAAGATGTTAGGTGACAAACTTTTTCACACTGTCAACAGAAATGTCCATGCCAGTTCAGTGGCTACAGGAATTTACAAAAAAGCATCACCAGCTTCACACCCTCAAGGGCCAAACAGAAACTAAAAAAAGAGGAAGGGCTAGCAGTGATCATTCTGTCCCTTAAAGCCACAATCAAGTCAACCACCTGTTTACATTAGCCTCATGATCTGTTTTGTCACTAATTTGATGTATTTCGATGCCATGACTCGTCATCGCCAGATACATGACATGACACCTAATAGCACCTCCGAAACCCAGATCTGTGCCTGCTTCATCTTCAGGACTCAGGAGTTTTGCTGCTGCAGTGCTGTATGTCTGTTTTACTCAACCTATGCTAGCCATGTCATTCCTCGATTTGGCCATGACCATCGTCAGCAGTATAGAAAAGAATAATAAGGAGCCACACAAAGGTTGCTACAAGTTGTCCTCATTAGCTCCGGACATCAGGACAAAGCTGGGAAACGCCATGGTTATGTCCCTGTATGGAATACAGCAAAATTTACCGCTTGAGATGATGTCATGGGCACGTAATTGGAGTGTCAACATGGGCAAGCATCAAGGTAGACTTACTTGAGGTATGGAAGCGTCATGTTCTTCAGTAAACCCGGGTTTTTACTTGCGAGAGACTTCCATTCATCATGATCGATCCTCCCGTCACCGTTGATGTCCGCTTGCTTGAACGTCTGTCAAAATTTGTGTGAGGTATTGTGATATGAACACATGTATTTTCTGCAGGACCTGAATGCAAAGTGAAAGAAAACCTTTGGCCAAAAAAAATTGAAGGAATCGGGCTGAAACCTTCTAGGTACTCAGTAGTTTGGTGTACAAAGAAAAAAAAATTCTATTGCCAACTAGATATGCAAGTTCTCAATTTTTTGCCAATGGGTCGTCCAAAACTCTCTCAAACTAACAAAAATTCATCTCCATCCAATTTTGCCAGGAAACCAAATAGATGTGTCACATGCATTGACTTCATTAGCTGAGTGGTAGACAGGTGGGCCAAGTAGGCTGTACTAGAATTTAAGCTGAAAATAACATTTAATCTTTATGCACTGTACCTGGTCAACAATTTGTTCGACTGCCTCGTCAGAAAGAAGTAGATCTGATTCGTTCAGAAGGGCAAGAACCATTTCCTTCAGCTGCACGAATGACAAGGATAACGTCTGGGTCAGTAAGATTCCTACTTAATGCTTTGATGTGAATAAGTCAAAATGATTATCAGAGCCTTGTAAGATAATTGCATAAAAGGAGATATTGGCACATGAACTGCAACTTGGGATGCATAAGGAGTGCTACTTTTATAGTAGCATGGAAAGAAAATCTGTTGTCAGCGCACAATATTGACGGCTAGGATCGATAAGAATTTGCAAGCATATTTGTGTTCCTTGGAAGAAAATATAAGAAAAAATTATTCATTTATTCAAAGATTTATAGATCCCCACCTCTTCACGTTCTATGCAGCCAGTTCCTCTCAGATCATACAGCCTGAACGCAACTGCAAGAAGGAAAATGTTCAGATGTCAAACAGAGAAGCAGCTACCATACGTGCAGAGGACAGAGTTCATGATGCTTTGATAAAATAAAAAAAAATACTACTATGTCTTTTTAATTCATCTAACAAAAAAAAAATCAAGATGTGCTCTGAAACAAAAGAGATCCATAGACGGGAGCTGCAACAGGATTTAGGATCTCTTACATGTGATCTTTTCTGCCTCTGGCGTGTCCGGGTGGAAGATGTTGAGGGATCGAACGAACTCCCCGAAGTCAACCACGCCATTGCGCTTCAGATCGAACAGATCAAACACCTGCAATCATCGAAGAACAGTGTCACCAAACGTCCTACTGTTTAAACTAACCCGAGAACATTAACTGTCCTTATTATACTTTCAAGAAATCTTTCGGGCGAAGATAATAAAACGGAAGAAGAAGAAGAAGAAGAAACCAATTAAAAGGCAAATTACAGAAACTCACCCGATCGGCGAAGAGGTTCTTCCTGTTGCTGTTCCTGAAGAGAGCGAGCTGGAACTCCTCCTGTCAGCGAACAAGGCATTCAGTCAGTCACAGTTGGAACGAACACGCGATCGAGCAGGACGCTGCAGTCAGTACCTTGTGGATGAGCCCGTCTTTGAAAATGGAGTGGCTGATCTTCCGGTACAGCTCGCGGAGGGCCTCCACCTCGTTCACGGAGACTGCGATGCAAGAAGCAGGGAAGAAGGTCGAGCAGGTGATGAGCATCGCCGCCGACACGAGCGCATAGAAGGAAGGGAAAAAAAATGATCTTCTTACATGTGGTCTCTTTGGCCAAGATGGTCGGATCCTCGTACCCCGAGGTCCGGTCGGACTGCTTCGACGATACGCAGCCCATGCCGACGACAAAGCTCTGGACGCTGCTCCTGCTGCTAGAAACCGGTGTCAGCAAGCAACGAGAGGGGGTTCCCTTCAAGCTACTACGAACTGCTTGCCGGCGGCGTCAAAGGGAGGCGGCGGCGCCTGAGCACAGAAGGGGCATTGGCATCGATCGGCGCGACAGAAAGGGGGCCAGATACGCCGGACAAGGATGGATGTTCGATCTCCTCACCCCGAACACAGGAAGCGTGGTCGTGGAGCCAGCCGCCGCCGGCACGCACGCACGCACGAGCGCGAGGAGGGAGACGGACCGACCGATCGATTGTTCCTCGAGTCCAGGAGACCAGGAAGAAGAGGAATCTTCGAGAACGGTCGAGGTAGATGGGGATGGAGATGGCGAGATATGAACCGCGCGAGACAGAGGGAGAGGGAGAGGGAGAGGCACAGCGCGCGACAGCCTCTCCGCAGCGACAGGACATGGACGGAGGAGAGCGAGCACTCAGCAGGGCCGCGCGTGTATTTATGCGCGCGCGGAGCCAGGGAGTAGGGAGGGACGACGCCGCACAGCGACAGGTTGCCGCTTGCCAGCGCGCTCTGTGCCGGCGGGCGACGGGCGAGAGTTGACTTACGCGAGCTGGGCGCGAACGTTTGACGTTGCCGATCGCCCTTGTTCTTATTCGAAACGTCGCCTGTCATGACGTACGCGAGATGAAAGCAACGTTTACTTGTAGTATGTTGTATATATGTGTACTGTATATGTATAAAATTGGCTGCTGGTGGTAGCTAGTACTAGTAGTTTACAGTTGGTGTCGCGCCTGGCTCGGTCGCATACAAGCCGCGCTAGCAGCAGTTTACAGTTGGCGTAATGTTTTAGCAAAAGATGTTTCTTTACATAACCTCTATATATATATATATCACCGTCTTTGAGGCTACCATCAGTGCAAGTCAGGCTCCTACCACGCCAGCGACCGGGCGATCGAGAACGACGTCCTGATCATCGAGCTGCCGATGCTGCCAAAATAAGCTGGTCGTCAGCGTCAGATGGATGGATGGATGGATGGATGGATGCTTCCATCGATTGCTGCCTTCCAGCTGCCGTCTGCCGACGCGACGGAGTAGCACTCTTGCTCCTCGATGAAACTACATTCGCATGCCTTAAATTTACTCAACTCTGAGCTCATGTACAGAACTCGACACAAACGGATATACTGGCGCACACAGTTTATACCTGAACACGGACACGGTGCGGATGTTTTCGTCTTTCGACGGCAGGACGTCGTAGCACACCACACACGGTACGACACTCCTAGATCTTGAAATCAAGGAAGCTATGGTATGTGACGTTTGTTTTGGCACGGGCAAAAAGGGGGGTGCCTAACTTTTGCACAGCCACCTCCACCAGATATTCTTTGCACATCGCACACAGTTTCAAAATACGTTCGTATATTATGACGGTGCAACCAGTAGTAAGGATGTTTGGTCGGTGCATTATACAGCCATTCACACGTAAGCTTTGTCACATCACATTTCTCCTCTTATGTACTATATAGTCAGCTGGTAGGAGTATTATATTTGGCTCCTGTCATGATTTCAGCTAGTCTAACTTTTTTTATTTATTTCCTGATCAGAATCGTTAACGAAGTGTTTTTTTTTCACCGTAAGGCAAGGCTGGAGCGGAGTCCTCGAATTTTTGCTTCCATAGTTGCTACGGTCCCTGAGGGATTGTGGACAGCGGCGGATTTGGCGGTGACCCGGGGGCATGCGCAGAGTTGACAGGCTCACGAGTCGAGTAATTTCAAAACGGAACTGTAGCTAGTCGCGTCGCTGCACCTCTCTCAATGTCAGCGCTACTTGAAATCTCGGTACAGCAACACAAAAAAGTTAGTTTCTCACAGCATTCCCAACCGTCCATCTGCAGTGAGCTGAGCGCTGTCGAGCTGCCCTGTGTGGAGTGTGCCACGACTATCAGGGCTCCTTTGAAACAAAGCATTTTCGTAGAAATTATGTAAAAATTTTACAGAAATTAATTTAAATTTATTTTAAAGAAAAATGTAAAAATAAAAAAAAATTTCCTTCCATCCAGAAGGAGGCCAAAATTGCGCGCTACACTGCACTAGCTGTTGTCGGAGCCATCCATCTGAGTAGAAGACCGCACCGAAGATCGATCAGCAACCAAAAAAAGCTTCAAAGATCATGCACACTTTTCTTCAGGTTTCGGCCGGCCACCGTCGCTTCCTCCACTGATCTGATCTGCGACGGTGACGGCCTGATCGATGATGCATTTACACACTGAAGAGGAGAAGAGAAGAGAAGAGGCGTAGGGGTGGTGCGTGGTCACGCACGGCACGGCCCTTTTCATTCTCGGTACGACCAAGATACGACGGTCGGTGGTTCCGTCCGGCTCCGGCCGCCGTCTCCTGAGAAGGACGCCGCCGTAGCAGTGACAGCAACAGTTTGTGCGTCCCCGGCTGGGCATGCCGCGCACGAGAGGCGGCAGTCAGTCGAGTCCCTCCGGCTCCGGCAAGACAAAGCGTCCGCCTCTGCTTCCTTCACCGTCGACGGCGCCACAATCGCATCGTCCCTGTTGACGCTCGCTGTCCGGCAGCCACCAGCCTGCCATCCTCCGCTGGCCTGCGTGACTTGCGTCGGTGCTGTTCAGGTCCCTGGTGCTCTTTCGCTGTTGTCTTTGACTCCGCTCACCCTCACCACCTGATAGACCCACAAAGTTGTCAGTACGTACGTACAAACATACAGTAACATGGACCACTCGAACAAGAAACATACTCCGTACAGAAAAAAAAAGTTTCAAAAAAACCGTGCGTTAATAGACTTCCCTCACATGACAAAGAGAGCCTTTCTTTGTCATCCTGGAGATTTCCCAAAAGATTTAGTTCAAAGTTTTCGCACGGTTGAAAATGTCTCCGGTCTCAGTTTGTCCTCCCAGTACTACTGGATCTCTAGCTAATTGGCAGCTGGCAGGATGTACTATCTCCCTCTCGTCGTTGAGTTTTAAATTTAACTTTGACTATTTATTTTATTTATAAAATTTTAATAAATTTTATATATTTTTATATAATTTGATTTATCATTAGAGTTATTTAAATCACAATTTAAAATTTTACATATTTAAACATATTTTTTTTAATAAAATGAATGGTGAAAATTAATTGTAAAAATCAACGATCACATTAATTTAAAGAACGAAGTGAGTACATAAGTCAACCGAAAAGTTATCCTCGAGTACAGGAAGAAAAATGTTCTTTGTAAATGGACTTGATACAATAGAGAACGGTCAGACCTATTTTTTTCGTTTTTAAAAGGATCGATATCTTTTCTAAAATAGGCACAAACCCAGAACCTCACATATATATTAGTACTAGTATAATATACCCGGTGCATATAAATGATCCAAACGTAATTAAGTTTGCCGTGTTCGTCTGCAGTAATTTTTGCTGATGTATAGATCAAAATCGGACTACTTCATGCGTGACTGTAGTTGGAGATCCAATGCACTCGGTTTCCATCTGTTCCAAGTTTCGTTTGTCTTCCAAGTCGGCAGGGTGAGACTTTTCTAGCTTTTCTCCTAGCCTGTTGACCGCATCTAATTCGTGTACAATTGATTTGAACAACGAGCAAGTACTTCCTTAATTTGTCCGTGTATGTACAACGGCGATGACGCTTTGTTCAGTCCGTTGACATCGGTTTTCATCACTGCACAACCCATCGCTTCGAGTAGTCCACAGTCACCGGCGTCACGTATACTGCGCTGACTGATTTGAATTATGCACTGAAAAAAAATCTTTTCTGCAATTTTTTCAAGTGCTGATGGGTATTAAGCCGTGATGCCATTTTTTTATACTATATTTAGGGTAGCTCGGTAGCTCCTTGCTAGTGTGTTGACTTCTCCCCTTTGTTTTGGTCGGAGCGTACTATACTAGTTTTTTGTCATCCATGTCTCTCGCCCAAGTACAAAATTAATCCCTCGGTTTTAACACGTTGACATTTATTGATGTAATTTTGCATATCGAACAATTCTGAACACAAGAGGGGGGGGGGGGGGGGG